>JAFIRS010002581.1:0-200836 GCA_018342105.1 Gonioctena quinquepunctata | reverse complement strand
GATGCTGTCTTCGATAGGGGCTCCGTTCGTACATGAGCCGAGGCACACGCTGCAGGCACCTGAGCAGTGGAGTGTAAGTGAAGAGCAGCAGTGACCATCCCCCTTTCTCGAAGATGAATTCGCTCATGTCGCTGTCAACGGGTTTCTGGAAACTTCAAAGTAAGCTGCCACCACGCCTTGGATATTTGAACCAAAACCATGCAAAGTTTCATTGACAGTAAATTTGGTGACATGAAATATATAGTTTTGATGCTAGTCAGTATGAGAAGTACCATCAAAATTAATGGTGAGGCAGTAACTGTTATCCCTCTGACAATCTTCCAAAGAACTGTCATAGCAAAAAAGAGCGACGAAGATGTAGCAGAGCTTTTGACATATGAGTTAACTCTATTCCATCTAGCTCTGTTCAGTGGGGGCGGAATGCGAAAAGGAAAGAAGTCATTCTTCTCCGATGTTTTGTCAGTGGAGGACAACACAACTCTCGATATCACAATGTGGTAGACGGTGGTTTCCTTCTCCACGGCATGAAGTGGAATGATTCCTCCTATATTTCAATTTTCCATGAGTACATTGCCTATGTACAGAAGCATTACGGTAAAAATTGTACGGTTCTTTTTTATGGTTACAGTGATGTCAACAGCACAAAACGAGCAGAGTAGAAGCGAAGTGGGCTCACAAAAACTTCAGTTGACATCAACTTTAATGAAAGCACGATCATCAGGAACATTTTCTTGCTAATGAAATAAACAAAACGGGACTGATCCACTTGCTCACTGAGAAAATGATAGCATCAGGGATTGGAACAACAGGGGATGCTGATGGCACCATTGTGAGGTGCGGGTTGGATAGAGCTGCTGTACATCCAAGCCATATTTGGGAAGGATGTGGACCTGATAGTTCTCCTCATTAGATTGGCACCACCATCTATCAACATACCTCATGGGAAAGGTGGAGACTAAACTGTCCTCGTTGCGAAAACTTCGGCAGCTTCCATTCGACAAGACGATTCTCCTTCTTCATAGCTTCTCCAGATGCGACAATACCTCCGCGATATATGGAAAAAGTGAAGTAAGAATCGCTTACTCCTTCACAGCAAATCATGGCCTCACTCATGACATCTCAGTAACATTCACAGATCCCTCCACATCACCTGAGGATATCGAAGAGAAGCTTCTTCTGGCTGTATACCAATCACCTGCACATCAAGACAACATGAACAAACATCGGTACTCTGCATTTTTGAAGGCGTCAACGAAATCCAAGTCAGACATGGCCACTCTTCCTTCGACCAGAGGAGCTTCAAAGCAACCCTCGCTCAGGGTATATCTATAGGTGAATACGTTTACATATAGTTGATAATTCTGATTCTTTGAATTACAAATATCAATTTGTGCTAAATACTAATCGTTGGCCTGATTACTTCCTAACATATACAACAGTGGTTTGGCAACCACCCACCCATTGGGGTTGGACGCGGGGAGAAGATGGGATCTTCAACCCAGTTACCACGAACGACCCTGTGGCAAAGCAGGTATTCCCTGCTTAGGTGCCTGCGGCGTGTGCTTCGGCTCATGTACGAACGGAGCTCCTATCTTAGACAGAATTGATGATGATGAAAATTCAGATTTTGACAAAAATTAATGTTCAATATACATCCTTAAACACTAATTACTTCTTCTTTGACAATAAACATTCAATTTTCAACCATAAACTTTCATTTTTAACAATAAACTTTCATTTTTAACAATAAACTTTCATTTTTAACAACAAAAAATTCATTTTTAACAATAAAAACTGATTTTTTTCAGAGTTTCAATGCCCCCCTCCCCCTCCATATAACCCAAAGTATTGATTCTAGCAGAAAAATTATTGAAACTTTTTTGTAGAAAATTTTATGGAGATCATTTTCTAGTCTGAACATTTCTATGCTACAGGAGTTATTGACGAAAAAAAAAGTGACCATCAGAGACCCCTCGCACCCTCAGCTCCACCCCTACCCATCAGTACTTTTAGTGTGTTGTTCAGGACACCTTCCCCTACAACTGTGCCAAAATTGGCTTCCACATGAATTATTTACGCCATTTTTCCTTCGTTGCTTAGGCTATTAGGACATTGTTCGAAAGCGACAAAGTGAATTGTTGGCTGGTTGCCACATAGAGCTATGAAGATGCTTGAAGATGTCTCAATTTATTGCCATTCCTTACTGGGGCAGCTAGTTTATCCTCTGTGGAGGTGAAAACAGCGTCTTCGTGAATAATGTATTCAATATCTGAGATATAGTCGAGTCAGTGGAGGTTTTCATTTCTAAATCTACTGAAACAGCTGCGATTTTCCTGATTCTGTTATATTTGATTATTCAAAAGCAGAAATATTTTGGCTGTGTATGCATATTGTAAAAAAGCAAACATATTTGCATGAAATTTCAACTAGATTTAGCATAAAAAATAATTGATAAATAATAAAGAATAATGTTTATTTTTTTATTATTGAATCATTCAAATGCAAAAATATAATATATGTATTATCATTTCATGGGAATATGCAAATATGTTCGATGAAAAAACTTTTTAACAAAAAATTAAACCGACGAAAAAATCAACTGAGAAGCAGAAAAAAATAAACCTTCTCAGTACTAATGATAATGGAGCTCCTAAACTAATGTGAGTAACTAATTTTGAGTCGGCGCCAAACAAATAATTATCGAAGATCATTATTTTACTTTGAATAAGTAATCAACACGCTGCTGTGCATCTCGCTGCGATCATTTTACCTAAGTCAATTGCTAGTTTAGGAGCTCAATTATTATTAAGACTAAGAAGGTTTATTTTTATTTTTTGCTTTTCAGTTGATTTTTTCGTCGGATTAATTTTTTATTAAAAAGTTTTTATTTTTCAATTTTTTGTGGCTGAAATCTACTAATTACTACCTATACAATTTCTGATTACTTCCAAAATACTTACCCAGCTTACTTCAACTATTAACTGTTGAATAACATGATTATCTACTTTAACTATTCATTGTTATATAATATAAATTGTTTTTGAAAGTTCTGGTTGGTTGATTTCATCATTTTGTATATAATTCCATCCTTTCATAGAATGTAATTATTGTGACGGATGTAGGAGGATCTGTCAATGTCAACTACATATGTGTGCCAATGTTCACAAGTGAAAAATCAATCATTCCCTATTTTTCTATCCATAGGGGTGGATCATTTCATTCCAAATTGAAATATGATCAATTATGAGGTATATTCTATCTAATAAAAAAAATCATCCAAATCGGAAAACCCATTACAAAGTTATGCCTGATAGAATCGGTTAACGGACCAAAATTCAGAGGGTGAACGATCAATATCCTCCATTTTGCTACACTTAGGGAAATATTTTTGTGTTCAAATTCAAATGGGACCAACTTCGAAGTACACTCTATCCAATGAAGAAAGAATCATCGGAATCGAACTGCTCTGTGGAAAGTTATGCGTGATCATACATAAAACCTCTGTGGACTGTCGTAGGAATGGACATACTCTGAAAGAGGCAGTTTCGACTCGACCTAGGAAGCAGTCAAATCTTGGTGGAGAACCTACCCATTACAATGGAAGCTTGGCCCGTACCATGCCTTCCCATTGGAGTTACTGAGCCGAAGCTGCCCCTGACCCTTACTTGACACGGAGAAAGCCGCCTGGAAAGCTTCCTGCAGGCAGAATTGCTGTTATTCGAGGAGATTCATGGGGTAACACCATTGGTGGAACATAAGATCTCCTGAATCCAGAGTCGATAAAACAGCGGTACCGACCCCAGAACCCTAGAATGCAGGAAATGATCATCACCGGAGTTGATAGGATGTTACAGAGAACAACATAGAGCCCTCTAAAAGTCCGTGGAGCTCACCTGTAGTCATCGTGAGAAAGAAGGACGGCAAACCGAGATTTTTGCATCGACTTCAAGAAAGTCAATTCCGTCTCCATGAAGGATGCTTAGCCGTTGCCCTTCTTTGACACCATCCTGGATAAGCTACGCCGCGCTAGATATATTTCCGGTATCGACGATAAGGATATTGGCAGATCGCACTATCCGAGGACAGTAAACCAGTAACCACCTTCACCGTACCTGGCCGAGGGCTGTTCCAGTTCAGCGTTATGCCGTTTGGCTTTCACGCCGCTCCTGCGACATTTCAACGTCTGATGGACACAATTATCGGACTGGAAAATGGATCCATTCTGCTTCGCATATCCGGACATCATCGTGCTAGGAAGCACGTTTGAAGAACATCTCGCTAACCTGAAGGAAGTGTTTCGTCGCCTCCGTGCTGCTAATCTGCGAGTCTATCCAGAGAAGTGCAAGTTTGGGAGGAGCTCACTCAAATATCTCGGGCACCTAGTGACGTCAAAAAACATCCAAACGGACCCCGAAAAAGTGGCCTCCATTGCCGAACTAACCATTCCCACCAACGTTCGATGATTGAGACGTTTCTTCGGAATGGCATCATGGTACCGACGATTTGTGCCGGCATTTTTCGAAGTGGCAGCATTGTTACACCGTCTGCTGAAAAAGAACCGCCGCTGGTATTGGGCACCTGAACAAGAAGAAGCTGCCCAGAAGATTGCCTTACGGAAGCCTTCGTCCTCACCTGTCCCAACTTCGACTAACCATTCACCATGCAGGCAGATGCCTCCGACCAAGGATTGGGAGTGGTCCTGAGTCAGAACACGGGTGATCAGGAACATGTCATTGCATATGCAAGTCGAACCCTAACCTCCACCGAAAAGGCATATTCCGTGACAGAAAAAGAGTGCCTAGCCATAGTTCGGGATATCGATTAGTTACTCCCCTATTTGGAGGGCTACCATTTCACTGTAGTCACCGTCCACCAGTTGCTCCGTTGGCTCCCTGTAGGACGTTTCACTCGATGGAGTATGTTCCTGCAGAAATATGACTTTGAAGTCAGGTACCGCCGAGGAGGGCTGAACAAAGTGGCAGATGCCCTATCGAGAGATCCAAGAGGCGGAGAGCTCGAAAAACATGGCAAAGAGGTAACCGCTTGTACCGCTATTTCTGGGACTCCAACGACCTCCCGGAACCTTCCAATCCACGGAAATTGTGTGTGCCCAAGCCGACGAGGGCCAATGTACTGCATGAGATGTACAACGCACCCCCCGCCGGGTATATGGGATTCGCCAAAATGATAGTGAGGATTGTGGCCCGCTACTACTGGCCAAGCATGTTCCGCGACGTTGTCAAGTACGTCCGAAGTTGCGATTCCTGCCAGAGTTATAAGCCATCTTAGAT
Source organism: Gonioctena quinquepunctata (assembly GCA_018342105.1). Classification (NCBI taxonomy): domain Eukaryota; kingdom Metazoa; phylum Arthropoda; class Insecta; order Coleoptera; family Chrysomelidae; genus Gonioctena; species Gonioctena quinquepunctata. Next base: position 195,545 of record JAFIRS010002581.1, on the reverse strand, counting down.
GAAACCGGCAGGCGAAATGCAACCGTCAGCCAACCGTCAACCCTGGGAAAGCGATTTTTATGAGTCTTCCTTTCGTCATTGCAAAATTAAATTTTTTCATTTGTTTTCACTATCCACTGTACACAGGTGGGGTCAATATTATTGTATTTGTTGAAGTGGCACACACCGCATGGGTTGATAATAAGACGAGTTACGGTGTTAGTTTATTATGATTTGATATCCAGATAACAATCTGCACTCTATGGCGGTAGGCAATCACCAAAGAGTCATTTTTAACCGACGAAATGAAAAAGGAGGAGGTTCTCTAGTCGACGAGTATTTTTTTATGTATGATCATGCATAACTCTTCACAGATTAGTTCGATTTCGATGATTCTTTTTTTATTGAATAGGGCATACTTCGAAATTGGCCCCATTTGGATTTGAGAAAAATTTATCTTCCTTAAGGGTAGAAAAATAGGGGATGTTTATCGTTCATCCAATGAATTTTTAAGCGTTAACCGATTCTACCACTCATAACTTTGTACTGCGTTATTCGATTTAGATGATTCTTTTTTTTGAAGACAGGGTATACTTCAGAATTGGTCATTTCCAGATTTGGGGCGGAATAATCCACTCCCAAGGGTAGAAAAACAGGGGGTTATTAATTTTTCATCTGTGAACCGATTCTGTTGGTACTTGGCACACATATAGGTAGTTCTGATGACACTACAACATAATGGATACCCGAAGTCAATTGAGTAGATAGTTATTAGTTGATTTAAGATACAAAAAGTAAAAAAAAAATATTTTTAAAAGAAAATTAAAACCGACGAAAAAATCAACTGAGAAGCAAAAAATAAAATAAACCTCAGTCTTAATGATAATTGAGCTCCTAAACTAACGTGAGTAACTAATTTTGAGTCAACGCCAAACAAACAATTGACGAAGATCATTATATTACTTTGAAAGAAGTAAGCAAAACGCCGCCGGACATACCGCTGACATCATTTTACTCTTTACCTAATTCACCATACCATATTCGAGAAACGTAGAACAGATAACACGGTGTATTATTGTGCTCCGGATTCTCAGCTACTTTTAGTGGTTTATATACAGTAACTTTTATTTCTGGATAGCGTATATCATAGAAGTGAGAGTGCAGCATATGACTGCAAAAAGTTACCATCGTATACCGAAAAACGAGTGAATTATTCACATATATAATAATGTCAGTGTGTGGAATTTGCACCCAGTCTATCTCAAAAAAGTGTCCCGGTATCCAATGTAAAGGTTTTTGTAGTGCTTTTTATCATGCGAATTCAGTGTGCTCGGATGTGTCGAAAATTCAGCTGGCCGCAATTTCCAGCCTGCCGGGAGGGATGTGGGCATGTCCTGAATATCGACGACCAAAAGATACTCGCACTCGCTCACATTCAGCTGTGGATCAAGGTATGATAATGGTACAGGCAGATGGTAAGGCAGATGACGACGCTTCTGTGGTCGCGGGTAATGTCTCTAATGAGATCTTGAAATCACTAAAAAGCGAGATACAAATGCTCAGAGAATCTGTTGACTTTTGCTCTAATAAGGTCACGGATTTCGAAAAATGGTCGCGGGTAATGTCTCTAATGAGATCTTGAACTCAAAAAACAAATAGATAACCTGGAATACTCTACCAGATCTAACAATATCGAGATTCATGAAGTTCCAGAAAAAAATAAGGAGAATTTAGTTGATGTTGTTACGAAAATTGGGAGATTCTTAAATATGGCATTGGATCCTGACTCCATTGACACTGCCTTCAGAGTTCCATCCAGGGCAGAGAACAAACCGAAGAACATCGTTGTAAAATTCAAGTTTAAACAAAGCCGAGATTACTTTTTAACTGCTGCTAAGGTAGCGAGAAAAGATCCCAACAATCAGCGAGGATTCAATCTGGATGGTATCTCCAATAGATTCTTCATAAATGAACACTTGCCACCAAAAACCAAAATGTTATTGAAACAAATTCGAGAAGAAGCCAAAAATAAAAATTATCGTTTTGTGTGGGTACAAAACGGTAATATTTTGGTCAGAAAAACCGACACAACCAAGATAATTCAGATCTCAAATGTAGAAGATCTGCTAAAACTGTAGTTTCGAAATTACATGTGATAGGAATTCTTCAAACAACATGTCCCGTCATAATGGCTCTAAATATCATTTATCAAAATGTTCGCGGATTGCGAACTAAACTATGTGAATTTAAACTGAATGTGTCAATCAACAAACCGGACATTCTATTCGTTTCTGAATCATGGTTAAACGAGACAATATATGACCGCGAAGTAATAGATCCCAACGAATATGCAATTTTTCGCAGGGATAAATCATCTAGTGCTAGCGAGAAAAAAGAGGGTGGAGGTGTTTTTATCGCTATAAATCATAAGTTTGGTGCGTCGCATGAACCGGAATATCAAAGTGAAGCAGAAGACGTGTGGATTTCTATCTCATTGAATGGGGTGAAAATGTTTTTATGTTGTGTCTACTTGCCACCGAATAATGATTATGCTACTAGTTGTTTTTTGTCCAAACTAAACTCTCTAAACATAGCCAACGACCATATTTTTCTGATATGTGGGGATTTCAACTTATCATCAGCTTCCTGAATAAATGTAAGTGAGAGCTCCTATCTCGAACCTTATAATGTTGAACCAAAGTATCATAATATTCTGGATACACTGTCATTTCAAAACTTTATGCAGTTCAATAACATCCATAACACTAATAACAAGCTCCTAGACCTAATTTTTTGCAATTGTAGCAAAATAAATCAATTACATCACTGCTCTAATCCCCTAGTCCACGAAGATAGTCATCACCCCGCAATATAATTTATATGCGACGTTAACCAAATCAGAAACCTTCGAAGACAATCGAACAATTGCTATTACAATTTCAAAAAAGCCGATAACTCTCGAATAGACCAAGTAGTATCCGCTATTGCATGGGATAACAACTTTGCTGGAAAGTCTTTGAACAGCAATGTAAAGTATTTTTATGAAACTATTAGAGAAATTATAGACAATGAGGTACCAAAGTATCGCAAAAGTAGATATTTTCCATCCTACTATAGAAAAGCAACCATACGTGCGGTTATAGAAAAGAATAAATTTCACAAAAAATGGAAAATATATAAAAATGAGAATGACCTCAATTTATTCAAAGTACTCAGAGCTCGCCCGAAAAGACTAATCAAAATAGATTTCAAAAACTATCTGCACTCTATTGAACATGAATTACCCTCTAATTCTAAACAATTCTGGAAATACGCCTCTATCAAAAAACAATGCGCAAGTAAAATTCCAAACGAGCTTAGTCATGATGACACCGTAGCTAATAATGGACAGGATATTTGCAACCTGTTTTCAACTTACTTTCAAAGCGTGTACACACCAGAAAAACATGACTTCAATTATAACAGCTCACCGTCAACCAATATTAATATTAATAACGAACTACATCACGTTCAACTCACAGAAAATGAGGTAGGAAACGGATTGAAAGAGCTTGATATTAATAAAGCTGCTGGACCGGATGGAATACCGCCAATATTTTTGAAAACATGCTCTAAATCACTAGCTAAACCCCTAACTTCGATTTTTAACCAATCAATTAACAGTGAACAATTTCCCGAATACTGGAAAAACGCGGATGTAATACCAATTTTCAAAAACGGAAAGAAAAACATAATAAGAAATTATAGGCCTATCAGTAAACTATCTGCGATTCCTAAATTATTCGAAAAATTAGTTTACAAATATATGCATTTTCTCGTGAAATCCATCATCATATCAGAACAGCATGGTTTCTTTGCAGGGCGATCATTGGAATCGAATTTAATAGAATATAGTGAATATTTATATAGTAACATGGACCACAGACTACAAGTTGACGCCATTTACACCGACTTCAGCAAGGCATTCGATAAGGTTAGCCATAATCTTCTTCTCGAGCGGCTTGCTGAGGTTGGGGTACGAGGCTCACTATTGAGATGGGTGGAATCTTATATAAAGAATAGGTCCCAATCTGTAACAGTTCAAGGATTTCGTTCGGAAGAGTATATTTCCTCATCAGGTGTCCCTCAAGGATCACACCTGGGACCTTCATTTTTTATCATTTATGTAAATAACATTAAGTCGTGTTTTAAACATGCCAACTTCCTGTTATATGCAGATGATATGAAACTTTACCTAACCGTACGAAATTTAAACGACTGTCACAAGATCCAAGATGACCTTAATAGACTTAGTGAATATTGTAACTCGTCTAACTTATATTTGAATTTTCAAAAATGCCATTGCATCACATTCACAAGGAATATAAATCCGGTACACTTCGATTATTCTATAGGGAATGGTCAAATAACCAGGGTTAGTGAGATTAGGGACCTAGGAATTATATTCGATTCCAAACTGATTTTTGATCTACATGTCGAATCAATCGCAAACTCCGCCTCAAGAATGTTAGGCTATGTAATGAGAACATGTAAACATTTCGAAAACATCAAGTCTTCAATTTGTGTTTATAATGCATTTGTGTACAGTAAGCAAAATTTCGCTTCTATTATATGGAGTCTTCAATACAAAACGTATATAAACCGCCTGGAAAACATTCAGAACAAATTTGTCAAATATATTTGTTTTAAACAAAATTTCAATTACAACGGCGGACATCGAAAATGCGAGAAAACATTTCAATATTATATCACTATCGAGTAGAAGAGTGATCTCTGATATTTTATTTTTATACAAAATCATCTCAAATTCCGTAGATAATGCTAATATACTGAATCAAATTCAAATCAACGTTCCCATTCGGCCACTTAGAACTAGCCACCTGTTCCGCATACCATTTCGGAGAACTAATTCGTCTCAAAACTCTCCTCTATGTAGAATTGTTCGAAATGCTAACAGGTACACTGATCAAATCGATATTTTCTCCAAATCCCACCAAAAATTAATGACCACTTTGAAACGACTCTTGTATCAAAGAATTTCTGCTTAAATTAGTAAAAGCAAACAACTAACAAAAAACCACTTTATCTTTGTTACTTTGTCTCTATTGCTGTCTGAAATTAGTATTGGTATATAAGTTTAAGTATAAGTAAAATTAAATGTATAATGTAGGTACTTTAGTGGACTTTTGTCTGTCTGTATCTTTCATGACCATTAAATTAATAAATAAATAAATAAATTATTTGTTTGGCGCCGACTCAAAATTAGTTACTTACATCAGTTTAGGAGCTCAATTATCATTAAGACTGAAAAGGTTTATTTTACTTTTTGCTTTTCAGTTGATTTTTTTGTCCTTTCATTATGTTATACGGAAAATCTCAAACAGTAATATTTAGCACCTTTCAAGTACCTTGAAATATAACAATGCAAACTTTTGCGGACACACTGTATGACATGATTATTCCATTCCATCATTCATGAACATTTTAAATATTTTTCAAATCATATTCCATAAAAAAATCATTTCATATCATTTCAATAACCGAAATATTCATTTTTATCTAATTGTAAAAATAATAATTTATAAGAAATAATAATTGAAACCGACCACAGTATACATGATTGTGAAGTTTATCCAATATGTGGAAAGTTCCAATGAAGTGCATCTAAAATACTTACCCGAATGAAAACAAAATGCGATAAAAATAGTTTTGTATCTGAAAGCAATTTTTGTTTTTGGCGGTGGGCATGCACCAATGAGTCATTTTATAGGGAAAATCTCAAACAGTAATATTCAACACCTTTCTAGTACCTTGAAATATAACAATGCAAACTTTTGCAGACATTCCATTCCATCATTCATGAACATTTTAAATATTTGTCAAATCATATTCCATAGGAAAGTAATCATTTATATTTCAATAGCCGAAATATTTATTTTTATCTAAATATAAAAATTATAATTCAAAAGAAAGCATTATTGAAACCAACCACATATAATATGATTGTGAAGTTTCTCAAATATGTGGAAAGTTCCAAAGAAATACATCTAAAATACATGAATGAAAACAAAATATGATAAAAAATCGTTTTGTACCTGAACCCAATTTTTGTTTGAGATTTTCACATGTGAAACAGTTTTTTTCAAATGTTCGATAATATTTTGAATTTTCATATGGAATGGAGAAATAGAAAGCCAAAAGTTTCCGCAAATCCAATTCCATAAAAAATAACTTCTCCAATTTACTATCGGGGGTTTTGCAACTTTTTTAATATTATCTGCAGTGGAAATCACTTATGCGAAGAATAGTTATTTGTTTTACTAGGCAGCATATAATTTTCTCTCCAATTGTTTATAATGATATATGTAGGATATTGTATTTGCAAATTATTACAATTCCCACAATCTTTTTATTTTTCCTGTAGTGATAAATTAAAACAAAATTTGATAGAAATCGCAATTGTTGGAATGGTTGGTTGCTATGGAGAAGTATAATTATAACTTATGAAATTTCTGACAGTTTTGAGGAAAAATATTGGTATATTTATATTATGGACAGTGATAGCGACTTAGAAGTACTCACTCCTCCAGAAATAAGGGAGGTGGCAAAAAAATATTGAGTTAAATTTGTTGCCGGAGAAGTCTCGGACGAAATATGAAGGAAATTATGAGTGATTTATGGATTATTGCATGGAGAAAAATACGAAGACTTTTTCGGAGAATGAATTACTTGCTTATTTTGCTGGATTATCTGAAACAATGAAGAGTTCTTCACTTTGGTCTGCATATTCCATGTTGAAGGCAACTATGAATGTTAAAAATGGCGTAGATATAGGAAGATATTTGAAGTTGCGGGCATATTTAAAACGGGCATCCGAAGGCTACAAGGCAAACAAGATATTACAAACTTTATACTGGATGCTCCAGATGATGAATATTCATTAGCAAAAGTAAGTTTTGAATAAGATATTTATACGATAAAGTGAAAATACTTATAATCCATTCTTTTAGGTTGTATTGATTTTTGGAATTACGGGTGCATGTCGCTGCGACGAACTATTGAATTTAAAGTTAGAAAATATTGAAGATATGAACAATAAACTATTGGTATCCCTATTGAACATGAAGACGAAGAATTCGAGGTCTTTCGTAATAATGGAATATTTAGATGTTGTTAGAAAATATATAGCTCTTCGGCTGAATTAAAAGACACAAGATTTTTTTTTAAATACGTAAAAGGTAAATCTGTAAAGCAATTTGTTGGTATACATAAATTTGGTAAAATACCTCAAGAAATAGCTGTCTATTTAAAGTTGCCGAATGCTAAAGAATTTACGGGACACTGCCTCCGTAGAAGTTCTGCCACTTTACTTGTAAATTCAGGAGGTGACATAACAATGTTGAAAAGACATGGTGGGTGGAAATCCTCAACTATAGCAGAAGGGTACATTGAGGATTCAATGGCAAGTAAAACCAGTATTTGTAAAAAAGTTTTGACAAATGTAGGAACTACTTATGAGGCGAATCAAACTGGTAATATAGTGAATGTAAAGAGAACGATATCTGAGGAAAGGAAAGGTGGCCTATTTATTCAAAATTGTAGTAATTTTACTATCAATGTTAATAACAACTAAAAATATGTTTTTTAAATTCTTGTTAAAAGTATTATGTAATAATTGCTAATGGATGTTTTTTTTGTAAAAAAATGTTAAATGTTATATTCCCATTGAGAATAATTATTTTGCTGCCTAGGCAGGAAAGTCCTTACTTTGCTGCCTAGGCAGGAAAAGTAATACTTTGCTCATAATATGTGTCTGCAAAATTAATATTTGCTGTCAATCGGAGAAAAAATCATTTGTAGTACTTACAGAGGATTCGAGCAGAACGAATAAAATGATACCAGAAAAGATATTTCTCGACATTTTTCAGGAACAACGGAGCAAACAATACCGAATGAAACAAAAAACCAAATGACAATAAATTGCAGAAAGTTTTGCATCATTTGATTCATCGGGAGAAGTTCGATAAAATCTCATCATCCCAGTTGGCATATGATTCAAGGTAAATTATGTCATTACATACATAATTACGATTCCCAAATGAGGCCATTTTTACCAATAATTCTATTGTTACCAACAATGGATCTATAGCTATGGAACTAATACTTCCTCTTTGATTATATGCAGCAAATCACTGTAATGACCTCAATCAAACAAAATGTATTTGAAATTATCCGATCCAATTTTGCTGATGAGAATCTATTATAACGGTAATATACAATTGAATGAAATTTGTATTTTCTTCAAGTTGTCCAAACCCTCACGAAACTTGGATACTGAAAATTATTCAGTTTAATTTATTTTCTGATGAAGCCAACTGAGATCTAGCCCACATATGCTACATAATATACTTACAAAACATTAGACTGATTTGACAATATATTTATGTTCATCACAATGCTACCATGGAGTCTAATAGTTATTTATGCAACAAGTGCAAAAAGTAAGTGTTTATTGCACTCGACGCAAAACATGTCGAGTGCAATAAACACTTTTTGCACGAGTTGCATACAATATTATTTCTACGTTCATGCAAAAATCAAAAAATGTTTTATTTAGGTGGCACTAAGTGTGGGAAAATAAAAAGCGTAATTTAGTTGCAAAATATTCAATAATTAATTAGCACTATTGATTTGCATTGAGAAAGTTAGGAACTAATACCTATGTTAGGAACAATTTAACTCAAACTTTATTTTTGATAAATTGCATTTTCTGGTAATTCCGTAATCCAGTATGCAATAAATATGATTGAAGATAATATAAAATATGCAATTGATTAAAATGTAATACAATATCAAAGAAAATGTATAACCAGTTTTTCACTAAATATAGTTCAATGAAGTTTTGTTTTCAGCATGAACGTAGAAAAACAATATTAAATTATGTTTTGATTCACTTGATAGATAGATATAAACGGAATATTCATGAAAGGTGTGGAATCATCTGTAAATGGAAGGTATTCAAATTTTTTTATTGATGCGGCCGATACTTGATGAAAATCCATAATAAAGTAAACAAAAGACACTCACTTCACTAAATTATTTTCACTAAACTGGGTTTACAAAACCACGACACCTGTGTCGCTATATAAATGCTTTTCGCTATACAATTGCTTTCATACTGTATTATCTCCACTTGAAAAACCTATTGTATAGCGAAACAACAAGTGTCGTGGTTTTGTTAGCCCAGTTTGGTGGAAATCATTTGGTGAAGGAAGGTATTTATGTTTGAAGTGTGGCCGGTTTTGACAAATACCATATTGTAAAATAAATCCCACATAAAAAAATGTGCGCGTGTAATTTTTAAGCGTGGTTGAAGTACAACTTCTTTGGCATTGTGGCAGATTAAACTAACAATGAATAAGTCATGTTAGAATTTGAAAGTATATATTCATAATATAATTTAGAGTGAGCAACAGAAAGTCATACACATATTTACATCGAGTATTACAAATAAATGTATTCAATTATATTTGAAATTCAAATATGAAATAAGGAGTTCTTGATAACTAAAATTAGAAACTCTGCTTTGCAAATCTTCTGAAATTCTTGAGAATATTGCATCAGTTGTCGTACCATATCTCGTTGTAGATTGAAGTGGAGAAGTATTCATAGTTGATTTCAATTTTCCCCTCAAACAATCAATTGAGGGTTAGGATTCTTCTTAATGGGAATTGAAATAGAAATCTCCAGCAAGAATAATTGGTAACTAATGGCAATTGCTATTTGAAAGTATAATAATAATAATAATAATTTATTTGCTCAACAACATATATTACAAATATAGTATAAGTAAATATAGTAAACTGAAGTGATTACTGATGAATAATTTTTTTAATGTTTGATAAAGTTGGAGAACTGTAAAAACAACGATGATCAAAGGTAGATCACGTGTGTTGACATACCCAACAACGTCATATTTTTTATTATAATTATTTTGAAGATATTATTATGGCAATTTCAAAATGTTAATTGATATACAACACATCTCACGTGTTCATTGAATCTAACCATATTTCATTAATTGAGAAAAATTACTTGAAAAGATGCGAGATTTGAGATATTCCATACTGAATGTTGATCGAATAAATAAAAACTTACATTCCTTGGGCGGCAAGGAAGCCATCATTAGATGGTTGATTTTCCATTTAATATTATTCATAGATGGAATCATGAAATGCTTTTTAACCGACGAAACCAAAAAGGAGGTTCTCTATTCGACGCGTATATTTTTTTTATTTTTTTCATGTATGATCACGTACAACTTCTCACAGAGCGGTTCGATTCCGATGATTCTTTTTCCATTGGATAAGGTGTACTTCGAAGTTGGCCCCATTTCAATTTGAACAACAAAATTCATTCCTAAGGGTAGCAAAATGAAGGATATTGATCGTTCACCCTCTGAATTTTGGTCCGTTAACCGATTCTATCAGGCATAACTTTGTAGTGGGTTTTCCGCTTTGGATTATTTTATTTTTATTAGAAAGGGTATACCTCATAGTTGATCATTTACCAATTTGGAATGGAATGATCCACCCCTATGGGTAGAAAAATAGGGGATGATTGATTTTTCACTTGTGAACTTTGGCACATATATGTAGTTGACATTGACAGACCCTCCTACATCCGTCAAAATGATTACATTCTATTGAAGGATGGAATTATATACGAAGTGATGAAATCAACTAACCAGAACTTTCAAAATTAATTTATATTATATAACAATAAATAGTTAAAATAGAAAATCATATTATTTAATAGTTAATAGTTGAAGTAAGCTAGGTAAGTAAGTATTTTGGAAGTTATCAAAAACTGAGTAGGTAGTAATTAGTAGATTTCCTAAATTAATGTGAGTAACTGATTTTGAGTTGGCGCCAAACAAACTAGCAATTGAATTAGGTAAAGCGTGAAATGATGGCAACGAGATGCACGACTGCGTTTTGATTCCTTCTTTCAAAGTAATATAATGATATTCGATAATTGTTTGTTTGGCGTCGACTCAAAATCAGTTACTTACATTAATTTAGGAGCTCAATTATCATTTAGACTAAACAAATTTATTTAATTTTTTGCTTTTCAGAACAATTCTTGAATGTTTTTATGATATAGTTTATTTTTAAACCGTATTTATCATTTTAACTTTTGGAAAATACTCACTCACAAATTGAATATCGAATATGAAACTGTATGAGCATGTTCATACGGTCGCAATAAAATGTAAGGTCATAATATTTTGGGTCAGCTGCACGTTATTCATGTGAATAATACACACGGCTCATGTTCACTTCCGTTACGCTTACGTGATCCAAAGCACTCAGTTACCGCTTAGTCGCATCCAAAGAAGTTTCACTTCAATAAATCTTTAGTTCGGTAAATAAGTGAGAACTGGAATAAAGTTTATCACTTGTTCAAATATTTAAATGTGCAACTGTTACCATGTTCAAATATACGAATGTTCACCCTCGTAATCTAATGTGAGCTTCATAGATTCATTTCGAATAAAAATATATCCGTCAGTCTTCATTAGTGGCCCACGGCCGCCATTCGCAAGTGAGCCGCGAACGTTCTGTTCGAGCCTCCCCAATCGACTTCGAAACCCGACTCACACATTTCACCCGTCTCCAGCTCAGGAGACACGGCCTTTTAGTGGCCCACGGCCGCCATTCGCAAGTGAGCCGCGAACGTTCTGTTCGAGCCTTCCCAATCGACTTCGAAACCCTGTTATGCCCTGTAATTACAGAAATGCATTTAAAGATAATTACCAAGACGTAACCATTGTATACCGAATGCTTACATGACTCATCTAGGAGAGCAAAACAAAGTTTTTTTATTGCTACCCGTTACAGTCACAGCGAGATAAGAAAATCAGTTTTATTTACTACCATAATTCTAACACCCGTCCAAAGTCGATAAACACTGAGCAGTTAAAAGACGAGATAACGCGATGTATCACCACCCCGCATCATTACTGGAGGTAACAACTTATAAATCACCGGGAATCGAGACACCTCTGAAATTCATAAACACACTTGTGGTCATTAATTCAGCGATAACGCGACAGCTATCGTAAATACCTGTCATTCAGTAAAATAGTATCCAATTATAACATAGATAAGCTAGAACGGGTTAGAAAAACAAGACCCTTATCAGTTTTACGAGTCACTTCGTTATCTGCCCACAACAACCTAAGCTCCGCCTACTAGCTCCCGTGTGGACGATATTATAAAAGCGTGAGCTTCATGTCAACATTCAATTCATTCAATTCGGTTCGTTGTTCTACAGTGAAACAAAGAGCATGTAACCTCAAAGTAAGGTTAGAATGCAAGTTAGTTTAAAGCAGTATCTCATTCAGTAAACACTTATATTATACGAAAATATTTCGGAGAACATGTCATTCTCAAAAGTACGGTATAAAAGTCAGTCGAATTACAGTACCTTACAATAATAATGAGAGTTTCCCAATCAGTGTAGTTAACTTCCGCAAACATAGAAACTCAGCCGATTCAAATCAAGTATTGAAGCTCCTAGTAAAAACACGAGTGAACAGTATAGTTTCCACAAATTGTCAAAGCTTCCAAAACAGAGATAATAACGGGATTCCGCAATTTCAATGGTTCACGATCACTTAGAAAAACCTTATCTGTATACGAATATACCGGACGAATTAATTAGAATAACCGATTGACGCGGGAGAAAACGAACTGATAATAATAAATTCTAATCTAATTGCCGTGTAAAACTACTCCAGTGAATAAGTGTTGAACAGGGTGAGTCTCATGTTTGTTTTTCTGTATTTATGTTTATGGCAAAACTCAACCTTTCCAAATGTGTATGTGCCTATAAAGTATCTCAATAGTTTCAAGATTACAAAGATCCCAAAAAGAGAATTATTGTTAGCTGTTTGTAGAAATTGATTTCAAGATTGTTCTTCTAGTAAAATTAGTTCTATTGTGTAGCCAACTGCAGAATTATCTGCCAATACGCTACATTAGTTTTCATTGTATGAATAGTGTTGCCTATCATTCGTCCATAGACGATTGAGAGAATTGTGTGAAGTTTTATTAAATATATATATACATTCTTAACATTTTATGAGTGCATTCTTTTATTTATTTTCTGTTATGAATAACCTTTCGAATCTTTCTGAACGGTAGTACTTCCTGAATAAACAGCCCATGTTCCAGTATTTGAGAGATATGAACTTAGTCTGAGCCGCTCCAGACTTAGTTCAGTATTGACCGTCTTCAGACAGTCGATTGCTCTTAATACTGTTTTTCCAACCTAACGAATAATGTCTGGTATTACAGGTGTGGTGGGTTAGTTCACAACACCCCGTAGTCAGGGCAAAACAATTGATGTCAGGTGTGCGAGTATTAATTAAGGAAGTACATTAACGCATATATGATATTTTCCACAGAAAAAAAGTGTCAAACAAAAATTTTATTTGAATTTTTTTAATAAATATTTTATTTTTACAAATGAGTGTCAGTGGAAAAAAGACTAATTTGAACAGAAGTAAATGAGTAGAAAAATTGTGAAAATAGTTTAGTATAATATCGTTGTTATTTTGCAAGCACGATATTGGGAAAATAAATATATATAGCGTTTATACCGATCAAAAACTCAGGAAGTATTCGAAAAGGCAATTGAAGTTTTATTTTCAATCAATGGAGATTTTTATTGAAATAATTAAATCATGGAAACTCAGACAACAGTGCCGAGGGTTAGATATGAACCGCAAATTAGGATCACTTTGGATAATATTCCTTTTTATAATGGTACCACAGAAATCAAAGATTTTATTCGTGAAATTGAAGATTTGGCAGCTGTAGCAGAATGGACAGACAGTCAAATAAGTTCTATAGTTAGATTAAAATTGAAAGGAATAGCTAGATTATTTATTGAAGCAGAAGATAGTTTACAAAATACCGACAACTGGCAATTAATTAAAAAGGAATTATTGAAGCAGTTTAGCAAATTGAAATTACCTGGAGAAGCACAAAAAGAATTTTTGAATTGTTATCAGAAAACGAATGAATCAGTTAGGAATTTTTTCATGAGATTAAAGATATGTGCAGCGAATATAAGGTACCTCACAGGAAATAATAGAATTGACAATGTATTAGAGCAAAAATACGAGCAGGATATTTTGGTTCAATTTGCCATTGGATTGTTAGATCCTGTTAGAAAAAAAGTTTTATCTGAAAGTCCTGTCAGTTTAGAAGAAGCCATCACATTAGCAGAAAAAGAAGAATTAATTGAGCAAATTACGAATACACCGAATATGAATTTCAGAACTTTCAATGCGAATATAATATTGTCACATTGAACAGAAAAGGTCACACAGCAGGAGATTGTTATATGAAAATTGCGTATGCCTAACATGTCAAAGAATTCGGACATAGTCATATCGTTGTCCAAATAGGAGTATTTTTCAAAATAAGAGATTCAATGAGTCAGGAAAATGGTTTGCCAACTACGCTAAAGGAAAACGATTTAAAAAATATGGAAAAATGAATAAATATAGAAAAGAATTTTTTAACAATTCGAAAGAAAATAGATTTCGATCTCAGGGGCACAGGAATGAACGAGGACATACAGGAAATGGTTATCGAAATTTTAAGAGAATAAATTAGAGACAGCAAACAGGAAATAGTTATGGAAATGACAGAAAATGGAAAAAGTATGGAAAAATGTCAAAATACAACAGGAATTTAAATAGTGAGAGGCAAGAGGAAAATATACTTATCGACGATGAACAGAAAAATGTAATTAATTTAGAAATAGCAGGAATTTTGAGACATATATCCATAGATATGAGATCTCAAGTATCAGTGGTTCATATTAATATTGTTAGAGGTATGAAATGGAATTATGGTTTGCCTTATCACCTCAGAAAGGGACAAGGAAATTTCACTCAGTATATTGGCTCGGTTATATTACCAATCAAAATAAAGGAAGGAAAAATACTGAAACATGAATTCTTAATAGTTGAAAATGATCACCGTAGTACTGAAATAACACTGGGATTAGATTTTTTACGAAAATATGACGTGCAAATTGATTGGAGCAAAAATCAAATGTATTTATTAGGGGAAAGTATCGAGTTGAAGAGAAAAATCCAACACATATGCCAAACGAATCGGGATGACGAACAGAGGAAGTTGCAAAAGAGATTTGAAGAAGTAGAAAAACGATTGGGAGATGTCAATATCATGATGAACGGTTGGATGAATTCTGTAGAAAATATAGAATTGAAGAGGGAGGGCCCGCCCAAATCAATCCGCGAAGTATTCTTAAACAGAGTTTCATGCCATGAAACGAGACGTACAACTTCGAATCAAATAGAGATATCAGGGACCGGTGATTTAATTGTGACACCAGGTTTAGAAAAAACAGTTTCAAAGATGTCAGCGACTGGTGATTTAAAGGAGACGCTAGTCTGCAACGAAATAGTTGAAATTGAAGAATATGGAAAATCGTCTGGAACAAGAGAAAAGCGAAACATGCGTTTAAACGAGCAACAAGAGAGAAGAGATGAATTTAGAAAAGTGCCACATATGGAAAATGGAAATACCGACGCACCCTGTACATTAGGACCGATAGTCACAAGTGACAGTCGACAAGTGGGAATGCATACGTATAGGTACGAGCATTTCCTGCCTAAAGAAACGGAGAGATGTAACGGAACATTGCCCATACAGCACTACAGCGAGGATGGAGAAAATTATAGTCAGAAAATGGAAAAAGTTGGTATGAAAGCTTTTGAAAGTGAAAATATTCCCGAAAGTAGCCAGACATATTCAGGAAGAACGGAAATTGCAACAGTTAATGCATCAAGGAATCAAGGGAAGGTGATCGATGTAAAAAATAGGAAATCATTGGAAGATAGTTTGAGAGATAGATACAAATCACCCAAGGGGGATTCTCTATCCACCAGGAAGTTGGAATCTGCCAAGCACCTAGGAATAACAGTCGCCAAAGATAAGATTTTTTCTACAGTCGTAAATCACAAGGATGAAAATGTCTTGCCTAAGGACAAAATTCTACCGCCCAGATTTTTGAATGTATGTAAAGTTCAAGCAAAAAGTATAGTGAACTCCGAAGATACGAAATTACGAAGTATTGCAGAAAATGGATTTTTAACGCCGAGAAAACGAAGCATAGGAGAAGATTTTAATATAGATACGAAAGTAAAGAAAGAAATAAACCCCGAAGTGGAAAAGATTAGAACTTTAGCCAGACAGAAAGGAAAATCTGATTTAAAAAAGACATCGCACGTTAATTTTGAAATCCAACCCGTGGGAGAAACAGAGAGTCAAATAATAAACGCTGATCGATTCAACAAGTATAGGAATGGAAGCGTTCGACAAGCGACACAAGAAAATGAGGTAAAATTAGATCAAGTTTTAGTACAAACTAAAGAAAATATGCCAGATGAATCACCAATAGTTAATGCCGAAAATATAGGAAAATGTCAGCCAAAGGAAATGTCCAAAGAAAATGAAGAAAGCATTTCTGAAAATAAATTCCCCCTTACACAACCCATGACAGGCGGCACTGTTCAAAAGACACCCATGAAAAATTTGGTTCAATCATTTAGATGTCAGTAAACAAGAAAATTTTCAGTATGCACCAGAATGTAGGAACGTATATATAGTATGTAAATTTTATAGTTTTAGCAGACTGCAAAAAGACGCAGAAACAATTGAAAAACCCGGTTAATTTGTAAAATTGGAATGAATAATAATACGAAATGCCCCTGATACTTTAATGAAAAACGGGACTAAATTGATTGTAATCATAGTACGGGAACAAACTGAAAAAAAAATATATAATGGAATCAACGCAAAACGGGAAACGCAAACAGAGACAATTTTATCAAGTGTTCTGATGTAAAATAATGACAGTAAATTCCCCGGAATTTTCAAGCAAAGCTATTTTGAGACGGATATAGTTCATTACAGGTCATAGAAAAAACGAAGAATGGTCGACAGAACTAGAATGAAACACTGTACGGATTACAGGCTATAAAAACCACAAACGCGATATGTTATGAAAATTAATGCAAATAGAAACAGTTATAGAATATCGAATCGCCGAGTTACATAATACAGATAAATAATATAATCACGATTTTCGGAAAATGTGTTTACGGATTTGTAGAATATTCACACTAGAACATCGCGACGTTTACAATTGTACAGTACCTAAGTAAAAATAATGATACAACTTACTAACCGCGCATATATGGAAGGTTTTGATAGGAATATCGTGGACTATTATTGTCTTCAACCCAAGAATTATCTCTGGAAGGCTATAGCCGTGATCAATCCGTCGTGCGAGACGAAATTATGAGACCAGCAGAATCTAGAGCATTATGAATTCACAGTATGGCTGAAGTTCAAGCACTCCGCACAGAATTCAGTAAACACCATTCACAAAACAAATCACCTGTGTTAATGGTACCGCACAAATAGGAGTCCCAGGAACGAAGATTTTTAAACGAATGAATTACCACCGTTTGACCACCGAAAACCGAATACCATTTAAACCCATTCACAAACAAATCACCGTGTTAAGTCACAAAAGGCCCCGGCTCACTGACCCGAAATCGTATGGAAGGCTTTACAATCCCAAAAAGCCAGATGTCTAGAGAAGATAGATAAGGAACAACTCATCCCGTACCGCTGCTACGTACCCTTACCCAGCGGCGTAGCAGGAAAAATTCCCAGAGGATCCAACGGATAGAGTTAAATTGATGCCCACCGGAATAGAAGTGAAAACCCCTTAAAAGGCGAGTACATACCCTTACAGTATGGAAATTACCCCATGGAAGAAAGAGACTTTATTGTGTGTTTGCATGATTATTTGCATGTTATTTTTAAGAAAATCAGAATTAAGTACTGAGCAGTGAGGTTAATAAATTTGGGGATAGATTATAATTATCCTCTAGAAGATGTAAACAGTAATCTATTGTAATTGTCAAAGCAAGACTTATAAAATTTGTCGCTAGAATAGGATTACACTTCAGAAAGTTAAAACGTTTTTGCTTATTGTTGGTGAAAGAGTTGTTATTCGAAAAAAAAATTGAGTTTGTCAAAGTTTTTTTTTTGAGGGTTGGGTCGAAATGTTATGCCCTGTAATTACAGAAATGCATTTAAAGATAATTACCAAGACGTAACCATTGTATACCGAATGCTTACATGACTCATCTAGGAGAGCAAAACAAAGTTTTTTTATTGCTACCCGTTACAGTCACAGCGAGATAAGAAAATCAGTTTTATTTACTACCATAATTCTAACACCCGTCCAAAGTCGATAAACACTGAGCAGTTAAAAGACGAGATAACGCGATGTATCACCACCCCGCATCATTACTGGAGGTAAACAACTTATAAATCACCGGGAATCGAGACACCTCTGAAATTCATAAACACACTTGTGGGTCATTAATTCAGCGATAACGCGACAGCTATCGTAAATACCTGTCATTCAGTAAAATAGTATCCAATTATAACATAGATAAGCTAGAACGGGTTAGAAAAACAAGACCCTTATCAGTTTTACGAGTCACTTCGTTATCTGCCCACAACAACCTAAGCTCCGCCTACTAGCTCCCGTGTGGACGATATTATAAAAGCGTGAGCTTCATGTCAACATTCAATTCATTCAATTCGGTTCGTTGTTCTACAGTGAAACAAAGAGCATGTAACCTCAAAGTAAGGTTAGAATGCAAGTTAGTTTAAAGCAGTTTCTCATTCAGTAATCACTTATATTATACGAAAATATTTCGGAGAACATGTCATTCTCAAAAGTGCGGTATAAAAGTCAGTCGAATTGCAGTACCTTACAATAATAATGAGAGTTTCCCAATCAGTGTAGTTAACTTCAGCAAACATAGAAACTCAGCCGATTCAAATCAAGTATTGAAGCTCCTAGTAAAAACACGAGTGAACAGTATAGTTTCCACAAATTGTCAAAGCTTCCAAAACAGAGATAATAACGGGATTCCGCAATTTCTATGGTTCACGATCACTTAGAAAAACCTTATCTGTATACGAATATACCGGACGAATTAATTAGAATAATCGATTGACGCGGGAGAAAACGAACTGATAATAATAAATTCTAATCTAATTGCCGTGTAAAACTACTCCAGTGAATAAGTGTTAAACAGAGTGAGTCTCATGTTTGTTTTTCTGTATTTATGTTTATGGCAAAACTCAACCTTTCCAAATGTGTATGTGCCTATAAAGTATCTCAATAGTTTCAAGATTACAAAGATCCCAAAAAGAGAATTATTGTTAGCTGTTTGTAGAAATTGATTTTAAGATTGTTCTTCTAGTAAAATTAGTTCTATTGTGTAGCCAACTGCAGAATTATCTGCCAATACGCTACATTAGTTTTCATTGTATGAATAGTGTTGCCTATCATTCGTCCATAGACGATTGAGAGAATTGTGTGAAGTTTTATTAAATATATATATACATTCTTAACATTTTATGAGTGCATTCTTTTATTTATTTTCTGTTATGAATAACCTTTCGAATCTTTCTGAACGGTAGTACTTCCTGAATAAACAGCCCATGTTCCAGTATTTGAGAGATATGAACTTAGTCTGAGCCGCTCCAGACTTAGTTCAGTATTGACCGTCTTCAGACTGTCGATTGCTCTTAATACTGTTTTTCCAACCTAACGAATAATGTCTGGTATTATAGGTGTGCTGGGTTAGTTCACAACACCCCGTAGTCAGGGCAAAACAACCCGACTCACACATTTCACCCGTCTCCAGCTCAGGAGACGCGGCCTTCAGTCTGTTTTTCGTGCTAATATCCCTGATTGGCTCTGAAGAGGTACTATAGCCGTATAGTACGGTCCAAAGTACAGTTGAGGCTTCTTGACATTTCCATTCTGCGAAAACCCGCTAGCGACCACACACAAAGGAATCGATGGTACCTTGTTGAATATTTCTAGACTATACATTCACCGATTAACTCAGTTACATTGTAACAATTCGACTTGCCGCCAAATACTATATAAAATAATACGATCTATCTTCATCTGCGATTTCTCCGCATCTGAGAGAGTCTTTCAGTTTCCCGACGAGATTCAATTACAGAACACAAATTATTATTAACGAACAAGAACAATGTTGACAGACCTCTAACATTATTGCTAAATTTGTATTCAAACATTTCATTGTTAACACCCTGTAGGGTGTTATTGTTTTATGTTTATAGTAGTTTGGGGTTGGAAAGTTTGTTTTTATGAAATTTTAGGGAAAAAATTATGGAAGATGAAGATAGATCGTATTATTTTATATAGTATATTTGGGGCTAGTCGACTTTTACAAACGTAACTGAGTTAATCAGCGAATATAGTCTGAAATATTCAAGGACCTCGATTCCTTCGTGTTGATCGCTACGGGTTTTCGAGAATGGAAATGTCAGAAGCCTTAACTGTACTTTAGACCGTACTATACAGCTATGGTCCCTCTTCAGACACAATCAGGGATATTAGCGTGAAAACCAGACTGAAAGCCGCATTTCCTGAGCTGGAGACGGGTGGAATGTGTGGGTCGGATTTCGAAGTCGATTGGGAAGGCTTGAACAGAGCGTTCGCGGCTCACTTGCGGATGGCGGCCGTGGGCCACTAATGAAGACTGTCGGATACATTTTTATTCGAATTGAATCGTCGAGAATAACGGTATCGATATTTTTGTCTCGGGTGACGTTTTCGGGAGTCAGAGTTTGCATTGAATTAAGATACGACGAGTGTCGAGTGTCGTTAGGGATGCTATGGGGGTAACAAGAAAATACCTTTGGCATTAGTGGAGGACGGGAAAATGTAGCAGGTTATGAAAGGAAAATTGTTGCACACTTGGTGAGTTGCGATGCTTTCAGTTACTATGGAATAACCCAGTATGAAGTCTACATTAGATTACGAGGGTGAACATTTGTATATTTGAACATGGTAACAGTTGCACATTTGAAATTTGAACAAGTCATAAGAAGGGGATAGCTTCTTTTAGCTACAATGAAGTGTAAGAGTTCGGCTGAGAGACAATTTCATACAGTATATGACTGTGACCGGTGGGTCAAATTTCACAGGGATATTTGGAAGTATAGTTGTTGTAATTTCTAAGAGAGTCAGATTTTACAGAGATTATTGTAGTTTTGATTTCTTCCTTAGATTCTACCTTATGGTTTGTTTTGTGGATAAACTTCGGGTTGTAACATAGTTTTGGAATAATTTTTGTGCATTATTTGAAAAAATGGTAAATAAAAGAAATTGAAAATCCTAAAGTCTAACTGATTTTTTTTATAAGAACTTAAAATCTTTTCATGAGGAGAATTGTATCTAGAAAAAGGTTCTGAAGGTCAATATGTCTAAAAATGATATCAGTGCCTTATATTATTTATTCTATTATAGAGATCCCTATGTGTGTTATGTTCGAAATGGTCTTTTGGCATTATAACACTGGTGACAGTGGTGATATGTAAATATTATATGAACGTAATATTCATTCATATTATTGAAACAGTCTATTGACTCGTACAATATTATTCTACTTTCAATAGATTGTGTAGCACTTCTGATTTCGTTGGGATCGAGACTGTCACAAGTCTGTGATTATTCTGTCTCAAATCTTCTTTATTGCAAATTGATGAATAATCGATATAACCTTTCACCTACCACAAATTTAAAGGGGTGAGATCTGGAGATCTTGCAGGCCTCAGAAATGGTCCTCGATTTCCCCACCAACGGTGATAGAACAAGCTATCCACAGTTTTTGTATTGTGCGGTGGTGCCACATCCATCTGGTACCATGAAAGTGCAGTTTAGCGGGTGTAAAATCTTTATGAAATGTTTCTACCACGTTCTGAAAAATTTCTGAGTTTGTATCGTTATTCAAATTTCCATCTACAAAATAGTTAATAACCAAACGAAATAATCTTATTCGGAATTGTACTCGATTTTCAACACCGAACTCCATAAGTATGCAGGTTTTCAGAAGACCAAAAATGTCGATTTTGCCTATTGTAAACTCCCTGCTGATAAAACTTCGTCTCATCAGTCCAAATTATATTCTCTAAGAATCCGGCGTGCTCTTGTATTCTGAGTGATAAATCCTCGCAAAAATTTACCCTACGGGGAAAGTCACCTGGGTGTCATTTTTGCAGTTCGTATTAGGCAGTGGCATAGTGTATTCAAGTTCGTAACAATACTCTTTATGTATTCCTGACCAGGGATTCGGAGACTCCTTGCAAAGTGTATCAGTTTCTTGGCTCCAAGTTTCTGATATCTGGGCATTAGTGAAACCCCTTCAAGGAACTTAAGCCTTTTGTGGGACAGGCTCAGCAGTCGCAAATCAGGTATTCTAAGTTTCAGTGGGTAATCGCAGCTACGGCTCTTTCTCATCTAACCATTTTTCTGAGGTGGTAGCTTAGTGGACATTGTGCAGTGAGTAGTCCCATTACCAGTTTCTATTCTCCTTCATCCGACTCGGGAAGCTTTTTGACTCTTTTTGGCTATGGGCTCCTATACCTATTTTCTTGTTTTTGTCCTGTAAACTTAGGTTTCGATTTGATGAGCTTATCGTCGAAACTCTTTCTCAATGTATGGGGAGACCACAGGGTTTCTACGGCAGGCTATTGAGTGTTCGTCCCTTCTTGGGTGAGATCGTCTACTTCCTTATTGCCTTTGATTCCCTTGTGACCCAGCACCCATATCAAAGTGCCCTGAATCTAGGACTTACTCCCTCTCCAACCCTTTTCTCCATGTTGGATCCGTTAGTATACCACATTAATGCATCCCTTTCTAGTCAAATCACCAGTTTTAGAATTTGATGTAGGGTGCAATGTGATGGCACTGATTGCCGTTTTCTTCATCACACACAGATACAGTTGCGAAAGACTCAGCAATACCTTTAGTGCTGCAGTGGGGCATGTGAATATTGCCCTTGTGATTCCCAGTCAGGCAAACCGCTGCACTTTTTGCGGCTTGATTTGTGCACCAAAGCGTACTTCACGATAAAAGGTTAACTCTTTATCTGCCTATACGGCTCACGGCTCACCTCTCAATCCTACTCACATTTCTTTTACTTCTGGAGGATTAGTGCCAATAATGCCAAGCTTAACATGGCAACCGGAAAAATGTCTGCCTATGATACCAGTTACCTGGGAGGAAGCCTCCCTGTAATGTCAAATCGACTTTAAAACGAGGTCGAATTCGGTGACATACAATTTTTCAACTGCGTCACAAGTCTGAATGGATACCGGAAGGATACCTCTATAATGCTACCCCACTTTTACAAAGACTCTGCCAAGCTTCATGCGGGCACCCGGGAGAACACGACTTCCCTGTAATGCCAGCTTCAAACTGACTTGAAAGAGACACTTGGGAGAACACTTCTCTGTAATATTACCTTCAAGCTATTTGAAATTACTTCCTGAAATGTCGATTTCACCATTAAGGCAAACAGCACATCCAATAAATTCGGCTAGCTGCAGTGGTTAAACTGACTTAGATCAATTATCATCGAGACTCCCAGAAATAACGAACAAATTCCCAATCTTACCCCCAATAGTTTCCTACTGACTCCTATGAGTACGAATGACTCACACTTTCTCAGCGGTGTTAGGTGGCTATGCTCCTCTCGACTATGCTGGCTTGATGTGTTCTGCAGCGTGGTGATAGCTTGCTGGGTTGAACAGGAACTGAACTATCCATAAAAAAAGCCCGAAGTCATCTCCACAAATCTAGTGGGGACCTGGAAGGTTATTCCAAAATTGTTGACGATAATGAAACATGTTTCGAACCTTTAAAGGTTTATCCCCAGTCGTGGTTAGAGATACAATACAAGAAAAACCACGATAGTAACAATAGAACATATTCGCAAACAAGGGGAGGGCTGTGGTAACTTACACTTATTTACATGGATAAATCACTTGGTAAAGTTGCTCGATAAAATAAAATAAAAGGAAGTACCAACAACTAGAATTATGGTAGATAATCATGTCAAATAATAATGAATTCAACAAAAGCGATGTGAAAATCAACCAACATTTCGGTCAGATGACGTTCTACAAAGCGCTGCCAAGTGTGAGAAAATTGAAGCTATTCATAGAAAAGAGACGTTTGGAGCGCCATCCAGTATGATAGTATTAACAAGACAAAGTGGGATATAGCTTTACAAAATAATTTAAACTTTAAACTGAAATCTTTTTGGTAGATTATAATTTATAAATGTATAACGAACAAAGTTGATTTGTTCGTTTAGTCATGTTATGAGGGCATTTCTAAGGTTAACATTAATTTCGAAAATTTCCACAATGTTTAATAAATGACCTTTGTTCGACCGGTGGAGTATTTTTATATCTTTATCAATGTCGAATGGGTGATTAATTGACAATATAATTAGAAAGGAGCTAAATGTTTGTCAATGATTTTTCATGTTCTTTCACTATTTTCGTTCTTTTGCTTGGCTTTCCTGACTCGATTCGACGTCATGTCACCAGGGATGAACCGAAAGGAAATTTTTGGAGGGGGGGCAATAATTGAGTTTTGCCAACTCATTTTCATATTTCATTTTCAGACTTGAGAAAGGTTTATGCAACCTAACTGATATCTAAGCCTATGTCTGAGAACTAATAACTGAGAGTTCAACATGTTAATGGGAACGTTTATGGGATCGTTACGAGTACTATGAACCATTACCAGAAAGTTTAGCAACTTTTAACTCAGAACTAAAGGCTTAGGTCAAAAGGAAAATGCGCCTGCGCCTATTTGCAATATTTTGATCACAAAACTGTCGGTTTGTGTTTACCAGTCTACCCTTCACAACATACAACATAGTGAATTTAATATATTGCTCCACATCTTTTTCCCTCATGAACTTCACCAGGTTCTGAAAATTACCTCTTTCTTTTCTTCTCCTATTGAGATGTCTTAGGGCATACCAACGTTTTCTGATTTTTTAATCAAGGATTTCTCAGTAGAATTAATGAACAATAAAAAGTGCTAAACATTTTTTTCCTTTATTTGATACCATTTTTGGAATTTGGACAGAAAACAGTTTGAAATTATTGTGGTTATGTTTATATTTGAGCATGCGCGAATTTATACACTAAGAACTAACTGAAAAGTGCATAAACATTATAAAATTTTTAGGTGTAGTCCTAGTTATTAGTTATTGGAGTTAGTTATAAGGTAACGTTGCATAAATCTTCCTTTAAAATCTGTTAATTTCCACTACAAACTCGGAGTTATATATTTCCAACTTCAAACTCAAACTACCCAGAATTTTCGATTCATAAGTTTGAGATTTCGAGTTTGAAGTTAGAAATTTTGAGTTTGAACTAGGAATTTCATTTTCAAATTAAAACTTGAAATTTCCAACTCAAAATTCGGAATTCTATTTTTCAATTTGAACTCTAAATTATCTACTCATCAGTCTGAAAGTTCGAGTTTGCAATTGGAAATTCCTAGTTTGAACTGGAAATTTAGTTTTCCGACTCAACAGTTCAAACTTGAAATTCCGACCACAAACTCGGGAATTTTATGTTTCCGAGTTGTGAATTCCTAGCTTCAATTGAAAATTCCTGGTTTGAAATCAGAAAAACTTTACTTTTTCCCCATGAAACATTTTCATTTTCCAAATTAAAACTTAAAATTTCGAACTTAAAATTCAGAATTCTATTTTTCGATTTCAAACTCTACATTATCTACTGAAAGTCTGAAAGTTCGAGTTAGCAGTTGAAATACCTAGTTTGAACTGGAAATTTAGTTTTCCGACTTCAGTTCAATCTTGAAATTTCCCCACAAACTCGAAATTTTGTGTTTGAACTGAAAATTCCATTCTAGGGCTAAAACTTGGAAATTCCCACCAGAAATTCACCAAGCTTCAATTGAAATTTCCTAGTTTGAAATCAGAAAAACTTTAACTTTTCCTATGGAATGTTTTTTTTATTTTGAAAATGTCCAACACGGGGAGGGGATATCCCCCTCTGGGCCATCCTGCATGTCACCCATTTGATCGTCGCGAACGAAACACGTGGATATAGTACCCCACGCAATGTTATTACTCAACGAAACTCACGATCATAATCACTATTGACGTGTTTAAGAGTCTTATTTGAAAGAGAATGGTAACCGTAAGATCAATAATAAGTGCGCCATGCATACCTAACCGAATTGATTTGAGCAGGTTGAGCTGAGTCTTTCGGGGCAAAATAGTATTCGTTACACTACAATAAGTTACTCTCGATTTTGTTCTAAAAATTCCTAAGTTATTAGTAAAAATTTCAAAAATAAATAAAAGTGACTTATGTCTGGACTAGGGTGCGTCTCAATCTAACATTCAGCTGTAGTGTGGGAATGTGAATCCTGTAACTGCTGATAGGGTAGCAGAGCTTTTAATCACCCTGTTTGCTGTCTTTATTTCCTATCTCCTTTTCCTAATAATTCTTTCCGTTCTCTCAATGATTCACCTCTAATTTCTGCTATCACTGACATGTCCTGGAATGACAGCAGCAGCATGCATTTATTATCGACAACTTTCAAAGCGTGAGCTCCAGGATTGTTATGCTTCCTAAATTATTATGGAATTAACAAAAAGTGCCTTTGTATGATCTCAAAGTTTATGATTTATGGAAGTACTTGATTCTACTTCTAGAATCGCTTTAGAAAACGAGTTTATTGAACTGAAATTAGTTTTTCGCATTTTGTACAGTAATGCACTACATTAACGACCCAAAATCGTACAGTAATGGGCCATTTATAGCATAGCAACTATTACAGCATATCAACCAATACTGCATATCTGAAGGGTACAGGGAAAGAAGGTTTGTCAAAAATTTAAAATATTTTAAGAATTATATTTCACCAACAGATGGCCTGATTATCTCATTTTTAACTTCCTTCTTTGTCTATGCCCTTCATTTTAAATACAATTCAACAAGAAAGAAACACGTTTATTTCAAATAGTATGACAATAAATATTGAAAGAACAGTTGTTTAAGTTGAAAAAGGTTACAACTTCTGACCTCGCTGCATCAACTAGTTGTTGCTGGGATAGTCCCAGTTGGACGTTGTTAAATATACTTTTTGAATTTCTTATTTTATCACCAATGCTTTTCTATATGTATCCTTCAGCTACGCTTGTGGATCACCATCTCTCATTCCGTTTGAGAATCTGAATATAAGCGCCATCGTCAGCAAGAAAAGTTGCAGACGTTCTTCGCAAACAATGGCCGGTGTAACTTGAAGTTTTGAATATTCCGCAATTTTTTGTGGAATTTTTGCAAAAGTATGAATGCCAACTGGCTGTACTGTACATTTGCAATGACGATAAACAAAAACAAATCGATTATGACCTACTGTTTTGGGTCTTAATATCAAGTACTTATGGTAAATTTCATTGCATTGCATTGCAGTCTGAGCCCACGGTAAATATTAATATATAATATTAAAATAAGTTTTTTTTATTGGTGCCCCATTTTACCCATTTAAAGCACGCCTCAGCGTGTTTAAATCGAACTTTAAAAAACGCGCGTTTTTTAAAGTTACCATGGCAACATCAACAAATCGAGAAACGTGAAAAACGATAAACTTTTTATTATTGATCTGACAGGAGTACCTTGTAACTTCAAATAAAATAGTACTACAAATGCAGAACTTTATTCAAACATTATATAACAATTAATATTTATAAATGGAAATTGAAAGTACAATTGGTGTTATTTGATATATTAATATTCCGATTCGGCCTCACTATTTAAAAAATCGATATTAGAATAATTCATTTTGAGCTCTGGTGACAACAAATATTGATCTTTGATAACAAATTGCAAATGAATATCTGTTTTTCTCATTTCCATGACAACGAAAGGTATACTGATGTCACATCACGAATTCAACCATTTTGCATTATTAGTTCTTATTTCTATTTTTTGTAGTAATAATACCAGTATATATGATTTCAAAGTGCACCAATAAAAAAAATAGCGTAAAGTATTCGTGGATAACTGGTCTTAAAAACACTTGCTCTATTTCGAGCACTCCGGATATTGTGAAATATCCGTATTCTCATTGATTTGTATCGTGCTTTTGATCATAGAGTATGTAGCCCATAAACTAGAAGCTTTGAGGACTTTTGCCTGGAACAAATAACAAAATTAGTACCTATGTACAACATCTTAACCAACCTACCTACCTAACTTTTCGTAAAAATGAGCCAGGATTAAGTTTTCATCAATTCCTTCAAATCTCTTGGTGTTTCTTCACTCGCAGAACATATAAACTTTCACTGGAAGTGAACTGGAAGAAGCTTCCCAGGCTGCATTTGAGATATCTCTCAAGTCATTTCCATCAGCCATTTCGATAATTATTTTGAAAGATGAGTTTAGTTGGATGTAAGATGTCTAAAAGCCATGGTGTATTCACTTATACCTGAAAAATATTGGGACAAACTGGGGGACACCAGCCCACTTGATAAAGGGTGTTATCTAGAGTTTCAGATGGCGCCGACGTCGTTTCCTGTCATAATTCAGTAACTGCAATTACAGACCACACAGGGTGTTTTTGTGATTTGTGTTTCTGATGCGTTCTGCAGGTAGAAAAATGTGGAGAACATAGGTTATTGTAAAGAAATTATTTCACTTTCTGGGATAATTTATATTTTTCATCAAAAGTTGTTTATTACTGATAATAAACTTTTCATGTATTTACTATTTTGGCAGACAACACGACTATCTTATCGCAAGGACATAGTAAAATTACTCGTATTATATGTATAAATTAATTTGTAATATTTTTTTCAACTTGTGATTGTAATTTATTTGGTAACTAGCAAATCAAATATGTTTATTATTACTTTATATTTATTTTTTATAGCATATATATTTTGTACTAAAATTTTCCCATGAGATGACTAAAAGTATTGGAAAATTCTAAATCTATTTTCTTCGAAAGAGCCATGGGACCCTCTGTGAGGGTTCGGAATTCACTTACCAAAATCAAGATATCTTCATACAATGAAAAGCGAACCTCACTTGTGAAATTCATGTGTTTATTAAAAAGTTATAATTATCCTAATAATAGTCTTATCGATCTTGGGAGTGGGGCTTGTTCTTCGCACAACTGCTTGGTTTAGATTGCTCTCCTTCTCCGATTGTTGTCGTGAATTTTCGTGAATTTTTGTGAATTGTCGTGAATTGTCGTTATTTGTCGTGAATTGTCGAATTGTCGTGAATTGTCGTCGTAAATTTTTCGTGAATTGTCGGGAATTGTCGGAATTGTAGTGAATTGTCGTGAATTGTCGTGAATTGTCGAATTGTCGTGAATTGTCGTGAATTGTCGTGAACTGTCGTGAGTTGTCGTGAGTTGTCGTAATTGTCGTGAATTGTCGTGAATTGTTGTGAATTATCGTGAATTGTCGTGTTACTGGAAAATAATAGAGAAGCTGATTTAGATAAATTTCTCTCCTCACCTTTGTTAGTAGGGCTCACCTCTTCCGGAGAAGTCATTCTAAGATAGCTGGAACAAGCCTAGATTGTCGCAGACTAGGATTAATCGATTTCTCAACTTCATCAACAGATTTTATGATATCTTCAATGAACTCTCTGATTTTGTTCAGGTCAGAAGGTTGTTAGAGATGCAATAGTCCGGCAGAGTGGGCAGTGAATGGCTTGTTGATAATTTGTATCGGATTGGAACAATGTCATCGGGGACATTTTCCAATCCCTCAATTTCAGTCAATCATCCGATTCATTGACTAGAGACATCAGTCCACTCTTCTATCTTCTCTCCTTCCTTCGTGAAATTTTCCATGATCCCAAAAAGGCCGTTTGAGAAGAAATCACTTTGGAAAAATCGCCAGGTAGATTTCAAGTAAAATCTCATCTGATTTCTGACAGATGTGAATATTGTAGTAAATTTCAAGGATTTCATCTGATTTTCGCGGCAACTGTTCAGTCCGGAATCTTGTTCGTAGAACTATAATCTTTTAAACGATCAATTCATCATTTTTCACATGAAAATGGAATAAGCAATAATGTAATGTTGACAGAAAAATGAAATTTCGTAGGTTCGAAGTTTGACATTTAGCGTGGCACAAACATTCCTTAACCGCTAAAGAAGTTCTAAGCAGAATTTAACGCCATTCATTTGTTGTCCCCCAAAATCCTAAACAAAACGAATCAGTGAATACACCAGGGTTTTAGGCATCTTAGTTGGATGCTGTCAACGGTTGTCAATTACAAAAAACATCCTGTTTAGATTGCTAAATTACCGAGATGTTCTACTTTTTTTGGATTTTCTCAGTAATTATTATCATTAACATATTTTAATATGAAATGCAAAATAAGTAATTTACAAAATGGGGAAAAAAGTATACGCACCTCGTCAGAAGAGTGATTTCACTCGATTCGTATGGTATTCAAATCTTCGCTTCACTCGGTTTCAAACTCACCATACTCGTCAAGTAAAATTCCACTTTTCTGAACTTGATACGTAATATACTATTATGCCGGACACATGAATTATTTAATCAGCCGTGGCCTGATAGCTCTGTCACTGAATGGAAATGCAGCAGATAACTGGAGTGCCGAAATCGGAAACTACCTAACTGCTTCTGAAGTAATTAGGAAAGATGAGAAGACCCAATGTGATCAACTTAAGTGACGACGGCTTCAAAATGCCTATAACTTAAATTCCTAGACAAAGATGAAATCAAACTGAATATTTTGCTTCAAATATATGTGGACTATTTCCAAGGCAAGGAAAATATGGCACGTAGAAGATTGTTCTCATATAGACAAGCAGAAGGCGATAGGTTAACGTGATGCTAGACTTAAACAAGTTCGACAGCTGGCAAAAGAATATTTTACTGGCTTCAATATGAAAAAATGAGAGTGATATCAATAAAAACTTTTTAACAAAAAATTAAACCGACGAAACACGGAACTGAAAAGTAAAAAATAAAATAAACTTTCTTAGTCTCAGTAACTAAGCTCCTAAACTAATGTAAGTAACTAATTTTGAGTCGGCGCCAAACAACCAAGCAAATGAATTAGGTAAGGCGGAAAATTATGGCATCGAGTTGCGCGGTGACATTCTCTAATTCAATGATCTTCGTTGATTGTTTGTTTGGCGCCGACTCAAAATTAGTTACTTACATTAGTTTAGGAGCTTAGTTACTGGGACTAAGAAGGTTTATTTTATTTTTTACTTTTCAGTTCCGTATTTCGTCGGTTTAATTTTTTGTTAAAAAGTTTTTATTTTTTAATTTTTTGTGGCTAAAATCTACTAATTACTACCTACTTGTTTTTATTACTTCCAAAATACTTACTTACCCACCTTACTTCAACTATTACCAGTTAAATAATATGATTATCTAGAAAGGAAACATTCTCAATTGAATATTGATAGAAAATGTTTCTGTGGATTGAAAAATCCACGATTAAAATGGTTATTTTTTTGTGAATGTTTCCCTTTCCAACATGAATACCCACAAAAGGTTATCTTGACGATGGAAGATAGTGACTAAAGTTTATCTTTCAGTCGCAGATGATTCCACATCTGATTTTATGAACATCCTATTTATATTTTCAACAAATCAATCTATCATACTCCATGACAGGTTTTAATGTCAGAAAACACTAATTTCAAAGTGTCTCTCCAAAAGAAATGATTCTAACTTTTTCCATCTTTGCAAAGTGAGATTGCTTCTTGAAAATGTGTTTCCCATTTCTTCCGGTCTTCCTGATGATCGTGGAAGTGTGAAATAGATTTTCGTCGACAAAAATGTATTGAAGACCTAGTGAATGCGATGTCTCTCCTGCGTCAATGTTACGAATGATTTCTGGTGAGTACTCTCTTTTGGAAAACATTCTTCTTTGCCTCATTCATCTCTATGAGTTCTAATTAAGACGGGAATAGAAAATCAAATAAATATCTGAATGAAAATGCAAATTTTCAATTTCAGATTTTTTCTTTTGAGTTAGGGCCTTTTCAGAATATCTATCAGATGTAGTTCAATGTCCAGCGTGGCTTTAGCCGGGGGAGTAGTTGTTTTCTGTTAGACATTCACAAAAAATAACTTCATTTTAATCGTGGATTTTTCAATTCACAGAAAAATCTTTCTATCAATATTCAATTGAGAATGTTTACCTTTTCAACATGAATTCCCCACAAGAGGTTATGTTGACGATGGAAGATAGTGACTAAAGTTTATCTTTCAGTCGCAGATGATTCCACATCTGATTTTATGAACATCCTGTTTATATTTTCAACAAATCAATCTATCATACTCCATGACAGGTTTTAATGTCAGAAAACACTAATTTCAAAGTGTCTCCCCAAAAAGAAATGATTCTAACTTTTCCATCTTTGCAAAGTGAGATTGCTTCTTGAAAATGTGTTTCCCATTTCTTCCGGTCTTCCTGATGATCGTGGAAGCGTGAAATAGATTTTCGTCGACAAAATGTATTGAAGACCTAGTGAATGCGATGTCTCTCCTGCGTCAATGTTACGAATGATTTCTGGTGAGTACTCTTTTGGAAAACATTCTTCTTTGCCTCATTCATCTCTATGAGTTCTTAATTAAGACTGGAATAGAAAATCAAATAACTATCTGAATGAAAATGCAAATTTTCAATTTCAGATTTTTCCTTTGAGTTAGGGCTTTTTAGAATATCTATCAGATGTCGTTCAATGTCCAGCGTGGCTTTAGCCGGGGAAGTAGTTGTTTTCTGTTAGACATTCACGAAAAATAACTTCATTTTAATCGTGGATTTTTCAATTTTTCAGAAAAATCTTTCTATCAATATTCAATTGAGAATGTTACCCTTTTCAACATGAATACCCCACAAGAGGTTATCTTGACGATGGAAGATAGTGACTAAAGTTTATCTTTCAGTCGCAGATGATTCCACATCTGATTTTATGAACATCCTGTTTATATTTTCAACAAATCAATGATCATCTACTTTTACTATTTGTTGTAATTTAAACTATTTTTGTTGTTCTGGTTAGTTTATTTCATTACTTTGTATATCATTCCATCCTCTCATAGAAAATAATGATTTTAACGGATGTGGATCAAAAATAATGTCAGTAGCGATCTGTCATTGTCAACTACGTATGTGTGATAATGTTCACAAGTGAAAATCAATTATCCCTATTTTGCTACCCGTAAGGGTATATAATTCCATTCAAAAAACTAAATATAAGGTATACCATATCTATTAAAAAGAATAATCCAAATCGAAGAACCCAGTACAAAGTTATGCCTGATAGAATCGGTTAACGGACCGGAATTCAGAGGGTGAGTGATCAATATCCTTCATTTTGCTACCCTTAGGGGTGAATTTCATCTTTTAAATCCAAATGGGACCACCTTCGAAGTACACCCTATCCACTGAAAAAAGAATTATCGCAATCGGACGCCTCTGTAAAAAGTTATGCGTGATCATACATTAAAAAAAATGATGGAAAAAAAATATACGGGTCGACTAGAGAACCTCCTCCTTTTTGGTTTCGTCGGTTAAAAAAAAATATTTCACTTTACCATTTTGTAATCTCTGGCAAGCTGTTCAATTCATTTGGTGTGACTAACACCACCAAAAACCATTCGAAAATATTTGAAAATTTGAGGAATATTCTCATAAATAATCCGAATAGTGGGCGAAATTATGTTGACAAATATATTATTTTTCTTTTCTATCTCTCTGCAGATTCCAGATCCTTCATGAATGTTGGAATGCCTTTAATGATTACCTTTTATCTTTCCAAATTCTCTTCGTTCTCAATACGAATGCTGGTTGGAATCATCAAAATTTTCCCTTCATGTCCATTTTGTTTCAAATACTATCGAGGGACTGTTTCATGTATTTTCAAACATTATTCCATCCACCCTAACTAAAATGACTAGGTTGTTCTGTGTCCATCACAGTCCGCATGCTCAGTGGTAGGTTCCATATCAGTGTGAATATAATTTCGTCCTGCAGCCATCTTCTGTTGAATATGTTATTTTTGTTTGAAAAGAAGTGATTCAATAACTTGACTTTTATTATTTTATTTCTGTCTGACATCTGTCTTAATTCTATTATTTCAATAATTATGGTAACTAACATATACAATATGAGCAATATCTAACACCCCCTTCTTTCAGGAAATTATCAACAAAGAGAAAAATATTCAGGTCAACATCATCATAATATTAGTTTATCAGGTAGCTTAACATTTCGACCGCATCTAGTTACCTTATGATTAATGTTTCCAGAATTTGAACTTTCACCTCTACTATCTTCATTTGTCTGTTATCATTTTCTTTACTTTCACTTTAACTTTCATTTCCTATTTCTATAAAATATTTTTCTTCACCCTTATCTCTTTCTTCGTGAATCTTAGAATAAAAAGTTACAGACATATGATGGTTTGACTGTTTTTTCAAAATTTTCGATTTCTTATTATATTCTGCACATCATTTGTCTTCACAAGGAAAGATCGGTAGTTGAAGATTTTCAACACTACAGCTGGTATCCAAATACATGTAGGTGTTAACTGAGAGAAACATGGGTTCCTAGTTATAAAGGAGAATAATCTTCAACACCTTTTCTATTGTAATATTTCTTCTGCTTCAACTGATTTCTCTTCAAAATATCTGAATATTTGTATCTGTTAGTTACTTGGGGTTCAAATTTTTGTTCGGAACATGGTGAAATATATCTCAACTTCCCAGACATAAAAATTTGAGATGGTGAAACATTTTCAACCACAGGCATGTTACGATATAGTAAAAGAGCGAGATAAATATCTTTCTGTTCTTCACGACATTTTTTAAGGATATTTTTAGCAGTTTGAATGTGTCTCTCTGCCATTCCATTTGACTGAGAAAAAGTAGGTGAGCTCATGATATGTTCAAACTCCCTTTCGCTGGAGAACTTCCTGAATAAATCTGGAGAAAATTGAGGACCCCCATCCGATATTACAGATTTGGTGATCCCATGTCTAGCGAAAATTGATTTCATGAATTTTATAATGCAGTTACTACTAGTATCGCGTGGTAATTTCTCAAGTTCGACATATTTCGAATAATAATCTATAACTGAAAGGTACTTTTCTTTTCTAAACTCAAACATGTCATAACCAACTTTATCCCATGAAAGAGACGGAATTTCATGTGACAATAAAGGTTCTGATTTGGCATATTTCTTAAATCATTTGGGCACTCAAATTTTTTTTTAAATTAGCTGCAATTTCCTGAACAACAATGAAAAATGATATCACACAATTCATAGTTGTTGTGCTATGGTTTTTCATTTTTGGACAGGAAATTGACTCTGCAGCTAATTTTAAACATTTTTGAGTGCCCAAATGATTATAATGAACTTTTTCCATAATTTCCCTTCTCATCCCTCGAGGAATTATGAGACTATTCCCTCGATAAATGAGTTCATTCATTATTGTTAGTTCGCCTCTGATTTTGAAGTAAGGTTTGATAACAATACCCACATTTTTTATATTATTTGGCAAT
Source organism: Gonioctena quinquepunctata (assembly GCA_018342105.1). Classification (NCBI taxonomy): domain Eukaryota; kingdom Metazoa; phylum Arthropoda; class Insecta; order Coleoptera; family Chrysomelidae; genus Gonioctena; species Gonioctena quinquepunctata. The sequence goes on along the minus strand of JAFIRS010002581.1, from coordinate 159,967 downwards.
CCATTCAGAATTACATTCTTAATACTTTCAGCTCGTCATCCTCATTCGTCCCCTTCTTGACGTTCACTATTAGTTATATGAATTTCTGATATTATAATACATACTTGAGCTTTCAATTAATTATCAAAATCTTCTTCACTTTTGTCTTCGGTATATGCTCTAGACAATAATATTAATTTTCCATTCTCTGAAGGTTTTTTGTTCATTGATATTAACGGTAAGTGATCTGTTTCAACAATAACTTTCTTCCCAAAAATATATTCATGAAATCTATTCAACCTGAAACAAAATCTCTTTCTCTATTTATGTATATCGGACTTGGGTATCTGTGAGTGCGTTCGATGCATAAGCACAAGGTAACCCATCCTGCGACAATACAGCTCCCAAACCCGATTTTGAGCTATTGACTGATATTATAGTATCTTTAGAAACGCCAAGAAATTTAAGTAATGGATTTTTTATCAATTCATTCCCTAACTTGTGAAAAGCTTTATTTTGATGCTCTTGCCATACAAATAAATGATAGTTTTTCAATAGTTCTCTAAGAGGTGCAGTTTCTGAAGAAAAATTTGAAATAAACTTACTCAGATAAGTAATCATTCCAAGAATGCGTTGAACATCTTCTTTACAAGTTGATATGGGCATATTTAATATTGCTTTTATTTTATTTTCATCCATTGAAATTCAATTTCTAGAGATTATATATTCCATATATTTAATTCTATCTTTTCCAAATTTACATTTGCTTAGCTTGAATTTAATAATATTTATTTTAGCAACCTCTAGACCTTTTTTTAATAGAAGGTCATGTTCGTCAAAATACATGTCAACACCCTCGCTCATTGAAAATTTCCCCGTATCTTCCATGATATACCTCTGGAGCGGATTTAATTCCAAACGGTAATCTGAGAAATTTGTATCGGCCAAAAGGAGTTTCGAAAGTACACAGATCTGAACTCTCTTTATCTAACATGATTTGATAAAAGCCACTAGCAGCATCTAACTTGTGCACCTGATAGCTTTTCTGTTATTTCTTCGAGAGTTGGGATCTGACAGTACTCCTTTTTCATTACATTATTAAGATCTTTTGGATCCAAACATATCCTTAAAGACCCATTTGGTTTCCTTACCAAAACTAATGCATTCGCCCAATCACTTGGCCCATCTACTTTTTCTATTATTTTTTGTACTTCAAGATCTCTCCTACAATCCTTCAGTTTGGGATGCAATGGAAAAGCGACTCTTTTTATTGGATGTACCACAGGTTTTGCCTCATCTGCAAAAAATTATGGTATGGTTTTGATAAACACCCTATGCCTGAAAAATGTTTCCCATACTCCTTAACTAAAACATTATATTGAGGAATGTCAACAGTGTCAAATAAATTTATGATATTCAGTGTTTCGCAGGAAAGTAAACAAAAATTCTTGTAAAAACATGGAATTCTACAAACACCAACAACATTCAATAAATCCCTTGTATAAGACTTCAACTTAATGTTAGTTTGATCAATGTCATTTTGGGATATACCTACCTGTCTTAAATGTTCAGTTGATATAATGTTACACATAGCACCAGAATCTACTTTCTGTTTCAAATTGACATTGTTGACCTGCAAAATGGCATACCATACATTATCGGGACCCTGAGTTTTGACAATATATATTTCAAGAGAGCCAATGAATATAAAATTGTTTTCAGTTCCACTATTATTCACAGAAGAAATATTTTCGTTCCCAATTTCATTAACTTTTCGGTTTCTACAAACATTCGAAAAGTGATTCTTTATTTTACATGTTACAAAATTTCCCATAAGCTGGACACTTATTCAAATCATGAATGCTACCACACTCTGAGCACGAAAATGTTTTTCTGGTTTTATTCATACCTTTATGAAAATTCTTATTTTTCACATACTTGCATTTTTAATTTGAAATATTCCATGTCTTTTTTATCGCACCAATTTCAGATGAACCACCATCATTTTCCATTTCTTTACACTGCTCCTTAGATTTCTCCATAACTCGGCATAAATCTATCGCTTGATCCAAAGTGTAACTATCATTCTGCAGCAGTTTTTCCCAGATCTCATTGTTTCTCACCCCACAAATGATCATGCATTTCATTAGACCTTCTTGTAGCGTATCGAACTTGCATTTTTTTACCTGCTCCCTTATATCACAAACATTGCTTTTGCTTTGGTACTGCGGTGGTGACAAAGCAATAGCGTTGTTCACCATTTAAAATATATTCGTGCAGATGAACAAACGTTGCACTCTGCAGTCTTCAATTAATTATGATGTTCAATGAGTATTGAGGGTTTCTATCACAGTTCATTAGGGAAAACCAAATGTTTGATTGGATTAATTGCGGAAAAATTATATTTATTTCTTTTTGTGCATAATTGATCTGGAATTTGCAACATCCTGTCAAACGATTAGGCAGGTCAATACATAACTTTTTGTGTTCGAGCTACGGTAGTTATTATCTACATGTATTTCAGTTATCAAAACCGAAGCATTTCCGACATTAGGTTTATGACACCTAATAATCGTTTGAAACATCACATTACTGATCATATAACATCCTGAACATTTTTTGTGGAAATGCCGGTAATTCATGATATTTCGTAACTTCGGGCATAACTTCACAATGAGATCATATTCTATTAGTGATTATGATTTGAATATATTCATGCGAATCATATATTGATTCTATAATAATAAATGAGAATGTAACAAATGGAAAGATGAGTTGACGCGAGTAAAAAACATGAGATATCTATCTTAAGCGAAGTACTACTCCTCAATGGTGATATTACTGTTTATTTTTTCCTTAGAAAAATAAGTTAAATCTTATCACAACTATCAGAGCTTCGCGTATCGATGACAGCCCTGGAGATGGACTTCACTGTTGAGAAATCCATAAACTTTGCACACGTGTATTTCGAAAAGCTCATACTTATTCATAAACTTTTTTATGCAATGCATGACATTTCAGTTGATATATTTTTATTTATTTATGCCTTAGACCTGTAGGAAAATATGACATAAAACTATCTTTTGCCAAATTCAGCAGAGACCATTAAGCAATTCTTTGCCATGCCATGGTGCTAAGAATAAAAATCCAAAAGGCCTTTTTTTCCCGCGAATTTTAACCGGGTGTTAGACTTCAAGTGGAGAATTATAATTTAACTCTATTTTGCTAAATTCAGCGCAGACCATTAACCAATTCTTTGCCATGCTATGGCACTAAAAATAAAAATCCAATTTCGTTCCCGCGCAATTTTAACCAGGTGTTGTGACTACACGTGGAGAATGGACCTTTTTATGCACCATGAGAAAACACTGTAATTAGAAAGTATATGTGCTAATATCACTTGGGATTATTTTTTTTCTGATGGGTAGTTTTTCCATAATCCGGGAAAAAGGGGATTCGTGACGTCACGTTCACTAAAAGTTGATTTGGCATCGTTGTATGAGTTGCGAATCATGGAATTGTGACGTAATGACATTTGTTATTTGATACTTTGATAGGTTCGTTCGTTTGCTCCACGGAATGGAATATTATCAATCGTTTGTCTCTCTTCAGCTCTTTTTCTTGCATATATCTGATACGAGACACGAGATATGCAGAGAACTGCTGCAAATGAACAAGCTCTCCATGAATGTTTGGTATTGAAAAATTTCGGAAATTATTTTCTAATTTTAATGACTATGAAAATGTCTAAAAAGTGCAATGTGCCCGGTTGTCTGAACACCAGTGAAAGTGAATCAAACTTTTGTAAAAAGCGGAAATATATGCTTTTGTGCAGAACATTTCCAGGTGAGTACATCAAGGAACGATCTTTAATTTCACTCAATGCAAGTTTGCAAAATCATCGATCAGTACTGTATTTTATATCCAGTCCTATAAACATATTGTTCTTTGGTTCTAGCTGAAAGAAGATACTGTGAATTGGGAATATGCTAGAACAACGGGATCCAAATTTATGTTCAAGAAAGATGTCTGTCCACATATCAACCTGAAACGACATTGGTCTGACAATGTTTCATCATAAGTACATGGTACATGACCTACCAACGATGAAGAAATCCAAACCAAATGAAAACATCACTCCTTCAGCTAGTAAAACTGTGTTGAGTGACATTACATCCATGAGAAATATTTACTCAAGAGTTTCGAATAGTTCTTCTCCTAGCAGTAGCCAAGCTAGTACATTATCCGATTCACCAAAATAACACCACCAAAAAAATTTGAGTATATTCCTAATCAGTCTTCATCCAATCCTGATTGTGAAAATATCGAAGGACAGCACGCCAGTTAAAAAAATTGTAATTTTTCTTCTTAGCAGTAGCAAGTTCATTGTGAAATACATTACCAAAATTGAAGAAATTAAATATATGGATGTTCTGATAAGTTTAAAAAAGATACTGGTTGGGGATGTATACTCTCGATTCGCTGATGACTTTGATTGGAGTTAATCAAGTGTTCACAAGATTTTCACAAAAGCTGTGCCTATGATGGTAAATTGTTTACAAGAGCTTATATATTGGCCTGACATATCTGAAATTGAAAGGAATTTGCCGATCCCTTTCAGAGCTCGCTATAAGAAAGTTAATTCAATTATTAATTGTCTGGAAATTGAAAAACCCTCTGATCCTGTTCGTCTGTCCATGACTTTGTCAGAATAGAAAAAATGCAATACTGTAAAAAATTTAATATCTGCTACTCCAAATGGCACAATACAATTGAATTTTATTTCAGGAGCATACGGTGGACGAATTCTTTAACAACTTTGTCGATAAGATTCATTTCTACTATTTTGATTGATTGAAATTCAAAAATACTTTAAATAACTAGAATGTGCAGTATTATGTCAAAGTTTTCTAAGGTTTGTTGTCATATTCTCTTCATGAATGCCAATATTTTCAGTTTTTTTTTTCTATAGCTTTGTAACCATAGGGAAAAATTTTACCATAGAAAATGTAAGCCTGTATTTGTAAAAAATAGATGAGTTAACGTCTTTACCTTTGAATTAGTATCCCTCAACAAAAAAATGGTGTGAAATAAGTAAATAATTTTGCAAAAAATTTACGAAATTTGTATGAACATATTTCAAGGCTATTCATTCTAAATTATTAATTATATTTTCAGTAGTTCAAACTTAATAAATATTTGACTCATCACATGAAGGAAACACTAGCAGGTACCGCATATGAATTTATTTATATTATAATACAAACAGACAAAGCCTACATATATATTAACAGTATAATGCATTTATGATTGATAATATCTAAACAATCACAGGAAATATAATTCGGTGAATACCCCAATGGATGAAGGTAAGTTCAACAGAAGCTTAAATCCCCACTTCATTTTGAAGAATTCATCCATTGCTTGATCCATTCTGTGTAAACTGTACAGATGCTAGATGAACATGAAACAAAAAAAATTATGAAAGTAGTCCATGTCAGGTGGAGTTCTAATTAATTAGTAGAAATCAGTCTGTCATTAGTAAAGATTTATTTCTAGGAAGAAAATAAATGCATTTGAAAGTATTTTATTTCAGGTTTTCTAAAATATATATAGAAAGATACAGGTGCACATCGTAAAAATTGGTAGAAGACTTAGCACAAAAATAAACATAACATCACCGACTTACACAAACATTGAATTTAAAATGTCAACTCATTAATTTAGTCGATAACCTATGTTATATTAATCAGTTGACATTTTTACTTCAATGTTTGTGTAAATCAGTGATGTTATGTTTATTTTTGTGGTAATTCTTCTATCAACTTTTACAATGTTCACTCTTGTATCTTTTTTATGTATATTTTAGAGAGACTGAAGATGGCAAAAACTTTGCCGAAAATGAATTACAATTTCTTCCTAGAAATAAATGCTTTTACTGTGGAGCAGACTTCATTTTTTCTACTAATGAAAAAAAAAGCTTGATATTTTTTTCAAAGGATAAACAATAACTTTTTTAATGAAAAAGTGGTTTCAAATATAAATTAGAAAAAAAAAGCATTTTCACTTTATATTTCTTATGAAATAACCAGAGGTTGTGAAGTATCCCATGTTCAATTTTGATATAAAGTATCATTTAACCAATATATTAGGAGTAATTTTGACAAACTTGAAATAACTAAATAAAATAATCCTCACTTCATTGGCAAATGCTCCACTGGGCCAATCAAAGGAGCTTGCAATCTCGGGGATTACACAGTTCTTTGATATATTCTGTATTCTGTGCATGTGCTGAAACATGAAAACAAAATCAAATATTAATATATATATATATATATATATATATATCTATATATATATATATATTTATATATAATGCCTATGGGTTCCCGTTTTCCATTATCTCGTTTGGGTGCCATAATTGATTTTACAGCAAAAGTAATTTTCAAGTTAGGTTACACACGAATTCTTCATTTGTAATAGAGAGCCAAAACACCAATGTTCATGACCGTAACTCAAAAACTAACTGAAACCCCATAAAAAAATGTACCCCTCATTTGACCCCTTTAGGGGGTGAATTTCAAAAAGAAAAGCTCAAATACCAGTTTTCAATATACACATACCTTCAGAGGCCGAACAGTCTAAACACGGACATTCTAGGACATTGCTTCTTCGTCTTCCTGCACCAAACAATTATTTAAAAAATTGTGGATTTTATGTTCCGGTGTGAGCTTTGCTTTCACATTGCAGACGTTTTCTTGGCGTTTCAACTGTATGTAGCCAACAGCATTATCACCACTGGAGTCACTGGTAGATCTGTAAAAAGATAACATGTGTTGATTTACTTTTTTGATGCGAATAAGTCAGTTGAAAATGATCTCGATATTTATTTTTGCTATATACCTAACACAAATTGCTTACCATTATCACATTATTCATTTCAGCACTCAAAAAAGTCATGTTTGTTAAATAAAAAGAGTAAATCATCTCATAATCCACCCTTGGCAAATTTTTCGAACCTGCTTTTACGAAGCCTTGTTTCATTATAAACACACCAAATCGTTCATGATATTAAGAAATTGATAAGTTGATAAAAATAAACATTGATGGTTAACCTCAAATCTCAATATTATTTTCATGGGAACTGGGAACTGTCTGTAACATTTGCGGTGTTGCCAATGATCGGTCTTCATCAAAAGGAAGGCCCGTTCAGAAACTTTGAATGTTTTAAATAAAGAAACCCGTTGTTGAAATGAGTTTTTTTTCATGAGTCTATCAATAAACAGAGTTCAATTATATATTAATGGTGTATATCAAGCAGTGAGCTATATTTTTGACAAGAACAGTAATGCGTGTTTCTGAACGTGGATTATGGAGGGGGTAGTTTTCGATGAACGTGACGTCACGGGTACTCTTTCAACCGCAATATCTTTTCGAAATAAAAAATATATGATGGCATTCTAAGTCATATATAAGTTTTGGAATTTTTTTTCCTAAATGGAAAGGTCCATTGCGTCTCCCTAATGACATGATTTATCCCAAAATTCATGGAAAATATTCCTGTAGAAAATAACGAGCTACAACTTTTATGCAGGATATTTTTTCATATCTCCAATACTTCTGGAATTGTAGGGCAAAATATGAAAATTCCGAAAATTTTTGGATATTTTTTTCAATTTTTAGCACCCTGGCCTAGTAAAGAATTGCTTACTGGATACTTCATATATGCAACTACCTGAATCCAGAACTTCAGCTGTTTTGTAATTTTTGTTAGATTTTGGTGAAATTTGGTTTCTATCTATTGGGTTATTTATATATTGTCTCAAAATTTTCTATAGTTCCAAAATGTGTGGTTCCACCACCTGGAGTGCAAAATCCGGACATGAAAGGAATTTAATCCTAATAAAGAATGGGATGAAATTGACGTATCCTGCTGTTTTGAAAAAAAGAACACAGATTCAAATTAAAAAATATTGAAATATTTAGGGGTAGTTTTATCCCCTCAGGATTAACATTTTTTCAAATACTTTCTTGGTATTAACCTAGCGATATTCTTTATGATGAACACTATTTTCTAAAAGGTATACCTCCTGCCATGCAAAACATTCATCTAAACAAAAAAATAATGTAATTTGCTGATTTTTTCAAATTAAAAGTTCTACAGGATATCTATTCACATAGATATGTGGGAAAAAAAGATAACGTACCTACTAAACTTTGATAAAGAAATGAATAAATATTTTATATCTGCTGTGTCAAACATACTATGCTCATTTTATAACTCTTTCTTAACAAAAATACAACCTATGTTCTAAGGTACGTCATGTACGAGATACTCTTTTGGAACTACCGGTGGGGTGGTTGCAATCGTTTGTAATTGAAAAAGGTTTATCGAAGGACATTGAAGAAAATCGGCAATACATTTTTTGTTGCCCCATTTTTTGAGATGATTGAACTACGTAGAAAACAACTATTTTCCTGTCCTGAAAGTAACACTCTTAAAATTGGTGAAGACATTTAACCTTCCTTTTCTTTGACACAAGTTTAGTAACGTAACTAAAAAATAAATTACTCATCTCAATAAAAAATAAAATGAAACTGACGTATTTTGCGATTTTGTTTTGTTTCATACATGAAATTCTTCGAATATTCAGGATATCTATTCATACAGATATGTGAAATAGAAAAAATCGTACCTACTCAACTTTGGATGAATTAGCGGCAATAATTATTTAACATTTGCTGTGTCAAACTAACTATGCTAATACGCGACTTGTTTCTCAATAAAATAGTTATTTATGTATCAAGGGCGTAAAATGGGCTTTTATGGACCGCAGCGTGTAAGTAATAGCCCGAGCGATAGCGAGGGCTATTAACACGCCTAGGTCCATAAAAGCAAATTACGCCCGAAATACATACAACATTTTATTTACGACCGGTATATTTGATGTCATGTAGATAGATACCTCTTTATATCTAGAACATGATGAAAATACATCAAGGCTGCCGTGAGGATGTATATTCATATTAAGATGCCTAAAAATCTTAATTCATATCATATCGGAAATAGAATAAATCAAGAAGTGATGGAATGAATGTTACAATAGCAACTCAGTCAATTTTTCGAAATAAAATTATATAGGCTAGTAGCCATATTTGCTGTCAATTTTTGTGATCACAGATAATTTATTACTGATTTTGAAATGGATTCAAGCGACGAAGAAAGTGTGAATTGTACTCCACCAGAAATAAGTAAAGCAGCTGAGGATGCGAAATTGAGTTTATTGCCAAGTAAATCCAAGAAAATATACGACAAGGTGTATGAAGAATTCGTGAGGTGGTGCAACGAGAAAAATGCAAAAAATAAGAAATACACAGAGACTGTACTTCTTGCCTATTTTCTGGAAAAATCTAAATATTGTAAGCCCTCTACCATGTGGTCATATTATTCCATGCTGAAAGCTACTTTAAATGTACATGATAATATAGATATCAGTAGATACGCAAGATTGATAGCTTTTTTGAAACGAAAATTTGATGGTTATAAACCAAAGAAATCGAAGATTCTAAGCAGAGAAGAAATCGAGTTATTTTTGAGGGAAGCACCAGACGATTTGTATCTTATGATGAAAGTAAGTTCTAATAGGCTTTTTCATTTAGATGACAAATGACCAACTTCGTTTACCTGTCAGACCCAACGGCATTGACGGCGATTTTTTTTTAAATGAAATAAAATATTTCCGAATTTTCCTTTGGATAGTTGACTTGAATTTACATATAGAAGAAAACTCACCATTAGAAAATATTTGTGTACATTATTTTATTTACGAATGAAAGGTTTTTGGAGGTATAAAATAGGTAATGAGTACTTAACCTACAAAGAAAGATACGAACGCCCATGTATGCAGGTGCATTTGTCATGAAGTTGACAGTTGACATAATGTGAAAATACCACTAATTTTGAACTAAGCCAATCTCAAATTGTTATTTCAAAACTAACCAATGGCTATTCACTTTCCCAATAGCCAATCAGACTTTGGGTCTCAAAACGAGCGCATGCGCCTTAAAAAATCATCTAAATGAATTTATTGTAGGTAGCACTGATTTTTGGTATTTGTGGAGCATGTCGCCGCGAAAAATTGGCAAATATCACAGTGGACGACATTAAAGATTTCGAGACATTCTTACTCATAACTATACGAGAAACCAAAACGAAGATAGATCGAGTATTTACTGTAACCGATAAAGAACAGAAATCGCCAAGTTATTCGGATATTTACAGGAAATATTCTTCCTTGCGAGATCAGAATGATCAAAAGCGGTTTTTTTATATTAGAAAAATAACAAGTGTACGAGACAGGTTATCGGAAAAAATACATTCGGTCAAATACCATTCAAAATAGCCACTTACCTAGGTATTTCTAATGCGAAAGAATATACTGGTCACTGCTTCAGACGTCCCTCAGCAACTATGTAAGCAGATGCAGGCGAGGATATAATCAACATTGAAAGACATGCTGGGTGGAAGTCGACGACTGTTGCGGAAGGTTATATTGAAAATTCAGTTGCAAATAAGCTGAAGATTGCTAAGAACATTTTAGAAATTGATGAGCCTTCTACTAGCCATTGCAGACAATCTGAAAATATTGCTCACTACTCTGAAACACCAGATAATAACATGCATTCTCTTCAGACTTCTAGTAATGAGGAATCAGTTGAAATCAGTAACTATCTGCAACAACAGAAAACAACAAATCCAAATATTTTCATAAATAACTGTTCTAATTGTATTGTCAATATTAAGTTATGATTCATTTTTTAAATTAATGTATGTTCATTGTTTTCGTTATATTATTGTTAATAATGTTTTGGGTTTGATTATATGATCCATCGGAATATATATTTCTATCGATATGAGATTGAAATTCACTTTAGCGCCTGTTCAACGATTGTATCGCCCGCCGGGCGATAAAGTAGTCCGCGGGCGCTAAAGTGCTACTTTAAGCCCGCAAATCCGGGCGCTAAAGTGCTACTTTACGCCCGGTCGTACATAAATGTTTTTTATGTGACGGGAAAAAAGTTTGACATTTTATCTCTGTTGACAGGTAACAAAATATCACTTTTTATGAAATAACTTTTTCCCCGGAAAAAAAGTGAGTACTTTTTTCCCGGATATATATACACATAAGTAAAGGTAGATATTCAATTTTAGAATATTTTATTACAACACCACCTCGAGCTAAAATCTAATTCTTTTTTCCTCGTATAACAAATAATTATTGTATTTTGTATCAACATATATTCTTCGGTATATCGATTCAATGACGGGGTATTTTGACTTTCAGTATTATGCTCGTTTGAAGGAAATCTTAGCCGAAGTTTCTTAAAAATTAGCAATGAATTTTTCGTTGCAGACCCACTCAAAATTCACAAAAACTCATTTCCAACTGGGGCATGAAAAAACACTATCATTTTTTGTTAATATAGTATATTATGCGGCAGGGGAAAATCTCAACTATATATATATATATATATATATAAATATATATATACAAAACAAGGGATATTGGGATAAGCAGCACTGAAAAAGTAAATTCTTTAAGGTTTATCCAAGCTTTCGGAATTGTTTATTTCCATAATCAGGGAAACTACAATAGATGAAACAACTAAAAGTTGGTTTCAATGATGTTACATAGTGATACAAAAAAAACGGAGTTCAAAGTTGATACAAACATATTAACATTGTTTAAAATTATATAAATATGAATATGTACTCTATGTGGTGTGACAAGTGAAACTGACAGGTTAGGAATGATTCCCGCACTTATATTTAAAACAACGACACCTGTCACATGGAAATTATTAGAGTGGTGCCAACTGTTAGATTAGTACCACTTGATTTTACGAGGTGGCGGTAATGTTGAAAAAAAAAATATTTGATATTGCATTGTTGTCAATTTTGATTGATATCTAAAGACAATAAATAGTAGATCTCACTCAAATGATAAATATCTGTTTTTTTATTGATGCAATTGTTTTCTTGGGAAATGAGAGGTATTTCTATGAAGGTTCTCTTTGACGTATGTGACTCTTTCAGTGAATCGTAATTCATCAGGTGGTCAAATTTATTCAAATGTTATGCCAGAGCACAACTTTCAGGATGTAATCTGCAGTCACTTTTATGAGAAATTATTCTGTTCGATAATGATTTTTGCGTTTGACAAAGATATTGTTCATCACAACCATGACAAGGAATACTATAAATTACATTTGACATTGAAAGTAATGGAGTTTTATCTTTAACTTTAGAATAAATTAAGGTAGTACCGCCACGAGACAGTTGAATTAGGAAATTATTAAAATTTGGCATACGTATTGTGTAACATGTGAACAACACCTCTATGATTTCAATTTCAACAAGTTTCACCATCCCGAACCCGAGATATATATAATTGAAGTTGACTCCATTAACACGTAACATATGGACCATGCATAGGCAAACAGCACATTATTAATTCTACCGTTAGTACTAAAATTGAGAAGGTTATGAAAAACGAGGAGGAGCTAGAGCAGGATATCACAGATATTGTGAAAAAAAAAACAAAGTGATTGACCATCTAGTTTGACAGGTATAATCAAAACACTCTCGTTATTCAAAATAGTCCACGGGGAAGCGCACAGCCTAAAGGGGGGGTCGTAGAGAAATGCGGATTGTGCCAGGGCACTTTTTAAAGAAGGACGGGGGACCATTTGAGGGTCTGAACGCGAAAAAAAACTCCTTCTTCCAGTTGACCCCATCGATTTTAACGATTCCATCGAAAATAATTTCCTAATTTAACTGTCTCGTGGCGGAACTACCTTAATTATTAAAAACTGTTTCATATGATATTTAAAAATTTTCAGTAAATTAATCTGAAGAGTTTAGGAGTGATCTCTCTTATACAGGATGTCCCAAACTCGATGGCCTATCAGACGTTTCTGGAGAACGGGACACAGGATTATTTTGAAAATTTGATTTCTTGGGTGATTAGATTTGCTCTATCGATCTAAAATATTTTCAGCACTGCTTATATTGAAAAGTAGCAACAACTTTCATATTTTAAATGAGACATCCTGTATATCACTACATTTTTTGCTTTGCTATTGCTTTACGATCATTTTTGTATGATAGTTTCCTATATCTATTTCAAGCGGTTTTCGAAAAATTCATAGATTTCCTTATTTTTTATGCAAAACATAGCTTCAAATAAATGTTTATCACTGCATTATTTGGAATCGTACAGAGCTGAAATTTCGGGTGTAGTTCACCAATGTTCTGTGCATCAGGTATGTCTTGGGGAATTCGTTATCCATTATACAGGGTCGTTCTATATTTGTGATTTTTCCGATAGATACAAAAATGGTGAAAAGTACATTTTTTTCAATGGAACCCTAGATATTATCAAAGACAATTGAAGTTACTTCCGAATGATTTATCATGTTTCTATACCTAAATAGTCGTCTGGTTTCCGAAATGATAGCAAGTTTCTATAAAAATCGGATCATTTTGCCATATTTTGTATTAAGTCATGGAATACGTCATTATGAACATTCGACCATTAGTGCATCAATAATAAAACGTTTGCGCGCTTATTTCCAAAAACTTGATCAGAAAAGAATCAAAATGGAAGGCAATAACTATTCAAACGAAGTTTTGATGAAATTGTTTATCTTCATGGTCAATGTGATCAATTATAGCGAGAACATGCAGAAGGTTCTGTAGTGTAATGAGGTGTATGAATGATAAGATGACGAGATGATTGTCCAAAGAATGATTAATATACAGGGTATTCCAAACTCGATGGCCTATTGGACGTTTCTCGAGATCTGAAATATAAATACTCGAAATTTTGTATAAGAGGCTGCGATCTAGCTCTTAAAAATACTTTCACGGTTGCAGTGTTGCTACATGTACTTGTAACTAATATCCACTTCCGAATTTCAAATGGAACACCCATTATTTCATTCTGTTTGTGGAATCTACTGACAAATACAAATAACTTTTACCGAACATGTCGTATACGTATCTCTACCGTTTATTGAATATTGATTATTTTGTAATTGTTTTGCTACCAAAATGGGACAAACTTGAATTCAAATACCTCCTTATCTGTTACCCACACAGGACTCAAATCAACTTTCATCCAAAAAATATTGAGTAATTTCACTAACATCGAAGGATTTGACCATATATTTCATATAGGGTGTCTGAAAAACATATTCTTGTAGATGATTAGGAAACACTGCTATAAGTCATTTTATTTAAATGGGACAATCTGTATATTATGCCATATTCGGATTCTATTGAAAAATACCAATAAATTTTACCAAGCATGTCCTATACCTATCTCTTACCGTTTCTTAAATAGTAATCGTTTTACATTTTTTCTATCGACTGTCGAAATGAGTACAAATCAATATGAAGTATCTTCACAGGACTCAAATTTGATAAATAGTTGATTCATGTGGAATAGTTAAACAAACTCAAGTTTCAGCTGAATCTTCATAAGTAAGACAATTTTGAAGCGAATCATCCCAGATTGATGTAATTTTTTATTCAGATCATTTCAATTGAGTAATATTACCTATTTCGATTTGTTATACTGGGAAATGAAAATGTTAGTAGTGTGCCGTGTCCAAAAAAGAGCAAGACAGTCTTTTAGTTAGACAAGCAGTGATTTTCATGGTTTCTGTCAAAATGGATAATAATACATATTCAAATGCAGATATTTTATTTTTTTATAGAAACTTGATTTTATTATGGAAACCAGACTATTTAGTTATAAGAACATGATACATCATTTGAAAGGTACTTTAATTGTCTTTCAGGATATTCGATAATATAGAGGGTGTTCCTTTTAAGAAATGTACTTTCCATCATTTTTGTATCTATCGAAAAAAAACACAAATTTTGGACGACCCTGTATAATGGAGAACGAATTCACTTAGACATAACTGATGCACAAAACATAGGTGAATTTGAGCATTGTACGAGTCGAAATACCGCAGTAATACACATTTAATTGAAGCTATGTTTTGCACAAAAAATAAGGAATTCAATGAATTTCGTGAAAACTGCTTGTAATAGGTATAGGAAAGTATCATATAAAAATAATCGTGAAGTAATAGAAAAGCAAAAATTGCAGTAATATACAGGGTGTCTCATTTGAAATATCAAAGTTGTTGCAATTTTTTAATATAAGAGGCAACGCCGCAGAACTAAAAATATTTAAAATCGATAGAGTAGAACTAATTACCCTAAAAACCAAATTTTCAAAATTATCCTGTGTCCCGTTCTCCAGAAACGTCTAATAGGCCATCGAGTTTGGGAATATATGGCAATTAAGTGAAAAGAGGTTGGGTAGGGGTAGTGTTAGTTTCATTGTTGTTTGAGACAATGTTCGAATTATTACTGGTTGAGGATAGTACTTCTAAGTGAGATGAAGTATTATCTATAATATTCATTCGCAAATCTTCTGAGGTGCAGGTGAACTAGGAGTCGAAGTTCCATTGACAAATTATGAATGGCGATACCTCGACTTTTTCAAATGCAGCATCCTATATTTCATTACATCATTGCACAGTATTTTTTAGGAGCTCTTTGCCAAAATAGGGTTTGTGGGTTCTACCTTGTAAAATTTGGGAGATTTATTGTAAAATGAGAAATGTTGATGATGTTCTTGAAGAAAAAAGGAATCAAGTAGGCCGCTGTCGTGAAATTTTACACATCTATACAATTCTGAAAAAATATATTCCAACAAAATGAAACTGTATTAGAAACAGGAGTATATCACAAAAAAAACAATTCTAGTAATCTTCACAAGAACAGGAAAGGATGATTAACATAAAACAATAAAAAAAAAAGTGAGAAAAAACTAATCATGGATGCTCAAATAGGTCACCATCATGTTCCACACAAGCTACTAGTCGTCGTCGTCTAGTCGTTCTAGCAAGCATTGCTCCATCAGTTGAACGGAAGGCCATATCCTCTGCAATTGTTGGACGTTCTCTGGAAAACTTTTCCTCCACGTGCCCGCAGAGGAAGAAATCTATGGGGGTACCTCCTCTGCCTATCCAACGATTAGGATGGTATTGATCTGAAAATTCTCGCATCCTATGGTTATGCACGGCAGCACCATTGTGTTGCAACCACATGGCCCTTCCGGTGTTCAAACCATCCCTTCTAACATCCTGCAATAAAAAAAAAATACCTTTCACCATTCAGCACATTGTTGAAAAAGTAGGGTCCAATAATGTGATTTCCAATAATTCCTGCCCAAACATGAAGCGCTTTCGGTGATCAGCAGTCCTCAACCAGTGATGAATTTCGATTACATAATAATGCATATTATGACTGTCGATCGACCAGTTGTTACATCTGCCCTTTGTAGTTCTACTATATTGATGTTCAGGGCAGTGTATTTTTAATAAAAATACATTTCTTTCACCCTCGTAGTCCAAAAAGACATCAGTTCGGCATGCGCGCGAAGGCAGGTCTTTTAGATCTTACTATGACTTCTCTGAGGTAAGAGAAATGAAAGGCAACTTAAAAAAAATATCTATATAATGAAAAAGGTAAAAATAAACATAACAAACAAATTCTTGATTAGAGGAAAACGGCAATAGTATCAAAATATTTTAGTGAAAATACATATAAAAAAAACACATAGACATGATCGAAATATCAATTCCTGGAGCTCAGCAAAATGTGAAGTATTTATCTCCAAAACACATTTGTATTCATTTAACAGAATGGAGTGGAAAGAGACGAGTACCCTGAATCGATTATTCTCATTTGCAAAAAGCGTACTGTAAAACTCAAAATTGAAAAGAAATTCTCCCCAGAGATTATAAGTGGTTAGTTACATTAACATACAGCTTCAAATCGCTTACCCTGTGTGCTGAGCTGCTATTCCCTACCAGTGGCAGATAATCCAGAAACTTCATCAAATCCCTGAATTCACGAATTGTTTTCCAGTGCACGATCACCGTCACTATTTTTCCGTTCCGTAGCGGGTTCAACGCTAAACACACGCGTGTACTAATTACCACCGAAACGATACTTAACCCTTAATCCAGGGCGTCGCGACGCAACCTCGCCTTAAAACTCTCGACGCGTTTTTTTTCCGTCCCCGTATTGCCCACTTGACCGTCCGATTTCGCGAACCCTGACCGACTCCCTTGCCCGCCTCCAAAATTATTATTCACTCCCTTTGTTTTTTAAAACGTTCAATTAGGCCCACCTTTTGATCCCAATTTTTCTCTTACAGCCCCGCCTTCAATGCAATGGCGTTTGTAGTTTTTTATTTTATTATCCCTTCAACGGCGATCTGTATAAATCCCACGCAAAAATTGGTTATCTTAAAGTTTCCAACTCAGCGTTTCTCAGTCGGGCGAGAAAATGATATTTTTTTCTGCCTTGGGTTATGAATAACCCATTGATCGTTTTATCAAGTCTAGACAATTCTTTAATGATTCTGTATCTGCAGGTGTCTGGGCATAAGTATCTCATTTCATTGACCGATATGATTATTGGAATATATTTCCAATCGTATACTCGAAAATATTTGCTGAACGACATATGTAATGAACTGAGTTCGTTTGTACAGGGTCCTACACAGTTGTTCTAAAACATTGTTCATCAGAAAACAGAATTTTGTTTAAAGTATTATAATCTTCAATCATGCTATTCATTTAAATACAATTATATTAGCAAAATCATCACCATACAATTCATGATGTAGATACAGATAATAAGGGTGGAACTTATGTTTCAATATTATTCTGTTTTCACTACTTTGTGAAATATTCGTTTCCCTAGTGACTGAGTGAAGATTTTCCTGTGGCATCAATAAAACTTGCAAGCCATTTTTCTCATTGATCCAATCACCAACAATTTCCCATTTGGTATAAGACACACTACCGATATCTTAACTTTTGGAATGGAGACACCGTGGAGTTCTTGCTTCTGGATATTTTTCATGGTAGATTCTGCTTGCTTATAAAGGATTTTTGTCAGCTTTGCCTATACAGTAAACCATATTCACTAATTCTTCGCGAATGAAATTCATTATTAACAATAGGCGAGGATACGAAAAATTATTATCGCTTTAAATATGCTTTAAAATATATAACGTATATATAAATGTACCCAAAAAACATATTTTGAGTCAAATTTCAATTACAGCAGTTCCCATTCGGTAACCGGTAACCGGTAACCGGTAACCGGTAACCGGTAACCGGTAACCGGTAACCGGTAACCAGTAACCGGTTCTCAATATTTCATTGAAACCCGAATCTTGTTCCCAGATATTGCTAGTACTGAAAGAACAAACCGTTCAGATTTATCGAATAATTGATTCGAATATCCCTCGAATGGCAATTCATTAGTCTGAACCTTGAGTTCGCCCAAAATGTAATATATTATTACTCGATACTAGAGACCCATCTCACGTTGTGTCCTCTGAAATGGGGCAACGTTGTTGGAGATCACAACGTGATACTTATCAGAAGTGTATACCTATATATGATGAGAACACAACGCCTTTTCCATTCCTAAAATAATTCAAAAAAATAATCACTACCCCTCTTTTGATAAACGGATTCTGGACATTCCCCTTATCATATATTTGATATCATTCACATAGCCCCATGACCCGGAGGCCAGGTCGCCTACCTAATATATAATATATATATATATATATATATATATATATATATATATATATGTATATATATATATATATATATATATATATATATATATCCATCTGATCTGCTAATTTCCAAGAGTCAAACCAAGAAGCGTCCTTTTTGAGAACGTTCATCGGTTAGAAGCTCTCGCCCACCCTTATAAAAATTTCCAAGCTCAGCAGTTCTATGGTTGTGGAAGCCAGTTGGACTTATCCAAAGACGTCTTTGACTCTGGACATAACAATCTTTGTAAGGCATTGTTGTACTCTTCAGTTGGCTCGGTAATTGTCATATTCTCGCCGTCAAATCGAGAGTTTCATTACTGGTTGCCCACCCTTAGGCTTGCTTATGAATATAATTGCGAGCGATATGACCATCGTTTGATATGAATTATACTACGAGGGGCGTTCAAAGGTTTTCCACTCTTCGGCTGAAAGCTTCAAATTATTTCAACATGGGGGGATTGGCGCGGTGGGTTAGCGTCCGACTCATGATCGAAAGGTCGTGAGTTCGATTCTCGGCCAGGGCAGAAATTTTTCATTTAATTTGAGAGAATTAAATGTTAAAATTTCGTAGCCGGGCCGAGGATGATCCTCGACGATTCGCTGTTGCGTTCAAATTAACAGTGCTGCTCCTAGGTGGCGTATGGAGTTAGTAACAAGGCCTACCCAGAATACTGTGTGAATGATACATTCTATGTTGTGATTGTCTTGAAATAAATTAATATGGGATGCAGTATTGCTTAGAGCAAGACAACCTGCATCCCATCATACAATAATAATATTCCACTTGTGACTGGCCGAATTTCGAAATGTCCAAGCCAAAAAAAAAATATTTCATAACCAACATATAAAATCCAATAATATACTAACAACTACGAGTTGTTACATAGCTTGCTTCTCTCGCAATCTGTTTGTTCTTACACAATTCTTTCGAAAACTTATGTCAGCTCTAAAAAAAAGCTGTTTGTTTTCTTGGTGTTTTTAGAAAAACTTCTTTCATTTCTTGCCTTTATACAACATCTGCAACGTGGAAAGAATTGTCGCTTTGTTTTCTGGGTTCACATGACTCCCCAGATAATTTGAAAAACTCCTCTGTCCGATTCAAATTCAACATGCTTATAGAATCCAAATCCATCCATCCAAATTTCCTGGAATGTGTTTCTTTTTTCTGCAATAAGGAAGATTGATGGCTTTTGCATGTCGCCACGAAAATTCTCTACTGTTTCTGTGCACAAATGCACGGTGGTGGTTGATGGTGAAATCACTGTTTGTCAATCTCAATTGCTTATGTCTCGTAAGGTTTTATTTGACTGAAACACTGTTCGAAGTAATGTTCAGTTGTTGAGAAATTGTCTATGCAGTCGCTCGGATGCGTATGTGAGTGAGGGCTGTATCTTTTTTTTGTTGGGTGGAAATCCTCATGGACACTGGCCGCTTAGTTTCGATCGCGTACCGGTAGTGCCGGACTCTTACCTGCTAAAACCACCATTATAACTGAATTATTTGAATGTCTTTCCTTTTTCCTCCGTGGGCGTTGGAGGAGAATGAAGGAGGGAGAAATGACTACGGGGGCCTGGAGATAGGTGCGTTGACTGGGGTCTTCTTATGGAAATCCGATTCAGCTCTACAACCAATTTGGATAATAGAGGCCGTTGAAGTCGTGCTCTTGTAGCTGACGACGAAGATGGTCTTGGTATAACCCAAGATGATGATGACGATGGCTCACTTGCTTGTATGATTATTGCTGCAGTTGTTATTGAAGATTGTGTGTTGTGGTTCATTATCGCCGTCGTCTTCGTCGTCGTCGTATGACTCTAAACGGGCCTTGAACCACCGACGTATAGACCGCGGCGTCTTCGTTATAGGATAGACAGGAAAATCATTTACATATTCGTGAATATAAGTTACTAGTAGGTCACGCCGGTAGTGCGGAGTTGACATTATTGACATGAATAAAGCAATACCTTGTTGTTTCGATTGCGGTTATTACTTGCTTGAGATACCTATTATTTTCCATCCACGTCTCCGTCTGGAAAATTTTCTTCGTACGTAATACAAATTTAATTCTATGGTATTTGTATGAATCCACGTACTTATTTCATGGCCGTATTTTTCATATGCCATATGGGCGATCGCCCTAATCAGCACTATGTGCGGTTGTCCAATGATGTCGTGTTTATCCCTTGATATCAAGATTACCTCGACGTAATGTTTTTACCACGCAAGAGGTATATTTGAGCTCATTATTTGATGTTTTGGAATTTGAACTGAGCAGCTGAAGGGTGTTGGTTTTCGTCGGTAATTATGTATTTTATTACTCCTCTAATTTCGACGACCTTGTTATTGTCATCATCGGCTTGTTCATGTCCCCCAAGCATTGCACCACCTAACATTTTCTTCAAGTGCTTATAATCTACGAATTTTTTTGTTGTGTCCTTATTATAGTATCTTAATTTTATTTCTGCATCGTACATCCGCCTAGCGGCATCACAAGTGGGCGATTGTTGCCATGATTTCGACAATATTCCGCAGGTATTGATGCCGCTGGTCGTCACATAATTACGCCAATTTGATGTGAAGGTGGCCACCATTACTTTCGGATAATTTACATCGTCGTCGTCGTCATCGTGGTTGTCGTCCTTCTCCTCGACGTTATTGACTTCCAGCAAATGTGTTTCCATTATGATGTGGATTGAGTTTGGTTGGAGGGCGTCAATGGCTTCCTCCTATGTTATATAGCATTTAGTTACAGGGGCTTTATGCAATCTGAAATATTTTATAAAAAAAAGGGCCCACCGTAATCTAAACCTACTTTATCGAAAGGTCTACAAGTAGATACTCTCTCTAAGCAAATCTGCCATGAGCTGATGGGAAGGTTGAGCAATGAATCTAGGCTGTGCAGTTGTGAATGATCCTTTTCACTTGTCTGAGACCGTTCGAATTCCAATATTTCAAAAGAAATTGGAAAGAACAGTTTGAGCTTCTGTGTGTCTCAGTTCATGTGTGAGCATCAAAAAGACTACATGATAATTGGGTGGAAGCAGAATATCAGTATATTGTAGGCGTCCACCTACGCACAGAAATCATGAATTATCCAAAAATGGATTCAGATGAAGTAGAGTTCTGTTGGGAATCTGTTTATTTGATTTTAATTCAGAGTTTTATTTTGAGACGTGTAGTCGTTGGATTTGTTGAAAAATTACATATGAAGCAGCATCATTTTCAATTAAAGGGCCAGATATTTTATTGGGTGGATCTCCAACTATTTGAAATAAATCGAAGCATATATGCCACAGAATTTTTTTTTTTGTTCTGGTTCCCACGAAAAGGGATATCCTTAATTTCAGGAAAGGGGGGAAAAAGGTATATGAAGCAGCATCATATGCCCGGGAAACACCTCCCTAGGCAATGAGTTCCAAAGCCTCGCTGTTCGTTGGATGAACGAGTCTTTGGAAAGTGATGTTCTGCAGGTTTCCAAAGTGACCACGAAGGGGTGTGATGACTGAACTTGACGGGTTAATCTCGAAGAGACTGCCAAAGCAGGAACGATTGTTGATATTTCAGAAGAGCATCGCCCATGAAAATATCTATAAAATAGAGACAAATCGCCAACTTTTCTACGGTGTTCCAGACAAGTGAGCGAGTTTGTAAGCGAGGCATCACCGACGAGACGAATTGCCCTTTTTTGGACAGAATCCAATAGCCTCAGGATATGTTTAGGTGCCGCACTCCAAATATGGGAACAGTATTCCAGGACAGGTCGGATCTGTGCCTTATAGATCATAAGCAGCTGACTGGGGGTGAAATAGCTCTTGGCACGAAACAGAAAACCAAGTTTTTGGGATGCACTTTTGGCAATGGACCTCACGTGATTTTCCCAGGAAAGGTTATTGCTGATAGTAATACCAAGCATCGATATGGATGGCTTCAGTGGTATGGTTACTCCTGACAAAGTTATGTTAGGCACAGTGAGATCGGCTTTTCTAGAGAAAAGACATGCTTGTGTTTTGTTTGCATTGAATTCTACCAAGTTATTAGATCCCCATTCGAGAATTGTTGCCAAGTCCATATTTATATTATTAACATTTCTTCCTCGTTCATTTCTGGTTTCACGGGCTGATATAGGGGCCCTGGAAGAGAAAGCGGTATGGAGGTACTATCATCGGCAAAGCTGTGTACTGGACATGAAGTTGCTTTCAACAGGTCGTTGATGTGAAGTAGAAATAGTGTTGGTGCGAGAATGGATCCTTGCGGAACACCAGCATTTATGAGTAGAGTGTCAGATGAAACTCCATCGACCACTACATGGAGAGACCTGTTTGAGAGAAAACTAGCAAGCAGAGAACACAGCTGAGGGGGCAAGCCATAAGACGGAAGCTTGGCGAGGAGTCCCTGGTGCCAAACTCGATCGAACGCCTTGGAGATATCTAATGCCACAGCTAATGTTTCTCCATGCTTTTCAATAGATAGCTGCCATATATGTGAGACGTAAGCGAGCAGGTCACCAGTTGATCTCTGATGGCGGAAGCCATATTGCCTATCGTTGACAATTCCTGAGTCTTCCAGATATTTCATGAGCTCGATGTTGATGGCTTTTTCCATGACCTTTGAAATAATAGATAGCAGTGCGATAGGTCTGTAGTTGCTAGGTAGGGCCTTTTTGCCTTTTTTAGGGACTGGCTGTACTCTTGCAATTTTCCAATTTTATAAAATAGTTATGGCATTTTCTTTCAATAATGATTCAGGAGAAATTTCTATTACCTTCGGAGTAGAATTGAGTTCAATACGCGGCAAGGTGACTGTTTTGATGAGAGCCACACGAGATTTTGATGTAACCAAATTACAGGAAATGCTGCTATCTGCGGAAATATGAAGTTGTATCTGGACTGAAAACAAAAAACGTGGAACCTTCAAAAAATTTAGGGAACTCAAAGAGTTCATGAATTTTAGTCATTCGAAAAAAGTGATGCTTTGAGGTTTTCATCTCATGTAAGTTTTGCTATCCACAACTTTTGCATGAATATTTCACCAGTTCACCAATGAATCCCAATGGATCGAACATTTGTGTAATAGTAGAAAGCGCTATTCGCTTAGAAACAACATCTCGAATTGAAATTTTGGGAACTGAAATTGAGAACATATCAGTAAAATCATTCAATGACAAAATTTTATTAGGAACATTACCCATAGTTTCATCATAATTTATGGAACTTTTATTTCCACAATATTTCTTGCGGAACTTATAGGAATTGGAATTCCATTTATGATAATGGAATCCAGCGGAATTGAGGAGGGCATTTGGCAGTCGATAAGATTTCTCTAATTCATCTTCTGACTGGCAACCGTACAATGCATCGTCAACATAAGTTTGCTGAAGAAGTGCATCAGCAGCAAGAGGAAATTCATTTTCTGAAGTTTTTATTAATTGAGTTAGCGAACGAGTAGCAAGGAATGGTGCACACTTTGTGCCATGAATAACAGTTTGGAGTTTTATGCGTTTTAATGGATTGTGATTGTCGCCAAATAATATTTTGGAGAAAATTTTGAGTTGGATTTGTTCTGATCTGTCTGTTGGTGAAACATATGGATGATGACGGAATCTACAAAGGATATCATGAAGGTTTGGTTGGACTTGAAAGCCTTTCAGGGTAATATCATTTGGAGACAGACCTGTGGAACTTTTGCTTGAAGTGACAAACACTACACGGAGTTTAGTTGTCTCATGATATTCTCTAATAACACAGTGATGTGGAAGAAAATATTTCAGTTCGGAATGGAGCTCATCATTAGGAAACAGAATATATCTAGCGTGGTTTGTTGAAAATATAAACAGTATGTGGATGTGGATGTGGAATCATCTGCGACTGAAAGATAAACTTTAGTCACTATCTTCCATCGTCAAGATAACCTCTTGTGGGGTATTCATACCCCATGACAGGTTTCAATGTCAGAAAACACTAATTTCAAAGTGTCTCTCCAAAAGAAATGATTCTAACTTTGTCCATATTTGCAAAGTGAGATTGCTTCTTGAAAATGTGTTTCCTATTTCTTGCGGTCTTCCTGATGATCGTGGAAGCGTGAAATAGATTTTCGTCGACAAAAATGTATTGAAGACCTAGTGAATGCGATGTCTCTCCTGCGTCAATGTTACGAATGATTTCTGGTGAGTACTCTCTTTTGGAAAACATTCTTCTTTGCCTCATTCATCTTTATGAGTTCTTAATTAAGACTGGAATAGAAAATCAAATAACTATCTGAATGAAAATGCAAATTTCCAATGTCAGATTTTTCCTTTTGAGTTAGGGCCTTTTCAGAATATCTATCAGATGTAGTTCAATGTCCAGCGTGGCTTAAGCCGGGGAAGTAGTTGTTTTCTGTTAGACATTCACAAAAAATAACTTCATTTTAATCGTGGATTTTTCAATTCACAGAAAAATCTTTCTATCAATATTCAATTGAGAATGTTTCCCTTTTCAATATCTAGCGTGATTCAGAGAAACATATTCATCAACAAATTGTTTATACTCTCGGAATAGTTTAGGATTCGCATGTAACCTTTTCTCTAAGGCTTGGAATCGCCGTTTTGCGAAGAATAAAGATTTTCCTAATCTTTCAGTTTCAGTTGGGCTATTGGAAGCAATGTGGACTTGGAATCTGCCATTCTTTATTCGCCTATGTGTATTGATGGAATTTCGCTCTGCGAGCTCTTCATCAGAAGTTAAAGGAGTTTTCGAAAGAATTTCTTATAATTCCCAAAATTTTTACATAATTTCATTTAGTTGAATATTCACTCTCTAATTCAGTTGAGTGAAGAAGATAAGATATCACAATTTTATTTTTGGATGCGATTGAAGATTTTTTCCACCCACCATCCATCCCAAGTGGGTTTTTATCAAGTTAGGATGATTTTTGCCTAAACTTATTATTTCTGGAAGAAGGAAATCATAATAGTGGTCTGCCCCTATAAGCATATCGATGTCTGATAAAGTGCCAAAATCTGGATCAGCCAGACAAAATTATGTGGGGATATAAAACTGTATTCGGAACAGTCAAATTTATTGCTCCAACTGACATCTGTCAAAAATAAAAAAATGACAAAATAAAAAATTCGGCAGGGAGCAACACAACAAAAAAAAAACAAATTATGTCTGCAGTTGGAGCTTTCCACCGTTTCCCAGTCTGGCGCTACGGATGTTTCATTTTTCTCCTGTGCGTTACCGTCCGAGACGGCCACTCACTCTTGCTTTGATTAGGACGACCAGCGTTTGGTGCAGGACCCTTCAATTGACTGGGGTCAAATATCTCACTTGGTCAAATGACCGGTAAATTAACTTCGTACAGCCCTGAAAATGTTTTATCAATGTTTTATTTCAAAATAACTCCATTGAACCCTTATTGCACTATGCCTTTTTCGTGCCTATTTTTGTGCTTATTTCCATGGCTATTTGTTAACTAAATTTCCCCAAGTAACTGGCCCTATAGTCCAGTCAACAAGTGCTTTTTGGACCAACTTTTTTCAGCAGTCTCCGAAAATTATGATCGAGGTGTCATTCGATTCGGAATGACATCTAGATGATTTTTGAGAAAAATGAAGTTCCGCTTGCAAAAATTGTAAAAGTTATTAACAATTAACTAAAAAAAAAGGGGGCTTTGGTTTTTTGCAAATATCTCAAAAACTAAGAAGATTTTTCAAATCTGAAAAAAGATTCAAAAAGAGGAGGGAATTTCCTGGAAAGAATTTTGATTCTTGGAATTGTAGGATTGATATTTATAATTTTCCCAGAGAAATGAAAATACGGCCGAAAACGGGTACTCTGGCTTGGGCAAGCCGCGTCCACTTTGGACACTTTAACAATAAAAATTATTTAAGCATACTAACTATGAAAATAAAAAATTGAAAAAATTCAGAACAACTGAACAGATGAATGAACAATAATAATCCTCTCGAAAAAAATTTTTATCACAATTTTTCAATTAGTTATTCAATAGTTAATTAATAATTTTTTTCTGCTTGAACATGAACATTGCAAGTGTGATAATTGTTAAACTATAAATTTAAGATTTCTTTCCTCTCTTGGAGCAATTCTTGAAAGGCTTCAGAATATAACCCCGTTGGAAAATTAAAAATTTTTCATTTTTCAGTTTTTTATTAATAATTTTCGTTGTTGCAGAATTGAATACTTAAATTTATCATTGAAAAAAATGTTTTTTTTTCAAATATTATTAACGATCCGTTTTTATGTTATCAGAAACTGCATTGAAATATCTTTTAAAAATTTGTATCTCTAATTGTTTAAAAAATTGTTATGAACAAATGCGTTGTTTATAAGATAATTGAAATTTTTTTCATGGAATTTCAATCTCTTATACAAATAATGATTTTTTAAAGAAAAATTGTTCCATAAAAAAAATGTATTGCTTAAAAACGCATTTGTTAATTAACAATTATTTTCTCCAACTTCTAATTAATATTAAGGAACAATTTTTTCTTTAAAAATCATTATTTGTTTTTCTTTGTGATATAAAAAAAATATTTTATTTAATTTTTCATTGTTTATGCAATAAACAATTTGTTTAACAAATAAATTTTCACCTTTTTTTTTTTCTATTCTACTTTCTATCACAAAAACAGACATGTTTTTTTTTTTTATTCAATTTTTTTTAATTTTTAAATATAAGTTCTCTGTAACTTCGTCATTCTTACCTGGTTTTTCATCCTTAAAATTATTATAATTTATAAACTAATCGAGATACGATGAAAATACTCAGGACTTATTTATTCTCCATTAGATAAAGAACAAATTTAGCTGAAAAATTCAGTTGTTACTTATTTATTTATTAAATTTATAGCAATTGTTGGGGAAAAATACTTAGGGAGAAATTGGTTTTTTGCTTTAATGCTTAAAAATCTTATCAACTATTGAAAATATGACTACCTCATCCAAGTATCTTATCAATTATTGTTCATTACTCAACATTTTTACCTTTTACATTTTAATATCACTTAATTATACTTCGAACTCTGAATTTTATTAAAACAAATTTTTTGCAGAGTTCATTAGCCTAAGCGTATTAGAAAGGAAGAATGATCGTTACATTGTTTTTCATTTAACAAAATTTATTTATAAGTAGGTATTAGCATTTATAATATTTTTTTTTACATTTCATTTTATATTCCGTTTATTTTTTTGAACTTTTTTTTGATGGTGACTCGTAGTCTACAGTTTTTTCTTGTCTTATGTTTTCATCGTTCTCTTCGTCCCCCAGCAAAGTTTCCACAAGTTATCCAATAGAGACGGCATAATCAGCACAGGCACTATCGTCTTCATTCTCATTTTGTAAAGCGTTTTCTTCATCAACATCGCCGAATTCGTCATTATCATCTTCCATCGCTATCTTTTTGCAATTATCGCAACTCTCTCCTTTGCAATGCTTGCAGAGAGACGAACATGGAAGACCAGCCTTCCTGCATCCGAATCTTTTTGAAAAATTTTTGAAGCAATTACAGTGAACTAATTTCAAGAGTTCATCAGGAGCTAATTTATCGGTTGTTCGAACTGGCAAAAACATTGTTTCTGTCTTTATCCAGCCCCAATTTTCCGGATTGAGATCGTTGTTACCAAGCCAATATTGAACTTGGTAATACACTCGGTATGAATGATAACTCAATGCTGTTGACGTAGGTGGTAGAGTCGCTAAATTGATGGCTTTTTTTAGACTTCTTCAAAAGTTCCATAAACTTGGAAACACGGCATTGACTCGCAGTTACGTCGGTTTCAAATTCTCCATACAAAGACAGCATCAATCTTTCTCCAGCTTCCTTAATTTCTTCAGTGGATACACAGGTATCATAAAATTTTTCCACATACTGCTTCATCCCATCGTTTTTTATAATCAAATCTAATAATTTCTTCTTCCCTTTGCCAAAAATTGAGCTCACTGTATCACAACCCGTAAAAGCATGAACGAAGAGTATAATATCTTTTAGATGTTGATTCTTCGTGCTTTCATAGATTTTTCATCAACAATTGCTATAAATTGAATAAATAAATAAGTAACAACTAAACTTTTCAGCTGAATTTGTTCTTTATCTAATGGAAAATATAAATAAGTCTGAAGTATTTTCATCGTATCTCGATTAGTTTATGAATTATAATAATTTTAAGGATGAAAAACCAGGTAAGAAAAAATAGAATTTTTTATATAAAAAATTTTATTGATAAACAATGAAAAATTAAATGAAATGAATTTTTTTTTACATCAAAAAGAGAAAAAATAATGATTCTTAAAGAAAAAATGGTTCCTTAATATTAATTAGAAGTTGGAGAAAATAATTGTTAATTAACAAATGCGTTTTTAAGCAATATTTTTTTTTATGGAACAATTTTTTTTTATAAATCATTATTTGTATCAAAGATTGAAATTCCATAAAAAAAAATTCTATTATCTTATAAACAACGCATTTATTTATAACAATTTTTTAAACAATTAGAGATAAAAAA
The DNA here is from genome assembly GCA_018342105.1 of Gonioctena quinquepunctata. Lineage (NCBI taxonomy): Eukaryota > Metazoa > Arthropoda > Insecta > Coleoptera > Chrysomelidae > Gonioctena > Gonioctena quinquepunctata. The sequence continues at coordinate 130,752 of JAFIRS010002581.1, read as the reverse complement.
AATAAAAAATTATTTCTATGCAGTTTCTGATAACATGAAAACGGATCGTTGATAATATTTGAAAAAAAAAATTTTTTTTCAATGATTAATTTAAGTATTTAATTTTGCAACAACGAAAATTATTAATAAAAAACTGAAAAATAATTTTTTCAATTTTTCCAACGGGGTTCTATTCTGAAGCCTTTCAAGAATTGCTCCAAGAGAGAAAAAAAATCTTAAATTTATAGTTTAACAATTATCACACTTGCAATGTTCATGTTCAAGCAGAAAAAAATTATTAATTAACTATTGAATAACTAATTGAAAAATTGCGATAAAATTTTTTTTCGAGCGGATTATTATTGTTCATTCATCTGTTCAGAGACTGCTGAAAAAAGTTGGTCCAACAAGCACTTGTTGACTAGACTACTATTACACCGTGCCTTTCTGATGATTGTTTCAGTCATTTATTTCAGAGCTGCAAACCTAAGGAAAATTGACATTTACTCCGAATGATATACCTGGACTATATCAAAGAGTTACCAACCACATACGTAAAATCAATAATATAAAACTGAAAGAATAAAAAATAGTAAATAAAACTATTTATATTACAAACAATTAGAGTTAGATGTTAGAGTACTATTTCTACTATTTTTACTATTTTTACTATTTTTCTATTCTTTATATATTTTGATTATGTTCATATTTGGGTACTATTTTTATATACATAACTTTATGCTTAGGTACTATTTCAGATATTTATATATTCTCGCTCTACATACAGGTATGTATGTGTATCCTGATATACATACTATACCTCGTAGATTAGGCTCTATTTTATTCACACATTACCTTTATACTATTTGTAATTTTTCATCTTCTATCCTGTGAATGAATTATTATTATTATTATTATATTTGTTTCATCTTTTTCCTCACCTGGTACAAGATTCTTTCTTCTTTTCTCTCATACTGAACTATGAAAACTATTTTGATCAATTCTATTTATTTGTTGGTTATGTCAAGTGCAATAGATAATTACTGTGTTGCAAACCTGACATTTCCACAAACGTCCTTGAAATCCCCTCGATTCAGGGGAAAAAATAGAACCAGTCCTATCTATTCTCATGCCTGAAACAATCGACAAAATAGTCTCGAGCGCATGTGTATTTGTTTAAAATTTCAGCCACCGGCAGTCAGACAGACAAATAGGCACGAAAAAGACATAACGGTTTTATCCCGAGGCTCGTGTCGGTCAAGCTCTGGGGTGTCCCACAGCGGATTTTTTTGAGATCAGATATACTTTTTATTCAAACAAGATACAAATAAAACTTCTCATGTACAGTTCGACAATTTTTCTCCAAGGCACAAGTTATAATTTTTTAAGAGCTTCATTCACATTTATATTAATTTCACACTTCTATTGAATCCGGGAAAGCCCCAAAAGAGTGTTCTCTTCTCTTGTGACCCAAACGGTAGGTCTGTGTAGCTTCCAAATTTATGTTTGAAAAATTAATTTAAACTCCTCAAATGTATTTAGAGTAATTCTAATTATACATAACATTTTTTGGGTCGGAAATTCCCTACAACTTTTGTCCCAAACTTTTCAAGAAATAAAAAAGTTATGTTTTTTTAAGTTGTTTAAAACCGTTTTCCACTGGAAAAAAAATCGGTATTCACCAGAAAGACGCCTTCTTTAAAATCATTCAAAAAGATGGGCCAAGATAAAGGTTGTTTGATGAATAACAGAATTTATTCAAGTATGTTGTCTCATGATCATCTGGAACGATACGATTTTATTTTATTTTGTGCGGGAATGAATCCAAGTAAACTGAATACAAATGATAAGAATCCTAGTTTAGACACAAATAAAAACTGTTTGAGAAAAAGAAAGGTCAACCTGAATTACCGGGGTTCGAAAAAATAAAAATAAAACAAATACATTTTAACGGTCGGTAATTGATTTATATATTCAGTTCAGAAGAATAGTATTAACACATACTATTCCGTCCATTCTCATCCTTTATAAAAAAAAAATTGTATATATTTAATTAGTTTATTGATTTCTTTGAATAATTTAGTTTTTACTACCTCTTTACCACCCTGGTATAGTTCGCGAACCCGAGACCTTTCATGATATATACCCATACTGCGCCTGACCAACTTCAAGGACAAAGGTACTACCAACCAAGAAAAGGTAGGAGAATTTAGAACTCCGTTTTTACGTGAGATAACGATTACATAAGCCGGCAGGCGCGGCGTGCTATCTGTCTCTACCAACTGTGATGCAAGAAGTGATAGTCGCCAGGAGCACTACTGGATAACGCAAACCCTGTAGACCAACTGAAAAGGTAATAATATGAAGCTCTCTCACTGAATTATACAGACCCTTCATTTGTTTTCTTGTAAAAATTCTGGAAACAGTCCAGCGTTTCACAAGTACACATACCTAACCATGTCTGTGAAATCAATTATTTGCTACACATTGGAAAGTATTCCGAAGTATCAGCTCCAAAGTTGTGGTAATATATGGTTTTCTTCAATGAGCAGTACAATTGCCAATTCAGCCAATTATCTTATGTAAAGCAAAAAGTAAACTATTATGTACAGAAAAAAGTTAAAATCAAAACTGAGAGAGACTGGGAAAATAATGGTCTTCTCGATATATATATATATATATATATATATATATATATATATATATATATTTTTTTTTCTTCAGTTTCTCGGAATAAAGGTCTGATTCATATAATTTCTCTTAACTACATTTCGACATGGTATTTGTCATCATCAGGTTAAAACACTAAAATAAAAAATATGGAGTTTGAGACATATTTAACTTAACACAATATTGAAATGTATGCACTAAAATAATTCTTTAAAAACATATGGTTCGAAATATAACACTCAATATAAAAATATCTGAAACATTTATAAGTATTCACTTACAAATTATTTTATTTGAATTCTGCGTTCGCACGGTATGAACTGCGTCGAAGTTATCGGGAATGGTTTGTTTATCTTTCAGGCATTTTTACCCTTTCATGAGTACACCGGATTGTTTATATTGAGACTGTATTTTTTTTGGCAGCATGTAAAGATCAGTTTTTATTATGATTACTATAAACAAAGTTAAAAAAGATTGTTATAAATCTGGCTTAAGTTATTGATATCCTTTCTATTGTTAATGCTATTGGGATCTTTTTTAATATGTATCATTTCAAGGAATGTTCTTACTCTTGGATTCCTTTCTTTGGTCAAAATTCAACGTTGTTAGTATCAAACTTATGCTGATTTTCTTTTTCGTGTTCGGATAAGGCTGTAATGTCAGTTTTTGAGAATTTGTGGGCTTGTACTTGTTTCTGCAAATATTGTTTTGTTTGACCTATATAGGTACTTTGACAGTCTTTACTCGGTATTCTATAAACTGTATGAGTTTGTTTTTGGTATTTCTGGTTTTAATTTTGAATAAATGGTTTTGTTCGTACTTTTCAGTCTGTGTGAAATAGTTATGTTGTGTATTTCCATTGTTTTATTAATTTATTCAATAGTTTGTCTATGTATGGTAAAGATATGTATGTTGTTGTTTTCTTTACTTCACTATCATTTTTATTGTAGATTTTTATTGTTTTTTCTGCAAAGTGGCTGGGGTAATTATTGTCTCTCAATATACTCTTGATTATTTCTATATTATTTTTTCTGAATTTTGGGTGAGCAAGCTTTATAGCTCTGTCAGTTGAATTTTGAATGACATTTTTTTGTAACGTTTGACAAATAGTGAAAGGAATTGAACTATGTTTAACCTCAACATACTTTCAATATGAAAATAAATACTACTCACAAATATTCGGAATTGCAATGGGATCTCCAATTGCTGCAACAGTAGCAAATCTGGTTATGGAGTATGTTGAAGAAAAGATCATCAAATCACTAACTTTCAAACCAATATTCTTCAAACGATATGTAGACGATTGTTCAACCTGTATTCCTACTGACAAAGTTGATGAAATTCTTGAAAAATCAAATAAATATCATCCTAGATTGAAATTAACAATAGAAAAACAAATAGAAGAACAAATGAACTTTCTCGACACAACAATAATACACGATAATACTGGAAAAAAAATCACAAACTGGGTTATTAAACCAAATGCATCAAATCGTTACACAAACTATTTGTCAAACGCACCCATTAGTTATGATGAAAAAAATGTTATTCAAAATTTAAATGACAGAGCTATGAAGATTGCTCACCCAAAATTCAGAAAAAATAATATAGAAATAATCAAGAATAATTATCCCAGCCACTTTGCAGAAAAAACAATAAAAAAACGAATACATGCGATCTACAATAAAAATGATAATGCAGTAAGGAAAACAACAACATACATAGCTTTACCATACATAGACAAACTATCGAATGAAATTAATAAAACAATGGGAAAACACAACATAACTATTTCACACCGACTGAAAAATACGAACGAAACCATTTATTCAAAATTAAAACCAGAAATACCAAAAAACAAACAAACTCATACAGTATATAGAATACCGTGTAAAGACTGTCAAAGTACCTATATAGGTCAAACAAAACAATATTTGCAGAAACGAGTACAAGCCCACAAATACTCAAAAACCGACTTATAGCCTTATCCAAACACGAAAAAGAAAATCAACATAAGTTTGGCACTAACAACGTTGAAATTTTGACCAAAGAAAGGAATCCAAGAGTAAGAACATTCCTTGAAATGATACATATTAAAAAAGACCCCAATAGCATTAACAATAGAAATGATATAAAACACTTAAGCCAGATTTATAACAATCTTTTTTAACTTTGTTAATAGTAATAATAATGAAAACTGATTTTTACATGCTGCCGAAAAAATACAGTCTGGCTCATATACTAGAACTCAATATAAACAATCTGGTGTACTTATGAAGAGGGTAAAAATGCATGAAAGATAAACAAACCATTCCCGACAAATTCGACGCAGTCACTCACCTACAATAACGTTCATGCAATGCGAACGCAGAATTCAAATGAAATAATTTGTAAGTGAATATTCATAAATGTTACAGATATTTTTATTTCGAGTGTTATATTCCGAACCATATGTTTTTAAAGAATTATTTTGGTGCCTACATTCCAATATTGTATTAAGTTAAATATGTCTCAAATTCGATATTTTTAATTTTAGTGTTTTAACCTGATGATGACAAATACCATGTCGAAACGTAGTTATATGAATTGACTGAATCAGACCTTTATTCCGAGAAACTGAAGAAAAAAAAAAATATATATATATATATATATATATATATATATATATATATATATATATATATATATATATATATATATATATAAAATGGAAGGAATTTAATGGACATAGCCCTCTGAGAAAAGTGCTAACCGTAGACACGTGTTTCGGGCTCTCGGCCCTCATCAGTACGGTGGAGAGGTGCAAGGATGAACAACACTTGGTAGAAAACGACAAATCAACGGAGTCAACAAACAGGAGCTAGCCGCTCATTTGTGATTTCGGTCAGCAGACCCTGAATTCCAGGGCAACAACCAACGTCACCACGGAGGCAGCTATAGCTACCTGCGTGACATCCGAGTCCAGGAATATAAATATGAAAGAGAGTAATATCGAGGGACTGTTAAAAACAAAATGGAAGGAATTTAATGGACATAGCCCTCAGAGAAAAGTGCTAACCGTAGACACGTGTTTCGGGCTCTCGGCCCTCATCAGTACGGTGGAGGGTGCAAGGATGAACAACACTTGGTAGAAACGACAAACAACGGGTCAACAAACAGGAGCTAGCCGCTCATTTGTGATTTCGGTCAGCAGACCCTGAATTCCAGGGCAACAACCAACGTCACCACGTTGTTCATCCTTGCACCTCTCCACCGTACTGATGAGGGCCGAGAGCCCGAAACACGTGTCTACGGTTAGCACTTTTCTCTGAGGGCTATGTCCATTAAATTCCTTCCATTTTGTTTTTAACAGTCCCCTCGATATTACTCTCTTTCATATATATATATATATATATATATATATATATATATATATATGAGCACATATATCTGTATATCTAGGTATCGGGCATTTATTCTGTTAGAAGAATTATCTAAATCATTTACCTTTATTTGAGAGTTTCATCGTGCTCACTTTAAACAAGGCTTGTCCCTCGTTCTCTAGCTATCTTTACTCCTCCCTTTTGAGGAATTTTTTTTATTCAACTACCTTTCACTATCCTCACTCTGTACTGTTCTAATACATTTCAATAAATTATCAAGGATTATTCCAGTTTTGAATATTAAAATACTTTTGGATGGGTTTTTTTTGTACTGTTCAGTGTTTTCTGTTATAGATTTGGCTTAATATCTCAATTTCTGCTTCTGAAATGTATCTTTATCATAGCTTATATTTTTTCCAGTCATTTGTAAGAACTGGTTTTCTTTACTAGTTGTATTCGACCATTTCTTGGTTCATTTAATTAAATATGAAACATAAGCTAGAGATTCGAAGGATATCCTTAGTTCTCCACAAAATTGTAACAATTCCTGATTCCCATCATCTTCTCCACATGTAGGCAGCAGTATACTGAGGACAGAAGGACTGGTAACTCAAGGAGGTCACACAGCAGTCCACTACCATCCTGGTCCGTGAAACATATCACATTGACGAGTGAGCAAATACAAGGTGTCGCAATCTATACGACCACCCCCCTAAGACCACGATCGTAATCGCTGTACTGAGACCAACATCGAAAATAACCATCCTCCCGAGACTCCTTCCACCAAATACCATCTTCAGCTGAGATCAACCCTAATTAGCAAGGTATAACTGTACCAATGACCACCTTCGGCTGGAATAGGAAAATCTAGTTGTAAATATCCAGATTCGAACTTTCATTTGAACCAATGCTCCTCTCTATGTAGAACACTTGTTTTGTCTTTATTTGTCGAACTCGGGCAAAGGAATAAAGAGGGATCGTGAAAACATTGGTAGGAAGAGAGATGCACATATGCAACGACGAGGAGTCACTATATGCCGAATTAAACCACATCAGAGATGACCTTCACCGGAATGGATACCCCAAGAAACTCTCAGGAGAAGTTTTGAAGCAACTCCAGAGTCCCGAGACATCTGGAGAGCAACAACAGAACGTAGTGATCTTCCTTCCGTATGTCAGAGGTGTCTCCGATAAGATCAGGAGGATCAACAACAAGTTAAACATCAAGAGCTGCTTCCAATCCGGCAGTACTGCACGGAGTTTTCTTACCAATACCAAACCTGCTAACAGAACTAAAACCAGTTATTATTGGAGACACAAAGAGGGCATTATTGGTAAGATTGGATGAGCACAAGAAATGGCCTCCAAGCGGAGAAACGTCAAAATCGGGAATTGCTGACCACGCCTGGACTGAGCACCATCATTCTATGGGACGACGCAAGTGTTCTACATAGGAAGCAGCATTGGTTCAAAAAAAACTCCGAAGGGATAGCCTACTTCGAAGTCAATAATACCGTTAGTCAACCAAGCACTGAGATCAAGAACGTATGGAAACCACCAATTGCCCTTTCTGGCGGACTGCAGAGGCGCAAAACTTCACGCACCACCACACCGCGCGAAATCACACGAAATGCATAGACAGACATATAAATAAGTAAGTAGCACCTAAGCTTGTCATTATTCACCTGAAGACTATTGCAGATACTAGCTTTTGAAACGTCGTGGAAACCTTTCAAATACATTGAGACGATGGACGTTCGAAACGGGAGTGATCAATATCGCACCTATCTTGCCCCCTAATAATGTTTTTCGCAAAAATCAGTATATTTATCGCCCCTGGCGTGCAGTTTAGACTCATCTTTGGTATATCTAACAATCGTAAAAATTTCAGAAATCAACTCCAATAATTAGGGAATATACGGGGGTGTTTCCATCAGGAGTGAAACAAATTTGGACTTTTCAGCAATGAAAATTTTTCAGCGAAAATATGGGTTGACGTCCTGACCACGAATCCTTAAGAAATTTGAGCCTATGTTGCCCCTAATATTATTTTTCGCAAAAATCGTTCTATCCATCGCCTCTGGCATTCAGTGTATGTCACTCAGGTCAACCTCAGAAAAAAATTAGACTCGTCCTTGGTATATCGTAAAAATGTCGGAATTCTACTCCAATAATTAGGGAAGATACGGGGGTGTTTCCATGAGAAGTGAGACAAATTCGGATTTTTCAGAACGAAAAATTGTTCAACAAAAATATGGATTGTTATTGGAGTTGATGTCCTGATCACGAATCGGTAAGGATTTTGAGCCTATGTTGCCCCCTAATATTATTTTTCGCAAAAATCGGTAAATGCATCGCCCCTGGCGCGCAGTGTATGTCACTGAGGTTATCCTCAGAAGAGATTTAGACTCACCTTCGGTATATCTAACGATCGAGAAAATTTCAGAATTCTACTCCAATAAAGTGAGACACACTGTATATATATATATATATATATTTATATATATATATATATATATATATATATATATATCTATATATATATATATGTATATATATATATATATATATCATACATGCAGTTATCTGTTTGTATATATTGTAATGCAATTGCATTTCATATGCAAAGTTATTTTTTATTTGTTGTCTGTCTATATTATTCATACATTCGTATTATATTCATTCAATTTTTATTCTCTATATATTCTACCAATATTTATATGTTTGATATTACTTTGTCAATGAGAATATTCTTGGACAATAAAATAAATATCTATCTACCTAGGTCTACGATTGGAAAATATGTCCTTCATTTTACTTGAAACAAAAAGTATCTTCAAATCAAATGAAAAAAAAACGAATATAGTCTCTTGGGTGGAATTGACTGAAAGGCAAACATCCCAATAGAAATAATACCAAACGCAATCACTGAAGCAATCACAATACACTTCTCTGAAGCATGTTATGTTACCAAATAAAAAATGTTTGGATAACAAAAGGACACACGAAATCTGCTGAAGAAAAACTGAAACTTCATGTTTTGAAAAGATCCGGAAAAAAGTATAAAGAAAATGAATATAAATTATGCAAAAAAAATACTATAAAATAAATCAGCAAATCAAAGCAGATTACTTCTGGGATATACCGAATGAAAATCGAACAGAAAGCAGGTCACCATGGAAAACAGTCAATGAATATTGTTACCAATCTGGCAATCAAAATACTGAAATAATTATTGTCATAACTCAAGAAATAATTTCAATAGCTTCTTATATAGGTCATTTTCACCTGGAAAATTATCGTTGGCTGCTTCTCGGTTTTGGGAAAACTCTCAATCCGTGATGTCAGCCGTCCGACATTACTAGCATATCACGTCGCGTCGGCTGGAGACGAAATAAAATGCAGAAGCGTACTGTTTTCGTTTTTGTAACACTGCCCTTCTCTGATTTTGATCGAAATAACATGCAGTGGCGTACTGCATTCGTTTTCGTAACACTGCCCCCTGTAATTTTGATCGTGCCGATCTAAAGTCTTGCTTTCACTTCAGTCTTTCCAGATGAACAACTTTCATCTTAGTCCTAATCAACATCATCGATTCACGTGATACAGTCTTTACCGAAACGGCGTTAGGTTGGGGGATAAACCCCTCTTTCTACTTTGAATCAGGTTGAATTAGCTTTCAAATCATAATGAGCTTTTATCCTGTTACTTGCCTATATCAACCGTTTCCAAGCTGTTTCGTGAATATTCAACATGCTGTCCTTCAGTTTATCTGCATAGACTTTTACTCAATCGAAATTCTCTACCAACTATAGTCGGGGTAAGCTCTGTTGAATCGTGGATAGCTCTCTGGCCCATTCCTTTTGATATTTTCCACAAACTTCAAAAGATGCCGTTCCACAGTTCAGTTGAATTTCCAATGCATGCCATCTGACTGGGACTGGAGCGCAGTAGTTTTGTTCTAGCTGATACCCAACTTCGATTTGAAGATCATTCCTTGGTAAGAATGTAATTCCATCCTTGCTATTGCGGATGCTTCTTGGTCTGGAATGGCAAAGACTACTACCCATTCACTGAAATAGTCGATGGCAACAAGGATGTATTTGTTGACATAATCCGTCATAAGAAATGGTACAGCTAGATCAATGACAATTCATTCAAATGAGGCGCCTACATTGTATTTCTTCGTTCCACCCCTTGAACTTGGTGTGGGACATTTAGTAGCTCCGCACATCTGCACCATATTTCTACATCGTCTCGACATCGGATCCCGTAGATCCTTTGCCCGATATTGACTCCCAGATGTTCTTCTGATTTCCCTTCAGAAATTTACTTCAAGACTTCTCTTCCTCGTCAAAACCAATCGGAGAAACGACGACCTCCCATAAGCTGAGAGACTGTAGAGCCCCAAAGAACCCTTTATGATCTACAATTTATCTGACTCCCGTACACGTTACTAGTATATTCATCTCACAACCAGGGAACTTCACTGAGCCCACATTGCTTCGGAAATTGGATCTCTGTTCAGAATAACCCTCCAGGAGGGTCAGCCAGTTCCATTCTCTTTTCAATGTAGAAAGTTCTCATGTGTGCGGTAGTCCATTCCTTCTCAGTTAATAGTTTTGTTCGTCTTATATCGGCTACTCCTCCAAGGCATCCAATACGCGCATAGACTTCTGGACACGGTCTCCAGATTGAGTATACGCATTAATATATAGTCGTCCTTGGCGATATTTGATTTTGAAATGGTACTGGTTTAGCTTTTCTAACCATCTAGCTATTTGTTTCTCTGGGGTTTTCATCTCCAAGGCCGCATGATCGGCCCTGATGAGAAACTCCATGTATGTATTTGTGAAAGTGATCTACCGTCCTGATGCTCGCTAAAAGCTCCTTCCTGATGAAACATACGTTCACTCTGCTCTAGTATTCAATGATCTTCTCTTGTCTATCTTGCACCTGTGATAATACAGCTCCAAGTACAGTATTGCACGCATCCGTGTCCAGTATGGACATAATTATTATTGTCGATATGCCAAGATTAGACTTGGACAAAGTATCACCTTCAACGGAAAGCTTCATCACTTTCGATAGACCAGTCTAAGTTTACCCGATCTCCTGTCGTCTTATGTAGCGTAGCTCTGATATCTGTAAATAATTCCACAGAACAGCGATAATAAGCACACATAACTAGAAAAATTCCCACCCCGTGTTTATTTCCTGGTCTCGCCCAGTCTCGAATAGGTGGCATTTTTGAAAAATCAGTCCGAGGTTGGCATTCCTTGAACGTAGGTTGGGCAGATATTCCTCAATATTATAACCATGATCACCATCAAGATACACCAAGCGAATTTTCCAAGTAAGCACTCGCAATATCAGCTCCATCAATGTCTCAAAAGTCGCCTTAGCGTTACAGAGACCAAAAGGCATAATTAATACAATCCGCTACCAGTAGTGAATGCAGTCTTCTCCTCACCATCTTCATGTCTGCCCACTAGCCAGAATCCACTTCTCAAGTCCAGTATTGAAAACTATCGTGTTCCAGTGATGTGGTCAGTGTGCCCTTCGTGACGTCATTGAGTTATCTATAATCCACATAAAATCTCGTTGCTCCATCCTTCTTGGACTCAATATTCAGTCATTTTCTCGATATGTTCGTCCACCTCCTGTTGTTTGAAAAATGGCAATATTCTTGGTGGCTGTCGAATTGGTTTCGCCCTTTGCTGGACCAGGTTGGTTCGTCCTTCTGATGACCCTGCAGACTCCAGCAATGAATGCCATGGCGGCTTCGTATTTACTCAGTGACAGAAGATTCGAAGATATATCCATGGAAATTAGTATGTAATCAGCCGTTCCTTTTATCTGGGTATTCACTCGTTTCACAGTCTATTACCCACTGCACTGGCTCGCATTATCCTATGATGTCTCCCTTTCGAACTGTTATTCCATCAGAAAATACATTGGCAATTCTGATAGGGGATTCTTCACATGGCTATACCATTCCAACGCAGCACCAAGTTTCTTATTCTTATCGAGCCATAACGATTTTATCAGATGAACCAGGTATTCTCAAAGTTTTGTCCATCCACAATTTCACAGAACGTCCTCTTCCGGCTGGAATTGTTGAAATTGATTCTTTTCCGCCAAATTTCATGGATAATTATTCGAGTAGATCAATGGTAGACTTCGGTTTATCGCAGGACACTGTATTGGGTGCAATTTAATTTTCAATCTATATGAATATACTACTGAATTTGGACAGTACTGGTACTATTTTCTCATTTGGAGACGAGGGAGTAATTCAGGAACATCATGGAATAACTTCCTGAAAATAAAAACACAATATATTTAAAGAAAAGAATTATAGAATATTTAGTTGGAATAAGGGTCCCATCCTCAATTACTGCAAGCTCGTAGTTATATAAATTTCAACAGACTATAAAATAAAAGAAGTAGTTGACACGAAATATCTTGGAGTAGAAATAGACAGACTCATGCAATGGAATATTCACATCTCATCATTAGTAGAGAAATTTGGAATTATATTATTATATAAATTCAAACAGATGAAAAATATTTTTGAAATATCATAGTTGCCAACAATTTCTCGCCGGTATTATACAATATTAGCTGGGTGGGACGGAGCATATATGAATCTTATAATGGAGGCAGAAGTTGTAAAAAAATATTCATGAAAATCATGTTCAGAAAATAGTACCTACTCGACATATCAACGCAAGCAGCCTTACGGACATTGTAAACAAATTCTCACTCTACGATATAGAGAAGAAATGAACTTCTGAGAATGGACCACGAACATAACACACGATTCAAAAGAGATAAAATATCTAATAAAAAACCTTTTTAAAAACAAGCTTTTATTCAAGCCGTGTACTAAAACTACAAAATAAGTTTGAGTCATCGCTGACAATGATTTAATAATTTTTTTGAATTATTTGGTTGTCGCTAAGATGTCGAAAAACCCTGGTGAATGAACTGATTCGGAATTGTTTAGATTTCCGACACCAGCTGTTACTTCAACAAAGCTTTTCTCTGTGGTAGATATCGCCGTCCAAAAATATTTGTTTATATACTCGCTTAATGTCAGAACTTAATTTCTGACATCTGCAGCATCTTATATAAAATCAGTTTCAGTGTTTTGTCGGTATTTATGCGTTTTCCATCTCTTTGATTCGAAATTTTGCTCAGCTTATTCCTGGGTTTGTTCTTTAAAAAATCACTCGTTCATTAGTGCGCGAGGAATCGTTCATTTTCAGGCAGTCTAGTGTGTAAGGATACTTTTGGTAGAATGGGCCACATTTGTATTTTGTGTGGACAGTATAAAGCCGCAGATTCGAATATTCACCTGTATTCAGTACCAAAAGCAAGTACACATCTTGACGAATTGACTAATAATGATATTTCCATAGTTCATCATATTGTATGCATTGAATTTTATATTTACTGCAATTAAATGACAATTTCATTTCCAATTCTCCTTCTGTCAAAATGCAGTTAACCTCAAATTCAAAAGGTACAAAATGAAGTTTGACAGATGTCTCCTTTCAACCAAATAGCAAAGCTAGAATTAGAACCCGCGAACAGATCGCCTCAAAAAGAGAGCTGAGGAAATAAATATATCCTATTACTGAATTGAAACTAAAACGAAATTGGCGCCATCTGACACGCTACTAATCTCTATTATCAAGTAGGCCAAGTGTCGCCAAGTCGATCCCAAGCTTCTACAGGTATAAGTGCAAGCACCAGGGTTTTTAGTCATCTTAGTTATTGCGCGAAGTGTTCATAAAAGAGGTGCCAATTGATTAGATTGGGCAGTGATTGGTTGGTAAGTGAGAACTTGTCAAATAATTCAATTTTTACAAAGTATTCATAAAAGTAGGAACCAATCAATTTCATTGGACAATGATTGGTCAATAAGTAACAACTTGTCGAAGTATTAATTTAATTACAATTGGCGCGACAAGCTTTTTAAAAGCAAATAATTCAACAAAAAATCATTCAGTTATTGTCAGCGATGACTTGAATTTATTTTATACATTTCAGTATGAATGAAAACCTGCCTTTAAAAAGGTTTTTCATTAGTTATTTTAGTTTTTTAGTTAGTTCGCCTCAAACTGTTCATTTCTAATAGAGCCTCGTTATTACAAGGTCTCTTTCCTGTAAGTTTTGAGCTGAAAGAAATCATGATCTTCGACCCCAAAAACTCTCACAACCAATTTTGAATAGAATCTGACCATCATCACAAAACTCGTTCGCGTTCCTGGAGTCTCCATCTTGAATTTAAAGATTTTGACACATAAATCATAATCTCCGAGCCTGGAAACCCCCAATACCACTTTTGAATAAAATATGACCATAATCAGAAAACTCGTCCCCCACATTGGGGCCGCTATCTTGAATTTATTAATTTTGACTAAAAATTCAAAATCTCCGACCGCGAAAACCGACGCATACCAATTTAAAATCGAATCGGACCATAATCACAAAACCCGTTCTCCATCTTGAGGCCACCATCTTGAATTTATGAATTTTGACAAAAAAAATATAATCTCCGACCCCGAAAACCCCCATATACCAATTTTGAATCAAATCGGACCATGAGCACAAAACTCATCCGTCATCATAAATTTATGAATTTCGACAAAAACTTCATTATGTCCGAACCTGAAAACCTCCACAAACCACTTTTGAATAAAATATTAACATAATCAGAAAACTCGTCCTCCATCTTGGGACCGCCATCTTGAATTAATAAATTTTGACAAAAAATTCAAAATATCCGACCGCGAATCCGACCAATTTTGAAAGAATCGTAACATAATCTCTAAACTCGTCCTCCATCTTGGGGCCACCATTTTGAATTCATGAATTTCGACAAAAAAAATCATAATCTCCGACCCCGAAAACCCTCGCATACCAATTTTGAATCAAATTTGACCTTAGTCACAAAACTCGTTCTCCATCTTGGAACCGCCATCTTGAATTCATGAATTTTGACAAAAATTTCATAATTTCCAACTCCAAAACCCCCACATACCAATTTTGAATCGAATCGTTCGATAATTACAAAATTCGTCCGCCATGTTGGATCCCCCATCTTGAATTTATGAATTTTGACAAAAACATCATAATCTCCGACCCCGAAAACCTCCACATACCAATTTTGTTTTTTCTATATGAATAATTACATAATGCATTGTCACTGAAATTATGAACACCTGCCACCAAATTCCAAAATAATCTGACGACTAGAAGTCGGTTAAAATTCAGTTGCAAAATTTGACCCAAACTAACTAACTAACAAGTGAAACTGAATAAAAGCTAGTAATGTAAGAAGAAAACAAAAACTGTCAAAACAAATGGAAGAATTGGTTGAAACTCTTTCGATTTTACAGCACAACACATATATATATCCAAATTCCAGAATACGTTAGAGATAAATTCAATCAAAGAATACTCAAAAAATATTTGAACACAAAAATTTTGAATTGAATGGGAGGGAAACTATAAATATATATATATAACAATATATAAAACAATATAATTTTTTTTACTTATTTTATCATATCCGATTAACAAAAATCCACAAAACTGTTCACATCATCATCATTATCAGAAAAATACCTGTTCGGAATAAAACAGAAGATTTTGTAGAAAAGGGAAAAATTTGGAATTCAGAAAAATGTATTACTTCATAAATTGATTAGATTAGATTTCATTTTCATCTCTTTGGTAAACAGCATGTACATGAGATAAGTCAATTTACAAAGTACAAAAAAGGTTATAATTTCCAAAGGATCTACCACCTGGCGTTATAAAATTCATTTACGGATTAGAAGCAATTTTCAAGTAGAAATTGCTCGAGTTCTTTTTTGAATTTTTTGTGATCGTGGATTTTTTAATGTTTTTTGGAAGGTGATTGAAAGCATTGGCTCCTGCATAGCGGTATGATTTTTTATATACCATCTGTTTGAATCGTTTGATGTGGATGTTGATACCGGATCGAGTTGGATACTCATGTATTTCATCAGTTTTTGTGAAAGAAGCTAAGTTTTGGTGAACATAAGTTAATATTTTATATAAATAGATTCCGGTCTAAGTAAGAATTTTATATTTGTGGAAGTAGTCTTTGCAGGATTCGTTATAGGGCATATTGAAAATTAGCCTCAAAAATCTCTTCTGTATTTTAATATACGATCCACTTCTACAGATTGTCCCCAGATCGTAATATTTGTGTTTAGTATTGAGCAGACAAATGAGTAATAGAAGTTGAGGGGATGATTTAAAATTGTTTTTTAGGGTCATGAAAGCGAAGTGAATTTTATTTAGTTTGGTACACAAGAAGTTTGTGAGTTATTTAAAATCTAGTTTACTTCCCAGTTGTGTTCCTTAAAACTTTGTATGGGTTGGAGATGTCAGTGTAGTTGAATCAATATTGAGTTTGATATTATTTATTTGTTATATTTGTAGATGAACTCTACAGACACAGCTTTTGTTAAATTGTTTATTAAATATGATAATTTGTGTTCTGAGCCCTTCATGCAATGTGATGCTACAATGATAGTGGTATCATCTGCGTATATATATGCTCTTTCATACTCAATGAAACAGGGAAGATCATTTATACACTGAAGAAGAAAGAGGGTTCCCAGAACTCCCCCTTGCGGAGTTCTGTTTGTTTTTCGTCTGAGTATGTATCTTTTATTTTGACTTGAATTTTCCTATCGGTCATGTATGACTGGATCCATCGGTTTTTGGAACCACGGATTCCAATTTTTTCTAATTTTGCACATACGAACTTTGGATTCATGGTTTTGAATGCTCTGGTGAGATCATAAAATATCCCACAAATACATATTCCTTCATCGATGTTCTCGTGTATATTTTATGCCATTTCCGTAGAGGCAGTTTCGATTGAGAAGTTTTTCCGAAAACCATGTTGGCACGAAGTAATTAATTTGTTTTTATTTAGGAAGTCAACTATTTCATCATAAACATCTTTTTCGATTAGTTTAGAGAGGGATGTTAGTACGCAGATACCTCTATAATTATCCATGATATTTTTTTCTCCCCTTTTGTGTACTGGGATATACTTTTGATGTATTCAATTTGGTTGGAAATTTACCTTCACAAATAGAAGTGTTAATGATATCGGCTAGATGATTTGAAATTATGGAACGACTCTCGGTCAATATCTTCATTGGAATTTCGTCGATTCCAATGGAATATTTATTTTTGATATTCAAAAGAATGTTTCCGATTTTGGAATGATCCATAGGCAAAAAATACATGGAGTGGACTGTTGAGATTTTTGAAGTAGTAAACGTATGGGTAGGTAGGTTCATATCATCGATCTGTTTTTTTGAGGAATACTGAGAAATGATTGGCAAAGAGGTTGGAAACATCCATGTTGTTTGATATAACTTCATTTTGGAATTTCACGTTAATGTTTTCATTTATTTTCTTTTTCCCTAGTGTCTTATTGACCATATTCCATAATGGTTTAGATTCATTTATAACAAGTAACTTTTGAGTACAAAATACAATACAACAGAAGAAAAATATTCATAGAAGAGGACGAATGCTTCACCACTTATAAACGATTCTGGTGATATCGGTGATACTCTTGAGTCATTGTACTCGTGCCATGTGTCTGCATAAGGGTGCCTCCAATAAGCCGTGTAGTGTCCGCTATAGGATGTTCCACTATGATTAGACACATCATACAAGTTGTAGCGACGGAATTTGTTATCTGTTGAATAATTACTCATGTCTAATCCTTCAAGAGGAAAGTCAATGGTGACATTTAATTTTCCCCTGAATCTATCCATTGGCGAAAATCGTTTCAAGTGAATTACTAATATTTTGGAGAATTTATGTATGGATAATGAATAAGTGCATCTGATCTTTTCCTTACATTTACAACAAAATGGTTTCTGTTCGCCATCCAAAGTTTCTTCTTAGTGAATGAATCTAATTGTGACAGTCTCAGCTGGCCAGGAATATGAAGTGAAAGGTCCCAGAAGAGGTCAAAAGAGACAGAACAATAGCCACAGAAAGTACCCTTCAACGTTGATTTTAGTTGACCAACAAAGTTATCAACAATTTTTGAGTAGTCCATTCTTAGATATCTTGACCAAGACTCCAGTGCCTTTTCATGGTCGCTTGATTTCTCATCAATTTCTGTCATGATAGGTTTGGACTTTTCTATCACTCATGAAGACCTTCCAATAAATATCTGAGAAATTCTTGAGCGTCCTGTTGAGCGTACTCCCCGAAACGAGGTGCGAATATTTGTATCTGGTTTCTCGAAGAAACAGTATTCACCACCCTATTAGTCGAATCTTGCGACCAAAGTTTTCAATCACTAACGCAAATGATTTTATTAAAGCACCCTACATACTTGATGTGCTTGTGTTGATATCCCTCATATGCTCGTGCTTTCTAAGGTACTTGAGCAACCATCTCGGTCGATAAACATTGTATTACGCTATTCATGAAGCAGGTGTTGCCAATGTTTTTCAATACATTGAGTTCGAAAATTTGTGCATTTTCATGCACAAGTGGACTGATGGTGTTGTTGTAGTTATAACTGCATACATCATTAATGCTGACATCAAAGGAATAATTTCCACCAAACAGTCTTCTATTGTGTCGTTCCATGAGAATGGCATCCTTCTTAGATTTATCAAGGCATACTCGTCTTTGAATAGAAGGTTTTTGAGGCTGTAAGAAAATTTCATCCAGTTTTCGGGATGAGGGAAGTGTACCCATAACTGATGCGGCGTTTCCTCTTTGAATTGCCATATTGAGCGCTGAATCATAGAAGCATATGATCTAGAATCATTAGTATACTTTATAATTTTTTTTTCCAATTTCTCCTAGAAGTTCCTGGGCGTGAGATCCAAATACTCCATATGTTTCAATTGCCACTGGATAAAATGTGTAAAATTCTTCTGAATTTGAATATTTTCGAATTTTCAATTTGTCAGCAGAAGTAGCTGCAGCACCTTTCGTAATTGAGGTCGTTATAAGATGGGAGGCTGCAACAGTATCTACACATGTGAAATCCCAAACCAAAGGCTTTCCGAATTTCCAGGGTATAAGGGTCATTCCATCTGGACGTTTTCCGTCGTCTCTACTTATTCCAACAGGTTCTAGTACTGAGGGAATTTCCGCAGTTGTAAGAGCTCGTTTTATCAGATCATTTACAGCATGGTGTCTCGAAAAACGACCCGAACTGAACTTGCAGCTCAAACCATGTGTTCCATTTGCTTCAACAATAGATCTACATTTACATCTATGGCTAACACAATGCGATGTTCCCAAACGAAGGCCAACTGCAATCCTGAACGATTGGTCGTCTAATAGAGTACCCAAAAAAGCTACTGAGATAGCATTAAGTCAAGCTCCTGATTCTTTAGAACTCACAGCATTGAGACGAGCCTTCTCAAATTCAGATTCTGCAGCTGACTCAAGGAGTTATTCGTATATTGAATCAGTTATTGGAATATCCCAGGTCATTTGAGATTTCTTATTCTCAGGAAGATCAACTTTTATTGTAGAAATCCATTTCTGTTCACATTCCAAATAGTATTTATCTTGTAATTTCAGGAAACTTGTTGGTAGAACTGTTGTTACCAAAGATTCACAACTATTATAGAAAGCGAGAAAAGCTGGCAGAGAAAGAGAAGTGGCTGAACGGATGCCTAAGCCTCCTAATTTCACGGGAAGAGTTACTTGATTCCAGGTATTTCCATCGAATCCATCATTTGTTCCAAAGAATCACGCAATATCGAATCAAAATCTTGAAGTTCTTTCTGGCATTGCCAAGTTGTACTTCATCTGAGTATATATAATAATTTGGGTACCGATAAACAATTTCTGAGAAGGAAA
Organism: Gonioctena quinquepunctata; assembly: GCA_018342105.1. Taxonomy (NCBI): domain Eukaryota; kingdom Metazoa; phylum Arthropoda; class Insecta; order Coleoptera; family Chrysomelidae; genus Gonioctena; species Gonioctena quinquepunctata. The sequence goes on along the minus strand of JAFIRS010002581.1, from coordinate 110,827 downwards.
TACGCTATGTGGGATGGAAGTTCATCGGGGCGGGAAGACATCAAATTGAGAGACTTTGTTTTCTGTATAAGGCAACCTGATATAGATTCTGAAGTGGGGGGTGCTCCCAGTGAAGTCCAATCTTTTTTCTTCATCAATTTGATACCTGGAGCAATAGACTCAAAATACTTGAAGGACATATTGTCAGGAGTGAGAAGTTCGCATTTGTTGAAATTCAAGTCTGGACCCAAATTTTTTACTCACAAATGATTCTACAAAATTCTTCGTGAACAACAGTTGGAAGCAGACTTTATCGATTTGATTAATTCGCCTATGGTTAGGCAGAAAAGGGCTGGGCCTAGGGGATCTCCTTGTTGTACACCTCTTTCTGACATAATTACCTTTCCACCAAAGTTGAGATATGTCGGTATTTGTAACATTGCTTAATGAAGGGAAGAATATTGGGAATCACTTTTTCAGCTTTTTGCAAAATTATATTTCTTTTAAGCATATTAAAAGCGTTTTCAAAAACCTGATTTGACGAAAACTTGTGAAGATGAATCTGGATGTTGATTGAGAAAACGGCGGGCAGCATGAGCAACTACTTCGCAACCTCCTGGAGTTCCAAAACCGAATTGAACTGGTCGAAATGAATCACCTAATTCTGCTGATATACTCGTACATGATAATTTTCCCGTAAGTCGGCGATAAACTATGCCAACGGCGATTGGACGGATTCCCCCACATTTTTTCTTCAAAGCAAATAAAGAGGCACCGTATAAAATTGGGCATCTTTCTTGGTTTACCTTACCCGATAGCATCAAATTCCATAAGTTTGTTAGTGAAGATATAAGGTTCTCACTTTCACAACCAGAACTCCTTGGAATAAGATCTTGAAGGTGAGAAGGTCTCAAAGAACCCAATCCTCCCGCAGAGCTGGTTTGAAAAGATTTGATTGCTTTTTAACCGACGAAGCCAAAAAGGAGGAGGTTCTCTATTCGACTCGTATATTTTTTTTATGTATGATCACGCACAACTTTTTCCAAAGCGGGTCGATTCCGATGAGTCTTCTTCCATTGGATAGGGTGTACTTCGAAGGTGGTCCCATTCTAATTTGAACATCAAAACTCATCCCTAAGGGTAGCAAAATGAAGGATATTGATCGTTCACCCTCTGAATTTTGGTCCGTTAACCGATTCTATCAGGCATAACTTTGTAGTGAGTTTTCAGATTTGGATGTTTTTTTTTTATTAGCTCATAGTTGACCATATTCTAATTTGAAATGATCCACCCCTATGGGTAGAAAAATAGGGGATGATTGATTTTTGGCACACATATGTAGTTGACATTGACAGACCCTCCTACATCCGTCAAAATGATAACATTTTATGAAAGGATGGAATTATATACAAAGTGATGAAATCAACCAACCAGAACTTTCAAAATTAATTTATATTATATAACAATAAAAAGTATTTTGGAAGTAATCAAAAATTAAAATTGAGATTTCAGCAACAAAAAATGGAAAAATAAAAATTTTTAACAAAAAATTAAACCGACGAAGAAATAACTGAAAAGCAAAAAATAAAATAAACCTTCTTAGTCTAATGATAATTGAGCTCCTAAACTAATGTGAATAACTGATTTTGAGTCGGCGCCAAACAAACTAGCAATACAATTGAATTGGGTAAAGCGTAAAATGATGGCAGCGAGATACACTGCTGCGTTTTGATTACTTCCTTCAAAGTAATATAATGATATTCGATAATTGTTTGTTTGGCGCCGACTCAAAATCAGTTACGCACATTAGTTTAGGAGCTCAATTATCATTTAGACTAAGGAGGTTTATTTTATTTTTTGCTTTTCAGTTGATTTTTTCGTCGGTTTAATTTTTTGTTAGAAAGTTTTCTATAACTTTTTTTTCTGTGACTTTCAGTTTTGTGAAAGTTCCACACCCTATATTAGAATTATCATTTAGAAAGATGTCATGTGGGTTTTTTGACTGGAGTTCTATTAAGGTCGACTCATTGAAATCTGCGATACTGTTAGATGAAGTTAGTAGTTTGATTGCGGAAGAAAGATCACCGACGACACTTTATTTATGATGGATTCGATAGGATTTATTCTTTTCTTGCATGGAGGCTTCGATTCAGAAACACATGAAGGAGTGTAATTGGTGTTATTGATATTCCTTTTGATAAATGTGGAAAGAGAGTCTTTACGGTTTTCATTCGATTGTGGAAAAATTATAAGCGAAGGATAGCAAAAACTCCCAGCTTTCCAGAGTATTATTCAGGATGTATTCATTTATTGCTTTGCTCAATGCTCTTGCAGCACAAGTTCTTGCAGCTTTAGGGATTCTCTTGATTATGAAGGTTTGTTGCTTCAGATTAGCAAGACGGGCGTTAATAGCTTCAGTTGAACTTGAAGTAAAGGATGATTTTTCTGGTGAATTTGATGAAATATTTGTAGATGGTTGAGAAGGTATTGATGAATGGTGAATTTTGGTTCTGTGAATTTTCAAACCCCTGGAAGTTTGTAATTTTCTGTTACAAATATCACAAAATGTTGATTCTTTTTCAATGAAATTTCTTCGAAATCTGAATTGGTTTTTGAATAATTTATCGCCTTCAAATCGATATAATCGATCGACATAATTTTTACGTTCAAGTAAGTAGTTCAAAATTTTATTCTCAGAGTTATTCCGTTTTTCTTGCAAATTTTGTTTTCAATAGCTTTTTTATTCTGCTTATATTGTTCAGTTATTGTCCCCTGGAATGGTTTTTTGAACCCAAGGTGAGTGTTTTAGTTTATCTATTTCAGATAACAGCTCATTTAAAAATGTAATTTTGTGTTTTAATCATTAGTTAAACATTTGATTTTTTGTTGCCTAAAACAAATTTCGAAATACCATTTGAAATGGTCGACGAATTTTTTAAACATTTCATCAATATTTGATGTTTTTTCAGGTATAAATTTACTGAGTCTATATTTAAATTCCTCAACTGACTGTTTATAGTATCTCCTAACCTGCTTTTGCTCTTGATTTCCTTCTTTTTTGGAAACAGTGGTAATTTTCCTCCTGGAAGTTTGTCCCAAATGATCGGAGAACCTTGAGTTCATAACATTAGTTGAATAATCATTTATATTTCTGATAATATAATCTGTGATTTTTTCACCGTATTTTCCTATACCAGTAGCTTATTTGCTAATGGATTGAAGTTGGTTTGAGCTGAGATGGTTATGTAGTTGCTTATACTGAAAAGATGTAGGATCTGAGAAGTTTATATTTGGGTCCATGAATATCTGATGGTAGCTTTCAAGGGTAATTCATTGAATTTATTCAAGAATATATCAAAACTGCCTCTGGGAGGTCTATATATTGAAATAATACATGTATTTTTATTGAATTCGATGTCTGAGCACTCAAAACTCATTTCCAAAGGGATTTTTTCGAAATATCCTGAGGATTTATAGTTGGTTCTTTCTACTGACCTTTGGATGAAAATTGCTGCCCCATGCTCCTGATTTTCTCTGCAAAATTTAGATGCTAACACATAACCAGGAAGCACAATGCTTTCAATTTGTAACTTTTTCATCCAGTGTTCGGGAAGACAAATGATTGTTGGATTCTCACTATCACAAAATAATTCCATTAGGTTGATTTTATTTGTTAGACTTTGGACATTTATACTGAGAATATTAAAATTATTGAATAAACATTCATTTCCTTGGTTTTTATCTGCTGTCTCTCCTGTAGAGATGTTCATTTATTCCTGTATTTCTTCTCTCCATTTCCAATCGTGAAAGGTCCTCCAGATCGAAAACGAATCTGGAGGACCTTTCTGGATCCCATATCTTCATATGAAAATTATGTTTGAAATCGTAAACTCCTGGGAGACAATAAAAAGTGTTTCGATTGCCACTAAAGTTCATTTCCAAATTCTCCTTCAGCTGGGAAACAGTTTTTTTATTTGAGGTAATTTCCCAATGAAATACATCTGCTTGGGTTTGGGTGGAGAACAGAATGCCAATGACAGACAAAATGCTATGTGTCGCTGAATGAATTGATTGTTTGTGATTTCCACAAGTAGAAAAAAGATTTTCTGATTTTCAATTTACTTTTTTTACACAATGCAGAAGGAGAACCTTACAATAATTTTTTCAGACACTTGTGTTGAGATTTGTGACAATGTTTAGCCGTGAAATAGATAACAGATTGAATCAAACTGTTTGATAGCCAGTATAATTATTAATATATTTCTCATACTAATTGTCACTCACGAAAGTAATTCTTCGATTATTTTCTCATTATTGCGGAATTGATCGTTCATTGAACAACCGTGTATGAAAAAGTCATGCCCACTGACTCCATTTCATAGTGCGTAATCACCCACTGTGTCAACAATTTCCATACGAAATCCCCCAAAAGTTTTTAATTGTGAATATATCCATAAATTTGGAAAAGTTTAAAAAAATTGTTAGTGATCCACAGGCAGTACCAATCGCTCCTCTACCATGAACTACTTCCTGGCTATATTTGTCTTATCTGCATGTTGGGTGAGTTATTTTGAAATGATGGAATTATAAAATGCTTTTCATAACATGTCAGTTATTGGTAAAAGTCAAGTGAAAGGGTCCAGCCCGAATTTTCACGAAATTACCAAAGTTCATTCAAAAATTGTTGAAAACATAATCCCTTTGAATTTCCAAAAAGTGTTGTTTTGCAATTTCAAGATGTGCTTCAACTTGTCCTTCTTTTCGTTAGCACTTTATTTGCGTTTTCATTCACCATTTACCGTATTTTTTGTAGCTTATACATTTGTTATCTGGAAAGTAAAAATATTCTTGGGGCAATCAATCCTTCGAACGGTAGGAAAAAAGAATATATTTCTTCTAATTTAACTCGCTATATGTTTTATGAAATATGTAGTGAGATAAATTTGAATAGGTCTGTTGGTAATACTCTTATGATTACCAAACATGGATACCTCAACTGAAAAAAAAGTGTAGCTACATAAATTTCATACCTTATAGATCACGTTAAGTCGAGCATCCAGTGTGCTGTGTGTCAGATTTTTACGAGCATTTGTCAAAACGACACAAATATTACTTTCAATTGCCATTCAGTAAGTATTCTGAGATAAACTTGTATTTTAGAAAGGGAACAAGAATGATTTCTACGCCATCAAAGGAAGTTTATATTGTATTAATAATTATTGATATATTTTTTTTGTCAAATATGTTAGGCAAGTTATTTTCAAACGGTACGTTACTGAAAAATCTATATTGTTGTACCCGGAATACCAAACGTAGCAACGTATCGTTGAAACTCTTTTTTACTTCCAAGGGAAAGAAAACCGAAAAAATATGAAACAAAGTCATAAAGATATTTATCATTGTATACCTTATTTGAATATATAAATATTATTTATATATTTATGGCAAACAAAAATTGTCTACATTTTGAAAGTTATTGTCCAATATGTTGTTCATTTCAGTTAATTTTTCTAGATACATTTGGTGTTTGGTGAATTCGTCAATAAATTTCCTCGATAAGAAAAATGTTTTCGAAGATGTTGTTGCCCCTTGAACTTTTTGGGACATCCTGCATAACTCGTGTTAGCTCTGCATATTATTAAAGTGAATGAATATCACATCACACCATCGATTAGCTCTCTGTTACATCCATGGCAGTTTTGAACATTGATTTATAGACCAGTTGCAATGGAAATGAGTTCAATAGATGTTCACGAAGATTCCGAACAGGTCTAGACTGCAGAACTTCACGAATATTCAGGAAGACAAGAATATAATTTTTTAATAGAACAAGATCCCTATCTATGACAGCTCAACCGTATTTGAGAAAATCACTTCATTCACTCATTTCAGAAGCACACAATGAAGATTCTGTTATTCCAGTTCGACATGTTTTTGGCTAAAATTTGTTATACACAAAAAAGTGTCTGTATAGGAAAAACGGTTGGACTGGTGCCGAAATTGAAAATGGAAATAAAAATTTCAAGACTTATTTCGATTTTTTTTCATCTCCAAAGATGCAAAAAATGTGATACTTCCAAATGGATGTTACCATAAAAAAAAAGATGTATAACACTAATATAGAATAAACAAAATATTATTATGTTATTAAAATATCTGGAATTTCGTCTTGTAACTTTTGGTAATAATATTGTTCACAATGCTCTTTCAGACTATTTTCAGTTGGAAGATAACAATTTCCAACAGTTATACAGTTAATCAAAATATTCAAAAAAAAAAGTTTTCTTTAAATATGACAGCTCCAGGTGAATTATTTCTATTAATAGGCTTTGTAATTACTTCTGTTTTCAAAGAAACAAAATGAACAACATTGCATATCATTACAATAACTAAAACTGATATTACCATAAAATGTTTACTAATATTTCAGCATTTTCAATATTTAATACAGTGCCATACACACTAAATTTTACTCTTTTCAACTAGATCCCCATTTAATTACCGGTGAGAAGACAGCAACCAGAGTTAGCAGCTAAATGGTCCGATGATTGCCGAGAGTCCATTGGCGTCGACATTTTTTTTAGGGGATCATAATGAATATTGATAATTTCTAAACAGATAATGATGAATGGAATTGATGTATGATTTGCATGAAAAATGATGATTCACACAAATTGATTGCTACTTAGGGTCGAAATGGAATGTTCTGAGAGCCAGATAATTCATATTTGGAGAATAAACTTATGCATTTCATCGAAAATTGAACATGTTAACGAGTTAAAATTTCGTATAAATATAGAACAACTTCAGTAAACTCGAATAAATGAAAATCCAAAATTTAGGAAAACACATATACTTAATATTATTGGACACTATACATACTAACAATATCAGATTGAACACAGATATAGTACATTGGAAAGAATCGATTGGTACAAATAAAATTTTCTGTCAAAAACGATTTCAGGATGGAAATTTTCTCGATAACTATGCATACTAACAATTTCAAATATTGCAAGCATTTAATACATAGGAGAATTTTTTTTTAAACTTTAAAAAAAATATTTAAAATTTAAAAAGGAAAAGAGCAGCATTCACGGAATTTTCTGCCAACCTTTGCTTGCAGGGTGAAAATTAGAAATTTCCCAAAAATAAAATAGTTTATTTTCTCGTAAACTATGCATACTAACAACATCAGATATTGCAAGCAGTTTGATACACAGAAGTAGAGTCGAGCAGCATCCATGAAATTTTCTGCCAACGTTTGCTTGCAGTGTGAAAATTCTAAATTTTCCAAAAATGAAAATTCATTTTCTTACAAACTATGCGTACTAACAATTTCAATACACAGGAGTGAAGTCGAGAAGAATTCACGAAATTTGATGCCTACCTTTGCTTGCAGTGGGAAAAATCGAAATTTTCCAAAAATAAAATAATTCATATTTCCGACATGCATGCATACTAACAATACTAGCAACTTCAGAAAATGCGAGCAGTTTGACACAGAGGAGTAGAGTCGAGCAGCATTCACGAAATTTTCTGCCAACCTTTGCTTGCAGTGGAAAATGTCGAAATTTTCCGAAACTAAAATAATTCATTTTCTCGAAAACTATGCATACTAACAATACTAACAACTTCAGATATTTTAAGCAGTTTGATACACAGGAGTAGAGTCGAGCAGCATTCACGAAATTTTCTGCCAAGCTTTGCTTGCAGTGGGAAATGTCGAAATTTTCCGAAAATAAAATAATTCTTTTTTCCGAAAACTATGCATACTATCAACTTCGGATATTTCAAGCAGTTTGATACACAGCTGTAGAGTCGAGCAGCATTCACGAAATTTTCTGGCAACCTTTACTTGCAGTGGGAAATGTCAAAATTTTCCTAAAATTAAATAATTCATTTTCTCGAAAACTATGCATACTAACAACTTCAGATATTGCATGAAGTTTGATACGTAGGAGTAAAGTCGGGCAACTTCTAAGAAAATTTCTGCCAACGCTTGCTCGCAGTGAGAAAATTAAAAAATTTCCGAAAAAAAAAAATAATATTTTTTTTTTTGGTACACAGGGTAGAGTGGAGCAGTATTCACGAAATTTTCTGCCAACCTTTGCTTGCAGTGGGAAATGTCGACAATAAAATAATTCATTTTCCCGAAAACTATGCATACTAACAATACTACCAACTTCAGATATTTCAAGCAGTTTGATACACAGGAGTAGAGTCGAGCTTTACGGAATTTTCTGCTTGTGTGAGAAAATTCGAAATTTTCCGAAAATAAATTTATTTATTTTTTCGAAAACTATGCATACTAACAACTTCAGATATTGTATGAAGTTTGATACGCAGGAGTAGAGTCGAGGAGCATTTTCTGCTGGTACAATCTGATTTTTACCAATATAATATTATGATATTGTTAGTATACATATTTCTTATAAAATTAATTATTTGGATATTCTTAAATTTTGGATTCTCCCTTGTTGTAACTTTAAGCAGAATATTCATCATTCAATTCAAGTTTACTAAAGTTTAATTTTTGGAAGCATGATTTTATTCTCCAAAATGAATGATCAGGCTCTTAAAACTTTCCATTTTGACCCTGTGTAGCAATCGATTTGTGTGAATCATAATCTCTCATTCAAATCATCCATCAATTTCATTCGTCATTACCTCTTCAGAGATTATTAATATTCATTGTGATACCCCTAAAAAAGGTCGTCGCCAATGAACCCTCGGCAATCATCGAAACATTTAGCTGCTGTCTTCACACCGATCATTTATCGTATCGTCTTCTAATATTAGCCCACATTTGGTAATTGGTTGGATGGAATGGTTTTGTACACTTCGTTTTCGAAAAACCTCAATAGAAAAACATTCTAGAGGAGTTAAGTTGGGAGATACTTTATTAATTAACTATTTCGCCCTATTCACCGATTAGGAAAATTTTCGTCCAACCAATCCCTCACAATTCTGATATTGTGGATAGGACAGGCATCTAATTGAAAGAATACTTGAAGTTCTTCTGCCAGTGGAAGTTCTTCTACAGCATTGAAAAACAAATTCCTCAATTAAAAAAACAAGTTGCCATTCACATTGCTCCCAAAAAAAAACGCCCATTCATTCTGATATTCAATACGCCATACCAAACGTTTACTTTATGTGCTGATCTATCATCTGTAGCAACATAAGTTTCAAAGCCTGCTATTGAAAATAATTTTCTTTAATGTGGATCTATTTCTGAGGCGTGTTTAGAGTATGAATAACAGTCGGTTAGAAATTTCTTCAATTCAAACTGATATTCCAAATATTTTTGCTGAAATAACGTGTAACGGTTAGTAAAAAATGGTGTGCTTTACCATTGTTTTGTTAAATTATTAGTTTTATGGATAACGCATATTCAAATATTCAGGGGGGTTAACCTCTTAGGATCTGAATTTTGAAAAATCCTTCCATACTTCATTAGTTGTCATACTACTGATGGACTCTTATAAAATCAGTAGCAGTTTTTACTCTGAAGAAGTGTTTTTTTTTATCCTGAGAGCTGTTCAGGATAACCATTCAATCCATTACTCATTACCTTATATCGAATTTGAGCTTTAACTGGTATTACTCATCTGACAACTTTGAAAAGTCATTAAAAATATACTTTTCAATGATTTTTTGGGAAATCTGCATAAAACCTATCACTATTTCTTGGAATTTTGAAAAACGGAAAATATATCTCAAAGCACCTGAAATACTTTCAAGTGGATCGGCTTAACAATATCTTTTATCTCCAATAAAAATATAAATTGGTTGAGTGGTTTTTGAGTTAACCTCAAACACAAAATTACATTAGGAATCGAAAAATAATAAGCCAATTTGCTTACAGGCGGAGATATCCAGTCAGATGAATGGAATGGGAGGTGGGATGGGGGGGCCGCCTAGTGGAATGGGAGGTGGGAGGGGAGGAATGGGAAGTGGACAGATGGGCTCTAGTGGAATGGGAGGCGGACAGATGGGCGGTGGAGGAATGGGAAGTGGACAGATGGGCTCTAGTGGAATGGGAGGTGGACAGATGGGCGGTGGTGGAATGGGAGGTGGACAGATGGGCGGTGGTGGAATGGGAGGTGGACAGATGGGTGGTGGGCAAACGGGTTCTTCAGGCAGCGGTGGCCAATCTGGTGGAATGGGAACACCTCCTGGAATGGGTGGTCAGAGTGGACAATCTGGTGGAATGGGTCAATCTGGTGGAATGGGTCAATCTGGTGGAAGTAGTGGTCAAAATGGACAATCTGGTGGAACTGGTAGTCAAAATGGACAATCTGGTGGAATGGGGAGTCAAGGTGGACAACCGGGTGGAATGAGCGGAATGGGTAGTTCAGGTGGACAAATGGGACCAGGTATGCAGATGGGTTAGTTTCATCAAATAAAAACTGAAAAAGTGAAAAAACAGTATTACATTTCGAAAATTAAAATAATTGAAAATTGAATTTGATTTTTATTGCTATTCTTTGATAGATTTTCCCCTTATGTAGAGGAGTGTTTCACGCAATTCATGATGTTTTGTGTCATTCCAAAACATTTACCAAACCCAAAAGGCAAATAGAAATGAATTGATATTTTTCCCAGCTGCAATTGTTGTTGTTGTTCCTACGTGAAATACGATAGAACTTTTGTTTTGAATGGTAAAACAATAGTACAGAAACAACATGCACTAAAACTATGAAAATATAACTGAGAAATGTTTGAAATTGAAACCAGAGGAATTATACTCTTTCCGAATAATTTTTCCATTAAACACGATCAATAGATTGATATGGTCTAATAGCTTAGTTGAAGTTTTTGGAGCTGTGTGCACGTAATGGAATAGTAGGTGTGAAAAAATTTTGTATTTCTTGCAAAATTCGAAATACAAAATTCTTTCACACCTACTAATAGCTGTGGCAAACGTCCTCGCTCTTAGATTTTAAGATGTTTTCCTTTAACTATACCAGTGGTTTGTTGACATCTTTTATCAGTAATTTCACCAAAACTGGACTAGATAGTTTTTCAGATTTTGTCTCTATCTTTACGTTAAACAAGATTATACAACATAGATAGCAAGGTTAATCGAGTTAGATTAGGTTTTGTCCATCTTGTACGGTATCTAGAGTTTCGCAATGATGATGTTGAAAATAAAGTTTGAAATTTAACGAAATTGTAATTTTATAGACCTGTTTTTTCGAATTATCACACTAAGAGCAATAAGGGAGAAACTACTATTTCGTTTATGTTCTATATGGAAAAATCAAACTATTTGAAACAGTTTGATGAAATTATCCGATTTATCGTCCATTGTGAGTGGAAGAGATTTTGAGAATATAATGTGTGCCAGTGATAAAATTGAATGGGTTATGCTGGTGTGAAGTTGAATATATCAGAATGAAATGATCCCTGGTGAAACTCAGTAGGAAGTTATCTTTGAGATGAATGGATATATCGATATTTCTTAAGAATAAGTGCGTTTTTAATCGGATAAAGTTCTATCACGAAGCGTATGTCGTTAGGGCTTTGTGATATCGACGCTATGTTTCATTTATTAATATTTTTCTTTTCGTTTTCGTATTACTTATAGGTTTAGGAAACTGATGAAAGAAGGTATTAAATCAACGCATTCCATGAATACGGAATACAATTGGAATTGGTTTGTTTTTCAAGCAATTGCTATTCCATTGAATTTTCATGTCAAACATATTCGATTAGAAAGACGGTTCATGTATTCGGAGGAACTATGAAGGCTAACCCTCATCAAACATTGAAAAATGTGCTGATTTCAAATACAGTTCTGAAGGAGTTCTGGTATTCATCAAAGTAATTTTTAATAATAACAAAACAATCACGCTTTGTTGTTGATATAGATGCCATAAATACATGAAGATACATGACTACGAAAAGTTGAAATCATTGTGATTACTATTGTTATAAAGTGGCGTTGCAATAGATAATGAAGAGACCAACAATGGACGTTATACTAATCTCGAAACTGCGAACTTTTCAGCGAAAGTCTACCCATTCATATCCTCATTCATAATTCAAATCATTAACACACCCTGCACTGTTTTCCACATTTTTTTTTTTAATCAAGTCGAAATGATTCGTTTACAGTTATAGTTCAGGATCTGGAGAGTGTCGACATGCTGTTGAAAGAGCAATCTGGTGGTTTGGTGGCAAAACGTTTTATATTTGAAACATAGCAGATTCGTAGATTTTGATGAATGTTATTACTGCATCATTGCATATGTACCAGGGTAAATGTCCCATGATCCCGAATACTACGTTTGAAGTCATTTTGTTCATTTGATTATGTCGAAGCAACACATCCCTTGAGTAGTTTGGTTTGGTTTCAGCTTCAATACCTAATAAATTAGATTTCAATCAATCGACTATTTGTTTGGTTTGAAGTGATATCAGGCGAAGCGAAGAGTTTGATTCATTTCATTTAATTTTTTTGATCCTTTTTCCTCAAGTACGAAACATTCCCCACTAGAAGCGCTAGTAGTCCGGTAGGGACAAGCATTATATAACTCACATTAAAATAATGTAAAAATAAACTTCAGGAGCCAAATTGAAATTTGCAAATGTGAAGGATAATAATGTAGCAACATAAAAAAAAATAATTAATTACAGCGAATATGATTCAAGAGGTCATTTTTAGGCACCGTTTTCGGGCACAAAAATCACTCACAATGCCTCCTTCGTTTTACTAGCTTAAACACCAAATCACTCATTTTCGGTACAACTTTGTACAAAATGTAGCCAGTTTTATCGAAAAAATACTCCGTTTTCAACATTTACACCTAACCTAACTTTTAATATTTACTAAATTTTATTCGTCAAAGGTGAAAATTTGGTAATTTTTTCATAATACCGCCCCTATATTGTGCAAAGTTGTACCGAAAATGAGTTATTTGATGTTTGTAGTTTAAGCTAGTAAAAAGGAGGCATTGTGAGTGATATTTGTGCGCGAAATCGGTGCCTAAAATTGACCTCTTGAAGAAAGAGAAAGTCAATATATCTCGGAAACGGTATGACACCGTCGCGTTTTCCTTGCGGATTCATGTTCAGGGGCAAAAACACGTGAGAAAAGTCAAACAGCTATTTTCAGGGAGCATGAGCACGACCCCTTAACATTTACCTAACCTACCTCACTAATCGTTGCAGAAACTGGTTTAGGATTTTCTTCAGTTAGGCCTTTACCACCAATAAAATGTTTAGAGCAAACATATGAATATTTATTTATTTTTTCTTTTGTTAAATCCACTCTCCTCGAGGCATGGATCCATTTATCAAATCTAATCTCATCATTGTGAGGTTTTACGAATGGTATGAAAAACACGTTTTTTCTCTAGATATCGATTAGCCGAAGTACAGTTCGCAAAACTACAATGTTTTGTTGGCATTGTGGTTATTAAAAATAAATTTCTCCATTTACTCAATCATTTTAAATAATACAACTGTATCAGTGCTGCCTCTTGTGACAAATTTGCAACACTATACTCAGTAAAAAGGTTCATTCATTTTATTTGAGAATACTGCAAATAATATATCGTATATATATATACATATGAGGAAGGTAAATATCAAATCCTCTTATTTGATGGAACAAACTTCAAAAAAGTTTCGCATGGAGACACGGCTGAAGGAATTAGATTTGATCAGTTTTATACAGCAGTCATTCAGAAATAATCCACTATTCTCGAAAAATTAGCTGATATCCTACAGATAACTAGCGACTTAGCTTCCTCAAGTGTTTGGTGGTTCGGTCACTGGAAGACATTTGGTAGTTAGTGATAGCAATCTTGACAATTAAGATAATTTTTTATAATTAGCCATTTATTGGTCAGAACTATATTCTTTAATTCCTGCAAGTTAAGTGATTCCTTGATTTGTTGAAAATATGAACAGGATGTTCATAAAATGAGATGTGGAATCATCTGCGACTGAAAGATAAACTTTAGTCACTATCTTCCATCGTCAAGATAACCTCTTGTGGGGTATTCATGTTGAAAAGGGAAACATTCTCAATTAAATATTGATAGAAATATTTTTCTGTGAATTGAAAAATCCACGATTGAAATGAAGTGATTTTTTGTGAATGTCTAACAGAAAACAACTACTTACCCGGCTAAAGCCACGCTGGACATTGAACTACATCTGATAGATATTCTGAAAGGCCCTAACTCAAAAGAAAAAATCTGAAATTGAAAATTTGCATTTTCATTCTGATAGTTATTTGAGTTTCTATTCCAGTCTTGATTGAGAACTCATAAAGATGAATGAGGCAAAGATGAATGTTTTCCAAAAAAGAGTACATCTGATAGATATTCTGAAAAGGCCCTAACTCAAAAGAAAAAATCTGAAATTGAAAATTTGCATTTTCATTCTGATAGTTATTTGAGTTTCTATTCCAGTCTTGATTGAGAACTCATAAAGATGAATGAGGCAAAGAAGAATGTTTTCCAAAAAAGAGTACTCACCAGAAATCATTCGTAACATTGACGCAGGAGAGACATCGCATTCACTAGGTCTTCAATACATTTTTGTCGACGAAAATCTATTTCACGCTTTTAATCGTGGATTTTTCAATTCACAGAAAAATATTTCTATCAATATTCAATTGAGAATGCTTCCCTTTTTAAGTGATACTCTTCCATGAATGATCTTCTCACTCATGGAAAATATATATATATATATATATATATATATATATATATATATATATATATATATATATATATATAGTGTCACACATAAAGTTCGCAACATATGGAAGTTTTTTTTATTAATAGATATAATTGAAATTTGACTTCGCAGTTAGATTGTGCTTGAAAATTGAGTGAAAAACAGCCTCTTTCCTTCTGTCATGTGCTACTCTGAACCTGTGAAATTTGACATTTTTTTCGAAAATCCTTAAAAAATCAGTTTTTTGGAAATTTCGAAAATTGCCAAAGAAAAAATTTGCTCAGTTTTCAATTTTATACCTCTGCTCCAAATTTGTACTCTCTACTGTCCCTTCGACTTTTTTCAATTTTTTTTAATTTTTCGAATTTTTCGCTCTACCGATTTGAACGAAACATGATTCAAATTTCATAATTTTGATGAATACGAGCCTTCAATGTCATATCTTCCCCAGAAAATACCCACATTGGCCTGTTACCAGAAAAAAAATGCACCTCCAGGAATTCGTCTTTGTTGTTGCAAAGTTCATCTAGTTTTTTCATTTCATTGTGAAACTGATTCGGATTTTCAATGTATGGACGTTAATATGTCAATAATCGAATAAACGAATTCCTCTTCATTCTCGTTACACTCATATGTCTTTTTTTAATAGATTTTTATCCAGTTTGATTATTTTTCTGACCAATAATTCAGTTACAAACGAACCCGAAATATTATACTTTTCTGTGAAAATGACAATGACCTACAGTTTCATAACTATTCAAAAGACTTTCGTTCTAGCGATTTGTACTAAACATGATATAAAATTTCGTGATTTCAAACAATACAAGACTAATGCAACATCTCGGGAAGAAAATGGTACATTTGATCGAATGGAAATAAAATTTTCCCTTAGTAGGCTTTTGAAACACATTTTTAGTTTTGGTTAATGTCAAATTATTGCGTTTAATAAATCGATTAGTTTTGTGTACAGATTTTCGTACATTTATAATTCACAAATAAGTTTTATGTACAATGTTATCCACACAAGACAAAGTGGAAATCGTTCTTCATGGGAGAATGTGCTATATCGAGATCTTGCTTGTATTTTCAATCACCGGCATCCAGGAAGAAATATTCACTTCAGTACCATGGGAAGGATATTGAAAAGATTCAAAGAAACTGGCTCTGTGGACAATCGTTTCTAAAAACCACATAATCCAATAAGGTAAATGAAGAAGAACAACTCAATGTTTGTTTGAGCGTTGTTGAAAACGGAAAAACTAATATTAGGAGTATTAGTGAAAAAACAGGGATTGGCAGAAAAACTGTGAGAAGAATTTTGCACAAAAAATAATTTCCATCCCTATAAGCCAAAGTTCATACACACTCCTAAAGAAAGAGATTCCGATATTCGAGTAGGATTTTCATTTTGGTTCCAAGGTGAGGGAGAAAATGATATCACATTTCCCTACAGGATTTTATGGACAGACGAGGCAACTTTCTCGTCGAACGGAACAATTAGTTCCCAAAATTGACGATGGTGGTCCAACAATAATCCAAATTTTGTAATAGAATGCCGTGACTAATATTCATTCAAGACAAATGTGTGGTGTGGTTTATTACATAACCAAATAATTCGAACATATTTTTTTAGACAAAATTTGAACGCAGACATGTTCAGAAATTTCATTATGAATCATTTGTCTGAAGTTTTGGATAATCTGCCTCTGAGTGTTAGACGAAATTTGTGGTATCAGCTTGATGGGGCAGCGATCCACCAAACGGTAGAAGTCAGATGTTCAGGGAAAAGGGATAGGACGAGATTGGAAAGATTATCGGCCACCAAGATCACCGGACTCTCCAATGGACTTTTTTCTATGGGGTTATAAGCACATACCATTTGCAAACAAAGAACATTTGAGAATACTTTTCGGGAGTGTTGTGCTAACATAAATCCCCTATGAAGTATTAAATATTTCGTATTTGTTTGTAACTGAATTATTGGTCAGAAAAATAAATCAAACTGGATAAAAATCTATTAAAAAAAGAAATACGAGTGTAATAAGAGAAAGATAAATTCGTTTATTCGATTATTGACATATTAACGTCCATCATTGAAAATCCGAATCAGTTTCACAATGAAATGAAAAAACTAGATGAACTTTGCAACAACAAAGAGGAATTTCTGGAGGTGCATTCATTTTTTTTCTGATAACAGGCCAATGTGGGTATTTTGTGGGGAAGATATGACATTGAAGGCTCGTATTCATCAAAATTATGAAATTTGAATAATGTTTCGTTCGAATCAATACAGCGAAAGATTCGAAAAATTAAAAAAAAGAAAAAAAGTCGAAGTGACAGTAGAGAGTAGAGCAACTTTTGAAAAAATGTCAAATTTGACAGGTTTAGAGTAGCACATGACAAAAGGAAAGAGGCTGTTTTTCAGTCATTTTTCAAGCACAAACTAACTGCGAAGTCAAATTTCAATTATATCTATTAATAAAAAAAACTTCATCCATATGTTGCGAACTTTATATATATATATATATATATATATATATATATATATATATATATATATATATATATATATATATATTATGTCAAACAAAGCAAAAAATGATAGGCAGAGGGTTCCAAATAAAATCAACAACTAATGAAATGAAATAACTTTTATTGAAAACTTCTTCTTATAAGGAAGCTCTGAAATATAATTTTTCATACATACTCAGTTCACTCTATGACTATATTATCTTTGGAAAATGAAAACAAACGGGAAACTAACCTACGAAACAACTATACACACCAGTGAAGTTTTGGTCTAGGGACTAGTGTTACAACTTACAACACTAGAAATATATCTGTCTCTTTCTTCATCAGTATGAAGTAGATACATCCATCCTTTTTTCTACAATATTTTTTGCAAACCTTTTAATCAACTGTTTACGTCTAGGTATGATGCATGACGCATTACTTCTTCAATGTTTTTAAAATGTCAAAGAAAATATTGGAATGTAGTGAGAAGGGAATTATAAACATATAAGTGGAAACTTACCTTGTATTCCTGGAAACCTCAATCCTTGAGTTGGTTCTTGGATTCTATAATCGAACACACGCAAAAACTCACTATGTATACAACTGATGATTATAATAAAATGAAAATGCAGAGTATGTAACTTGAACGTCCGGAACTTTGTAATTGTCTGTGCCTGATGAGGGTAAATACGACACATCACATCTGTGGTCTGTGGCAGATACTACACACAAACTGATTATTATAAAATGACTAATGAATATGCGCACATTTGCATAGAGCTCGTCCAGTATTGAAACGACCGTTTGGTAGGTAGAGAGGGGGAAAACACGAGTGGACACGATTTGATGTGGCTGCTTATGCTACGACGAATCTTCACCAGTGGCTTGTCATGCAGCGTTTGAAAGGTTAGGTTTGTTTGATTCATAAATAGTTAGTGCAGTTATTCATTCAACTTTGACAAAAAATTCATAATCTCCGACCTCAAAAACCCCCGCATACCAATTTTGAATAAAAATCGGACCATAATCACAAAACTCGCCCGCCAAAAACTACGTCTCGTGTTTCGCCTACACCAAATAATTTGATACGCCTATGGAATTTCTATTAATAGCCACAGTTAGAAAATGGCTCGGGCATCTTCGAGAAAAATTGGTTGTTAGGTAGTGGATGGCCAAAGTGGTCGTTTCAATACTGGACGAGCTAATACCTCTATAACTGTCTGTGCCCGAATGGTGTTGCGATTTTGTTTGTGTGTTGTAGTGGATGCCCGAAGTTTTAAGGAATTAGTGCGGACACAACCAAAAGCATGGAAATTTTGCAGTAGATCACTACTGGTCAATATCCTGTATCCTGCGATAATTTTTCCCGTCGATGATAGAGGCAATATGGGCTGCCATGACAATGTTATACAAAGTCATATCGATTTAATAATATCGGTTTAATAATAACAGTTAAGTTTCTGTCCCAATCAGGTATCTGTGTCTCGGTATTATTGATTTATTGAAGTACATTTTAACCGCAAACACTTATTATTTTGGGACACAACTCTAACTTCAGAAACATGCTTTTGCTGTCAGAAGTGGCAGAAATATTTTCCACAATGAAAATTTAACCTACCCGAAACAAATTTTACTTGGACGATTTTTCTCGGTGAAGAATTTGACATCAAATATCACAATTGTCGGCCTCAGAGGGCAAAACGCAGCGAAAGTTGATATAAGACTACCAATAAACATAAATTCCAACACCATCGAGTAACGAAGCAAAACAGCCCATGAAGAACAAGAAAGTGAAAATTATTGTTTCTCCGCCGTCACTGGTCAGTCTAACGTGCTGAGTTGGTATTTTAATTTGAGCTTCAGAACATATGATCAAGATGAACATGTTTTGACAAATACTAAACCATGGGGAACGAGAACCTGTGAGAATGAAAAGTGATAAGAATGATGAAATCTTGGTGGCCGAAAAATGGGAACTATCAAAGTTAGGGCAAATGTTGGAAAAGAGCAAAGAGAAATAACGATCAAAGAATTTCGTTCTGTACCAGGTTTAGAAATCAATCTTTTGTCAGTTCGAGAGCTGGAAATGAACAATATTGAAGTGAACCTCAAGAATGGAAAAGGTCTCGTCGTGAAAGAAAATACTAAGGTAGCAGTTGCATACAGAAACCAAAAACTATAATAGAATTCTTGTTGGACAACGAACCATTTGTTCTTCAGTAGGCAAGATCCCTAATTTTTGGAAAAAATACCACAATGTCCAGAACGACGAGGAAAGTAATAAGATTGAAAAAAAAATTTTTTTTCGAAGTAGTTTTTCCAAAAAATTCCCAAAGAAATGTTCCTGTTTGAACACTGTGGAAACCGCGCCAGGATGTGACGTAACAAGTTCAGAACTATGACCGATCGCCGAGTTGCCAAGCGTCATTCATAATATTTCTTCACTATGTAAGCAGGCTGAAAAAGTAATGACACTCGGTATCCACAAATATTATTTAAGAATAACTAAATCAAGAACAGCTATCAAATACGAAGTCTTAATTTCAATATCACACATGTTGACCCAAGTTTTGTTTCATTCATAGGATAAAACAGAATAACCTTTCCTCAGAAGTTCCGTAAAATATTGACTCTGGCAACTCGCCGATCACCGACAGTGCCAGGATTTACAGCGTTGCCAAGTGTTATTCAAAATATTTCCTTACAATGTAAGCAGGCCGAAAAAATAATGACTTAACACTCGGTATACATACATATTATTCAAGAATAACTAAATCAAGAACGGCTATCAAATACGAAGTCTCCTTTTCAATATCACACACACACAAGTTCTGTTTTATTCATAGGATGAAATAGAAGATTCACAAAAGACGTCAAAAGAAGTTGGAATACACACACACACATGTGGCCAAAATGGTCAAAATGACCAGAATCACCAAAATGGACAAAATGGCCAAAGCGACCATAATGGCCAAAATGACCAAAATATCCAAAATGGACATGACGACTAAAATGGACACAAATGACCAAATGACCAAAAAAAACCAAAAAAAAAACCGAAACGACCAAAATTGCTATGTTGAACCAACTTGATGAAAAACTCAATTTTCTTGAGTTTCTGAAAGTTCACTTACAATTATTTGAATCATAATTGATACGAGGTGATTGGTACAAGGTGATGTAAACAATAATTCACCCTATTTATTATATCAGGTTACAAATAACTTTGGCCTTGTTATGATTACCTCATACATGTTGTCGCGTATATTGATATCACGTTTGTTCATTGATCTAAGATATAAATACCCAGCACTGAATGACATATATATATATATATATATATATATATATATATATATATATATATATATATATATATATATATATATATATATATATATTATCAACCGAATTATGGTGATTTTCATTCCATTGACCTAACAGTGCACTATACCATTAGGTCCTCCTCACTATACCATATCGCCGCTAACAAACCTAAAGAACCGACACAAACTCCTTTTAACATAATCCGTCGAGCAAAAAACAGCAATTTTAGGTAAAAAAGCCCAGACAACATGATATAAAATTTCGTGATTTCAAACAATACAAGACTAATGCAACATCTCGGGAAGAAAATGGTACATTTGATCGAATGGAAATAAAATTTTCCCTTAGTAGGCTTTTGAAACACATTTTTAGTTTTGGTTAATGTCAAATTATTGCGTTTAATAAATCGATTAGTTTTGTGTACAGATTTTCGTACATTTATAATTCACAAATAAGTTTTATGTACAATGTTATCCACACAAGACAAAGTGGAAATCGTTCTTTCATGTGGGAGAATGTGCTATATCGAGATCTTGCTTGTATTTTCAATCACCGGCATCCAGGAAGAAATATTCACTTCAGTACCATGGGAAGGATATTGAAAAGATTCAAAGAAACTGGCTCTGTGGACAATCGTTTCTAAAAACCACATAATCCAATAAGGTAAATGAAGAAGAACAACTCAATGTTTGTTTGAGCGTTGTTGAAAACGGAAAAACTAATATTAGGAGTATTAGTGAAAAAACAGGGATTGGCAGAAAAACTGTGAGAAGAATTTTGCACAAAAAATAATTTCCATCCCTATAAGCCAAAGTTCATACACACTCCTAAAGAAAGAGATTCCGATATTCGAGTAGGATTTTCATTTTGGTTCCAAGGTGAGGGAGAAAATGATATCACATTTCCCTACAGGATTTTATGGACAGACGAGGCAACTTTCTCGTCGAACGGAACAATTAGTTCCCAAAATTGACGATGGTGGTCCAACAATAATCCAAATTTTGTAATAGAATGCCGTGACTAATATTCATTCAAGACAAATGTGTGGTGTGGTTTATTACATAACCAAATAATTCGAACATATTTTTTTAGACAAAATTTGAACGCAGACATGTTCAGAAATTTCATTATGAATCATTTGTCTGAAGTTTTGGATAATCTGCCTCTGAGTGTTAGACGAAATTTGTGGTATCAGCTTGATGGGGCAGCGATCCACCAAACGGTAGAAGTCAGATGTTCAGGGAAAAGGGATAGGACGAGATTGGAAAGATTATCGGCCACCAAGATCACCGGACTCTCCAATGGACTTTTTTCTATGGGGTTATAAGCACATACCATTTGCAAACAAAGAACATTTGAGAATACTTTTCGGGAGTGTTGTGCTAACATAAATCCCCTATGAAGTATTAAATATTTCGTATTTGTTTGTAACTGAATTATTGGTCAGAAAAATAAATCAAACTGGATAAAAATCTATTAAAAAAAGAAATACGAGTGTAATAAGAGAAAGATAAATTCGTTTATTCGATTATTGACATATTAACGTCCATCATTGAAAATCCGAATCAGTTTCACAATGAAATGAAAAAACTAGATGAACTTTGCAACAACAAAGAGGAATTTCTGGAGGTGCATTCATTTTTTTTCTGATAACAGGCCAATGTGGGTATTTTGTGGGGAAGATATGACATTGAAGGCTCGTATTCATCAAAATTATGAAATTTGAATAATGTTTCGTTCGAATCAATACAGCGAAAGATTCGAAAAATTAAAAAAAAGAAAAAAAGTCGAAGTGACAGTAGAGAGTAGAGCAACTTTTGAAAAAATGTCAAATTTGACAGGTTTAGAGTAGCACATGACAAGGAAGAGGCTGTTTCAGTAAAAACAAAAAACTGCAGTAAATTTCAATTATATTATTAATAAAAAACTTCATCAAATTTCAATTATATTATATATATATATATATATATATATATATATATATGATATTATTATATATATATATATATATATATATATATATATATATATATATATATATATATATATATATATATATATTATGTCAAACAAAGCAAAAAATGATAGGCAGAGGGTTCCAAATAAAATCAACAACTAATGAAATGAAATAACTTTTATTGAAAACTTCTTCTTATAAGGAAGCTCTGAAATATAATTTTTCATACATACTCAGTTCACTCTATGACTATATTATCTTTGGAAAATGAAAACAAACGGGAAACTAACCTACGAAACAACTATACACACCAGTGAAGTTTTGGTCTAGGGACTAGTGTTACAACTTACAACACTAGAAATATATCTGTCTCTTTCTTCATCAGTATGAAGTAGATACATCCATCCTTTTTTCTACAATATTTTTTGCAAACCTTTTAATCAACTGTTTACGTCTAGGTATGATGCATGACGCATTACTTCTTCAATGTTTTTAAAATGTCAAAGAAAATATTGGAATGTAGTGAGAAGGGAATTATAAACATATAAGTGGAAACTTACCTTGTATTCCTGGAAACCTCAATCCTTGAGTTGGTTCTTGGATTCTATAATCGAACACACGCAAAAACTCACTATGTATACAACTGATGATTATAATAAAATGAAAATGCAGAGTATGTAACTTGAACGTCCGGAACTTTGTAATTGTCTGTGCCTGATGAGGGTAAATACGACACATCACATCTGTGGTCTGTGGCAGATACTACACACAAACTGATTATTATAAAATGACTAATGAATATGCGCACATTTGCATAGAGCTCGTCCAGTATTGAAACGACCGTTTGGTAGGTAGAGAGGGGGAAAACACGAGTGGACACGATTTGATGTGGCTGCTTATGCTACGACGAATCTTCACCAGTGGCTTGTCATGCAGCGTTTGAAAGGTTAGGTTTGTTTGATTCATAAATAGTTAGTGCAGTTATTCATTCAACTTTGACAAAAAATTCATAATCTCCGACCTCAAAAACCCCCGCATACCAATTTTGAATAAAAATCGGACCATAATCACAAAACTCGCCCGCCAAAAACTACGTCTCGTGTTTCGCCTACACCAAATAATTTGATACGCCTATGGAATTTCTATTAATAGCCACAGTTAGAAAATGGCTCGGGCATCTTCGAGAAAAATTGGTTGTTAGGTAGTGGATGGCCAAAGTGGTCGTTTCAATACTGGACGAGCTAATACCTCTATAACTGTCTGTGCCCGAATGGTGTTGCGATTTTGTTTGTGTGTTGTAGTGTGATGCCCGAAGTTTTGGCGAATTAGTGCGGACACAACCAAAAGCATGGAAATTTTGCAGTAGATCACTACTGGTCAATATCCTGTATCCTGCGATAATTTTTCCCGTCGATGATAGAGGCAATATGGGCTGCCATGACAATGTTATACAAAGTCATATCGATTTAATAATATCGGTTTAATAATAACAGTTAAGTTTCTGTCCCAATCAGGTATCTGTGTCTCGGTATTATTGATTTATTGAAGTACATTTTAACCGCAAACACTTATTATTTTTGGGACACAACTCTAACTTCAGAAACATGCTTTTTGCTGTCAGAAGTGGCAGAAATATTTTCCACAATGAAAATTTAACCTACCCGAAACAAATTTTACTTGGACGATTTTTCTCGGTGAAGAATTTGACATCAAATATCACAATTGTCGGCTCAGAGGGGCACAAACGCAGCGAAAGTTGATATAAGACTACCAATAAACATAAATTCCAACACCATCGAGTAACCGAAGCAAAAACAGCCCATGAAGAACAAGAAAGTGAAAATTATTGTTTCTCCGCCGTCACTGGTCAGTCTAACGTGCTGAGTTGGTATTTTAATTCTGGAGCTTCAGAACATATGATCAATGATGAACATGTTTTGACAAATACTAAACCATGTGGAACGAGAACCTGTGAGAATGAAAAGTGATAAGAATGATGAAATCTTGGTGGCCGAAAAATGTGGAACTATCAAAGTTAGGGCAAATGTTGGAAAAGAGCAAAGAGAAATAACGATCAAAGAATTTCGTTCTGTACCAGGTTTAGAAATCAATCTTTTGTCAGTTCGAGAGCTGGAAATGAACAATATTGAAGTGAACCTCAAGAATGGAAAAGGTCTCGTCGTGAAAGAAAATACTAAGGTAGCAGTTGCATACAGAAACCAAAAACTATAATAGAATTCTTGTTGGACAACGAACCATTTGTTCTTCAGTAGGCAAGATCCCTAATTTTTGGAAAAAATACCACAATGTCCAGAACGACGAGGAAAGTAATAAGATTGAAAAAAAAATTTTTTTTCGAAGTAGTTTTTCCAAAAAATTCCCAAAGAAATGTTCCTGTTTGAACACTGTGGAAACCGCGCCAGGATGTGACGTAACAAGTTCAGAACTATGACCGATCGCCGAGTTGCCAAGCGTCATTCATAATATTTCTTCACTATGTAAGCAGGCTGAAAAAGTAATGACACTCGGTATCCACAAATATTATTTAAGAATAACTAAATCAAGAACAGCTATCAAATACGAAGTCTTAATTTCAATATAACACATGTTGACCCAAGTTTTGTTTCATTCATAGGATAAAACAGAATAACATTTCCTCAGAAGTTCCGTAAAATATTGACTCTGGCAACTCGCCGATCACCGACAGTGCCAGGATTTACAGCGTTGCCAAGTGTTATTCAAAATATTTCCTTACAATGTAAGCAGGCCGAAAAAATAATGACTTAACACTCGGTATACATACATATTATTCAAGAATAACTAAATCAAGAACGGCTATCAAATACGAAGTCTCCTTTTCAATATCACACACACACAAGTTCTGTTTTATTCATAGGATGAAATAGAAGATTCACAAAAGACGTCAAAAGAAGTTGGAATACACACACACACATGTGGCCAAAATGGTCAAAATGACCAGAATCACCAAAATGGACAAAATGGCCAAAGCGACCATAATGGCCAAAATGACCAAAATATCCAAAATGGACATGACGACTAAAATGGACACAATGACCAAGATGACACCAAAATGACCAAAACGCACAAAATTGCCAAAACGGCCAAAATGGCCCGAATGACCAGAATGACCAAAATGGACAAAATGCACAAATGACCAAAATGGCCGAAACGACCAAAATTGCTATGTTGAACCAACTTGATGAAAAACTCAATTTTCTTGAGTTTCTGAAAGTTCACTTACAATTATTTGAATCATAATTGATACGAGGTGATTGGTACAAGGTGATGTAAACAATAATTCACCCTATTTATTATATCAGGTTACAAATAACTTTGGCCTTGTTATGATTACCTCATACATGTTGTCGCGTATATTGATATCACGTTTGTTCATTGATCTAAGATATAAATACCCAGCACTGAATGACATATATATATATATATATATATATATATATATATATATATATATATATATATATATATATATATATTATAACCAATTTGTGTTTTATTCCATTACTAACAGGCACTATACCATTAGGTCCTCCTCACTATACCATATCGCCGCTAACAAACCTAAAGAACCGACACAAACTCCTTTTAACATAATCCGTCGAGCAAAAAACAGCAATTTTAGGTAAAAAAGCCCAGACAACATTCCGGCCTGTCCCAAAAATCGAAACGGCATCCTGCCATCCACATCCAAGAAGTAGCAGAGCCCTGAAACTACGAGATAATCTCTCTCAAATTCAGGAGTACGTTCACAGCAGAGGTACATCCAACTTAGAGGTAGCAGACCCTCAAACTTCGAGAAAGTCTCTCACAAAACCAGGAGAACGCCCAGAGCAGAGGTTCATCCCCTCACTAGAGGTAGCAGATCTCCTCACAAATCCAGGAGTACGTCCACAGCAGATGTACATCCATCTACGAGGTAGCAGACCCTCAAACTTCGAGAAAGTCTCTCAAAAATCTAGGAGTACGTCCACGTCAGAGGTACATCCATTTACGGGGCAGCAGACCCTCCAACTTCGAGGAAATCCCTAAAAAATCCAGAAGTACATCCAACCACGAAGTAGTCTCTCAAATTCAGCATTGAACCATCCAACATCCAAGCACCCAAAAGATGGAATCCATAAACAAACTAGTTGCCGAACAATAAAAGTTTGGCAGTGAAATTTTGCAACTCTTGTCGAACCGGATAAACATTTTCGAGGAAGCCTGGGAGAAAGTAAACGAACACCTTGCCGAAATCTAGAGTTTCGGCTCAACTGAACACAGCTATTTACGACAAATTATTACAACCAAATCATGTGAGCACACAAAAGGGCCACATGTGCGTCTTGTATTTCAACTTTGAAATGTTTTCATTCATTTCAATAATAATTGTTAGCTGAACGCTGAACACGCCTAATTAGTAGGCTTGACAACTTATGTCATTTTTTTCATTTGACGGTATTTTCGTCTAACCTCAAATGTTCAGCTGAATCTATTGAGAAAGTATCTAAAAAACCCGTTTCTGCTCGTGTTTCAATTCATCCCTTTCTAGTTCACGAAGTCCTTCTTGAAAAATCAGAGGACGTTGAAGGTTACAGAAATACGACCAGTGAAGCGAGAAATCGGTGATATCTCCTACCTATAACAATGGTTTCGAGGAAGATCTATCTAGCAGCTTGGAGAAATAGGATCGCTTTCGTTCTTTATAACTGTAATCAGTAGGAGCAAGACTCACTTGTGATTCTTTGATCCCTCGGCTAGATCTTCCTTTGACTATTTTCTATATTTCTTTAGTCGAAGTATAGCTAAAGTGCAACTTCTTATCTCCAAACATTGCGGAACTTCCTTCCTTAGTTCGATTCAAACCTTCTGCTTCGTTCGCAATATCTAACATATCACTTCGAGGTATATATTTCGTAACTTTTTCTCTCTCCCCAGCTTGAGGAATAGTCAAGTTACTTGTTGGTAGAAGAGATCAACACTCTTGGTTTATTTAGGCCGTTTTGAGTATAAAGTATTTAGCTTAAAATAATTTCAATTCTCTCAACTAGCTTCGAAAAATATTTCATTGATTTTGGCCATTTTGACCGTTTTTGCCATTTTGTCCATTTTGGTCATTTTAGTCATTTGGGCCATTTTGGCTATTTTGGTCATTTTGATCATTTTGGTCATCTTGGCCATTTTGGCCATTTTTGCCATTTTGGTCATTTTGGTCATTTTGGTCAGTTTTGCCATTTTGGTCATTTGGGCCATTTTGGGTATTTTGGCCATTTTTTCCATTTTGGTCATCTTGGCCATTTTGGTCGGTTTGTCCATTTTGGTCATTTTAACCGTTTTGGACATTTTGTCCACTTTGATCATTTCACCGATTTATCGCTTCACTGGTCGTATTTCTGTATATTTCAACGCCCTCTGATCTTCCAAAAGGGCGTCGTGAACTAGAAAACACGAGCAGAAACAGGTTTTTCAGATACTCTCTCAATGAATTCACCTAAACGTTTGACGTTAGACGAAAATACCCTCAAATGAAAAGAATGACATTGGTTGTCAAGCCTACTAATTGAGATTGTTCAGCATTCAGGTAACAATCCTTGATTATTGGAGTAAATGAAAATATTTCAAAGATGAAATACAAGTTGCACATGTGGCCATTTTATGTGCTCACATGATTTGGTTGTAATAATTTGTCGTGTTTAGTAATGCCGAAAATCTCGATTTTGGCATGGTTTTCGTTTACTCTCTCTCAGGCTTCGTCGAAAATGTTAAGGATGTATGCTGGAGTTTTTCTGCTTGTCGAGCTTTTTTCACTGCCCGACAAGAGTTGCAGAAGTTCGTTGCTCAATTTTTCTTGTTCGGGAACTAGTTTGTTTATGGATTCCATCTTTTGGATGCTTGGATGTTGGATGGATCAATGCTGAATTGGGGGGACTACCTCGTGGTCGGATGTACCTCTACTGAGGACGTTATCCTGAATTTCCAAGGGATTTTTAGAAGTTGGAGGATCTGCTGCCTCGTACGTGGATGTGCCTATGACGTGGATGTACTCCGGAATTTTTGAGGGATTTCCTCGAAGTTTGAGTGTCTGCTGCCTCGTAGATGGATGTACCTCTGCTGTGGACGTACTCCTGGATTTGTGAGGAGATCTGCTACCTCTAGTGAGGGGATCTATTGCCTCGTAGATGAATGTACCTCTGCTATGGACGTACTCCCGGATTTGTGAGGGGATCTGAAGTTTTGAGTCTGTGCCTCGTAGATGATGTACCTCTGCTGTGGACGTACTCCTGGATTCGCGAGAGATAACCCCGTAGTTTGAGGGCTCTGCTACTCCTTGGTTGGATCTACCTCTACTATGAACTTCTGGATTTGTGAGGGGATCTCCTTCCTTTCGTGAGGGGATCTGCTACCTCTTGTGAGGAGATCGGCTACCTCTTGGTTGGATGTATCTCTGTTGTGGACGTTCTCCTGGTTTTGTGAGAGTTACCCCGTAGTTTGAAGGCTCTGCTACTTCTTGGTTGGAAGTACCTCTGCTGTGGAAAATTCCCTGGATTTGAGAGTATTGATTTTTCGAACAAACAAGTAACTTGACTAGTGCCTCCAACTGAGGAGAAAGAGAAAGTAACGACATATATACCTCGAAGTGACATGTTGAAAACTGCGAATCAAGCAGAAGGTTTGATTCGAACTAAGAAAGGAAGGTTCACTTTGTTTGCAGATGAAAAGTGGTACTCTAGCTATACTCTGCCTAATGAAATATATTTTTTTATCAGAAGGTGTCGAGAAAAATTTAGAAATCCCGTTTCTGCTCGTGTTTCAACCTTCACTAGTTCACGACGCCTTTCTTGGAAAATCAGAGGACGTTGAAGGATTCAGAAATACGACCAGTGAAGCGCGAAATTGGTGATATCTCCTACCAAAAACGATGGTTTCGAGGAAGATCCATCTAGCAGCTTGGAGTTAGGGGATCGCTTTCGTTCTTTATAACTGTAATCAGTTAGAGCTACACTCATTTGTGATTCTTTGATCTCTTGGATAGATCTTTCTTTGACTATTTTCTATATTTTTTTAGGCAAAGTATAGTCAAAGTACAGCTTTTTATCTCCAAACATTGCGAAACTTCCTTTCTTAGTCCGAATCAAACCTTCTGCTTGGTTCGCAGTATTCAACTTCTCTCTCTCTCTCCTCAGTTGGAGGAATGAGTTACTTGTTGGTACAAGAGATCGATATACTCTCGGATTATTTAGACCATTTTGAGTATAAAGTAGTTAGCTTAAAATAATTTCAATCCTCTCAGCTTGCTTCGAGTAATATTTCATTATGATCGTTCTGGCCACTTTGTCCATTTTGGTCATTTTGATCATTTTGGCCATTCTGGCCAATTTGGTCATTTTGGTCATTATGGTGGTTTTGTCCATTTTGTTAATTTCGTCCATTTTCGTCATTTTGGTCATTTTCGATATTTTGTCCATTTTGGTCATTTTGGCTATTTTGTGCATTTTGGTTTTTTTGTCCATTTTGGTGATTTTGACCGTTTTGGACATTCTGTCCATTCTGGTTATTTTACCGGATTCTATCTTGCATCACTAGTAGTATTTCTGTATTTTCAACGTCCTCTGATTTTTGGGGGATTTTTTCGCAAATGGATGTACCTCTGACGTGGACGTAGTTCTGGATTTTTTATGTATTTTCTCAAAGTTTGAAGGTCTGCTTCCTCGTAGGTGGATGTACCTCTGATATAGATGTTCTTCTAGATTTGTGAGAGGATCTGCTACCTCTTGTGAGGGGATCTGTCGCTTCGTAGATGGATGTACCTCTGCTATGAACGTACTCCTGGATTTGTGAGGGGATCTGCTACCTCTTACGAGTGGATAAGTTGCCTCGTAGATGGATATACCTGTGCTGTGGACGTAGTCCTGGATTTGTGAGAGATTACCCGTAATCTGAGGGCTCTGGTACTTCTTGGTTGGATGTACCTCTGCTATGAATATACTCTTGGATTCGTGAGAGGATCTGCTACCTTTTATTAGGGGATCTGCCACGTTTGTGAGGGAATCTGCTACCTCGTGGTTGCATGTACCTCTGCTGTGGACGTTCTCCTGGTTTTGTGAGAAATCACCCTGAAGTTTGAGGGCTCTGCTACTTCTTGGTTGGACGCACCTCTCCTGGATTAGAGAGATGAAACGACCAAAATGGCTAAAATGGTCGAGATTTTGGTCATTATGGGTTATGGTCATTTTGGGCATTATGGGCATTATGGTCCAAAACGGTCAAATATACCAAAATTGGACCAAAATGATCAAAATGACCAAAATGGCCAGAATGGCCCAAATGACCAAAATGACCAAAATGGACAAAATGGTCAAAACGTTCAAAATGGCCGAATTCAATGAAATTACTCGACGCGAGCTGAGAGAATTGACATTATTTCAAGCTGAATACTTTATACTCAAAATGGTCTAAATAACCCAAGAGTTTTGATCTCTTGAACCAATAAGTAACTTGACTAATTCCTTCAACTGAGGAGAGAGAGAGTAACGAAATATATACCTAGAAGTGACATGTTGAATACTGCGAATCATGCAGAAGGTTTGATTGATGAAAAAATATAGAAAATAGTCAAAAAATATCTAGACAAGAAATTAAAGAATCACAAGTGAGTCTAGCTCCTACTGATTAGTGTTATCAAGAACGAAAGCAAATACTCACTTGGCTCTCTCATTTCTCCAAGCTGCTAGATAGATCTTCCTCTTCCTCTGATTTTCCAAGAAGGGCGTCGTGAACTAGAAAAAGTTGAAACACGAACAGAAACGGGTTTTTTAGATACTTCCTCAATGAATTAACCTGTCGCGCCTATTAACCAAGCGTGTTCAGCATTCAGCTATTGGAATGAATGAAAATATTCCAAAGTTGGGATACAAGACGCACTTGTGGCCATTTTGTGTGCCCACATAATGATTTCATAAATAATGGTTTTCAACTAATCAACATGCAAAAGATGCCAAAAGTATTGGATGGAATGTGACTTAACTCATGAAGGTAAACATGTACGACCGTTTGTCTCCAAATGCGAAAAACTTCGATTCGAGAATCCTCAAAGATGAGGAGTTCAAAATTGATATATCCCAGATAGGGCGGCAGATATGGAATTGGCCGGTGATTTCCACAAGAAGGCATAATTCCTTTATTTTTTGCCAAATTTTCATTTTTTGGAATAACTGCCCTAAATTGACTCCCCAATTGGAATTGGAAATAAATGATATATGAGTCAATCTACAATTAGATATATTATTTTCGACATCAATACATTTTTTATAGAAATTGAAACTGATTGGTAATTGATCTTTATTGATCAACTTTCCTAATTTCTCCAACTCATCGAATAAATCTTCAGTTATTATTATGCTGGGATGAACGATGGACGAATCTAATATATTTTGTGAATATAATCCCATACTTACTGAGTATGATCCCATACTTACTGATTATTTGGTTCATGATATCCTTAATGAACATGTCATTTCCTCTATATAATTCAAAATTTTTTACTTTTGAATCAATTTGAGTAATTTTTGTTTGCAGAAGTTTTTCGTTAGGTTCTATTTGCTGAATCGTACTATTGAATTCTTCAAGTAATGCTATTGAGATAGTTTTACCTTTTGATATATTTTGGTGCAAATCTGCAATCAATCAATAAATTTTTTTCCTATCACTAGCCCAAATTCTGTATGAGAGATTCAAAAAAGGATGAGGAAGGATTTTAAAAAGTCTTATCATTTTGAATTTCTTCAGAAAACTGTAGTGTGTGATACGTCGACTGAACAATTTCGATTGCTTCCTACCAGTATTTCCAAGGATTGGGAGTGTGATTCATAACTCAATGAACCATTTCTATCTCCTTGCCCAACTTTGCTGCTCTTCGTATTCTGAGCGCCATAATACTAGCTCATACTGGGGACCCGTGAATACAATCATTTTTAACCGACGAAATCAAGAAGGAGGAGGTTCTCTAGTCGACGCGTACATTTTTTTTTATATTGATCACGCAAAACTTTTTATAGTCTACTCGACAAGTTGAAAATGGTCTAAAATAGAGATACTGCTCTTGAAATTATGTGTGATAGCTCATTGGATCCGGAATAACGCCTAGAAAAATGTGCCAAAAGCTTGTATCAGCACATACAAAATTGCAAAAGTTATAAACAATTGAAGATGAAAAAAAAATGGCATTTCGTTTTTTGCCAATATTTCATAAACTATTAATATTTAAGAAATTTCAAATAAAGATTCTGAAAGAGGAGAAAATTTCCAATGAAAAACTCCCAGCTCCCAGAACTATCCCCATTATTTATAATTTTAATTTAACGCTGGAAATGGGTCTCCGAGCGAATTTTTAGGTTGCGCGCGCGGCGTCAAAAGCGAGTACGACACATTAATTAATTTATTTAAGGTATTAAATAAATTTTTTTAATTTGAAAAAATTATGGTGTATTCGGAACACTATAAATGATTTATTCCCGTTGGAAATTTTACTTAAAGCTGATTTTTCAACAAGTTTAATGATTGTTAACTAACAAAATTTTCTCGAACTTCTGTCTTAATTGTAAATGAAAAAAAAAGTTTAAATAATTGTCGTAAAAATTTTTCGCTCCGTAGAGCTTTTCTTATATACATACTTAACAAGATCACGCCATAAAATTTGAAAAATATTCATACTTTGTTTATAATAATTTTTGTACTTGAACAAAAACTAAAAAATGCAAGTAATGTTATTAAAAAAAAAATGTTTTTCTCCTAATCATCATATTATCGTTCTTTTATTGATACAAGATATAAATTGATTTGCAAAAAAAAAAATTCCCGCCATTTGTTGATACATTTTTTATAAACAAATTAATTTTTCAATATTTTTGAATATTTTTTTTCCACGACTTCATTATATTACAAATATTATGATTTTTGAAAAAAAAAATTCATGAATAACAATTTTTAATTGTTTATAATAGTTTTTTTATATTTCTATTGTTTAAATAATTAGTTGAAAAATTTTTTTTTTCCTAAAAATCATAATTGACATTCCTCTATAAAGTGACACATTTTTTTATCAACAATTCCATTGTTTAATTAATTTAAAAAATTTTTAATTTTTAAAAAAAAATTAAACTTTAAAATTTACAAAAACAACCATATATAACAAAGTATAGAAAAAACATTTTTCCAATTTTTTATTGTACTTTGGGAATTGGAATTGGGAAGAATTGGGAAATATTTTTTTCTATACTTTGTTATATATGGTTGTTTTTGTAAATTTTAGAAGTTTCAGAAAACAAATCTAATGAAGTAAAAAATGTGTTTATAACAAATTGGTAAGTTAATAAACAAAAAAAAAAATTTTTTTTTTACACAAAGGACTTAATTTATTTTAGAAAAAAAAATCTAACTAATTATTTAAAAATGGAAAAATTGTTTAAATTTTTTTTTAAAAATCAAATTTTTAAATAATGAATTTGAAAAAAATGTTTCAAAAATATTGAAATAATCAATTTGTTTATAAAAAATTGATCAACAAATGGCGTTTTTTTTTTCTGCAAATCAATTCATATCTTGTACTAATAAAAAAACGATAATATGATGATTAAGAGAAAACATTTTTTTTTAACAACAATACTTGGATTTTTTTGTTTTTGTTCAATTACAAAAATTATTATAAACAAAGTATGGATATTTTTTTAACTTCTATGGCGTGATCTTTACGACAATTATTTAAACATTTATTTTCATTTACAGTTGAGACAGAAGTTCGAGAAAATTTTGTTAGTTATCAATCGTTTAACTTGTTGAAAAATTAACTTTAAGTAAAATTTCCAACGGGAATAAATTATTTATCGTGTTCCGAATACACCATAATTTTTACAAATAGAAAAAAAAAATTTAATACCTTAAATATATTAATTAATGTGTCGTACTCGCTTTTGACGCCGCGCGCGCAACCTAAAAATGTCGCTCGGAGACCCATTTTCAGCGTTAAATTAAAATTATAAATACTGGAGATAGAGTTCCGGGAGTTTTTTATTGGAAATTTCCTCCTCTTTCAGAATCTTTTTTTTAAATTTCTTAAATATCAATAGTTTATGAAATATTGGCAAACAACGAAATGCCATTTTTTTTTTCATCTTCAATTGTTTATAACTTTTGCAATTTTTTATGTGCTAATACACGCTTTTGGCACATTTTTCTAGGCGTTATTCCGGATCCAATGAGCTATCACACATAATTTTAAGAGCAGTATCTCTATTTTAGACCATTTTCAACTTGTCGAGTAGACTATTACAGGGCAGTTTTATTCCGATTTTTTTTTTCATTGGATAAGTTGTACTTTGAAGTTGGTCCCATCTGAATTTGAACAAAAAAATCCACCCTTAAGGGTAGCAAAATGGAGGATATTGATCGTTCACCCTCTGAATTCCCGATTCTATCAAGCATAACTTTGTAGTGGGTTTTCCGATTTGGATGATTCTTTTTTATTATATGGGTATATTGATCATATTCCAATTTGAAATGGAATGATCCACCCCTACGGGTAAAAAAATAGGGGATCCGTCACAATAATTACATTCTATGAAAGGATGAAATTATTACGAAGTGATGAAATCAACTTACCGGAACTTTCCAAATTAATTTATATTATATAACAATAAATAGTTGAAGTAGATAATCATATTATTCAACAGTTGATGGTTGAAGTAAGCTGGGTAAGTAAGTATTTCGGAAGCAATTAAAAATTAAGTAGGTAGTAATTAGTAAATTTCAGCCACAAAAAATTTAAAAATAAAAACTTTTTAACAAAAAATTGAACAAACGAAAAAATCAAGTGAAAAGCAGAAAATAAAACAAACCTTCTTAGTCTTGATGATAATTGAGCTCCTGAACTGATGTAACTAATTTTGAGTCTGCGCCAAACAATCTAGCAATTGAATTAGGAGGAGGTGAAATAATGGCAGCGAGATGCACAGCGGCGTTTTGATTACTTCTTCAAAGTAATATAATGATTTTCGATTATTGTTTGTTTGGCGCCGACTCAAAATTAGTTACTCACATTAGTTTAGGAGCGCAATTGCCACCAAGACTGAGAAGGTTTATTTTATTTTCTGCTTTTTACTTGATTTTTTCGTCGGTGTAATTTTTTGTTGAAAAGTTTTTATGTCAGCATCCATACTAGCCAACAAACTCTGCTTCAATCATATAGCTGCTAGCACTATATCTCCTATAAACCCTGTTGATACTACACCATATCTTCAACTACTTCCATTCTGTCTAATTTACTTTGGCCAATATACAATTGAGAGAAAAGTTACCATTCTGCCTGATGTTTCGCCTACCATCTCCAGAATCTCTCTGCTGCGTCGTTTTTCTTTCAATGTCAGTAGTAGTTCAACCCAGATTGCGCACTTCCAAAATTGAAATTTCATATGCAAGTCCTTCAAAATAGAATAGTCCATAACGTAAAAAAATATCTACTGCTTAAGGTCCATATACAGAGTCTCATAAAATATACTATCAAGTAACAATGTTGATAATAAGGATAACAAATTTACAATTTATGTCCAAAACTAGAGGCGTGACGTGTGTTAGTTAAGAGTAAATCTATTAGTGTTGTTTCTCTCTCAAATCTGCTGTTTCATCATGATTCAACTGAAAGCGTAGGAGTAGTATTACTTCAATGTTCAATGTTGTTCAAATTTCAAAATATCACACCATATCAAATTTATTTTTTATTTTTTGAGGTTTGATTTTTTGTATTTGAATTGTTCCCATATTATTATCGTTGGTATAATTTTTGTTGTTTCATTAGTTTATAGTTGTTATCTCTAGTTAGTGGTGTTCCATTCATAGATTTTCTCAATCATGTCCGCAAAAAACAGACAGATAAGTTTTCTTCCCATCCCAAAGACATGCACTTCATATCATCAGTAAGAAATCAGGAATATGTATCGCTTACATGTTCATTCCATCATATGCCATTTCAGTTTCCCTGTAAATCCAGCGCAGAGGTTCCAGTGGATGGAAATGTCTCAGCTTTAAGCTGATGACGACGCCAGTAAAATACAGGAATCATTTTTCCGACTGTTCGGTGAATAGCTGAAAAATATTTTTGATAATTTTTTGTCATTTCTAGAAACCATTGAAATCTTTCAATTCAAATCATTCATGTACGTATTGGCCAATCAAAACATTATTATGGTGGGAATAATCTACATAGAAAATTGCCGCGGGAATAATTTGAGGTATTTTGTTTTTATTGTCTGACAACGTATTATTCAATTTGACATCTGTCATCAAATCGAATGAAAAGGGAGAAATGAATCAAAACCGGTTTAGTACCTTGAATCATTGTGCGAGGAAATGTGTTTATGATCGTAACATAAAAAAATCATCTGTAAAATACCACACGAGAGTTCGATAAAGTAGAAAATAATTCTCCAGAACTATTTCT
Source organism: Gonioctena quinquepunctata (assembly GCA_018342105.1). Lineage (NCBI taxonomy): Eukaryota > Metazoa > Arthropoda > Insecta > Coleoptera > Chrysomelidae > Gonioctena > Gonioctena quinquepunctata. Next base: position 73,841 of record JAFIRS010002581.1, on the reverse strand, counting down.
CAAACTTGTTGCCTTCTGGCAATAGCCACTCGAGCCCATTGACCTCTGGTGTCTATAGCCTGGCAACAAGTTTTCGGAGATCTGTCGAATTATTTTCACTTTATTCTCACTCTCTTGTGGTATTACAACTGATAATTGATGCTCTTTCTCTACCTACAAAAAAGCCTCTTATCTGCTCCCGAAATATGATATGACATACCAGTCAGTTCCTGTTGGTGAGTTCATAATGATTGCCATACAAGAGTATTGCAATAATTATGGGAGCAGCTCAGATAATTATTCTACTATTGTGTGCATAAAGGTAGAATATGAAGTTAAGGATGTTCAATATTGAATTCAATTAATAAAGGTGAATAACTCAATGTGTAGATGGATACACTGCAAGGTACTTGGGTATTGAGATGTATCTTTTTTCATAATATTGTAATGTAAAACAAGTTGATTATTGTAATAGAATGCCCAGACTATTCAGTGGAGAGCGGTGTGAAGTTCTTTGGACCGCCTTGCTAGTTTCAAATTTATTTATGTTTCAAGCAAAGGTTTAAGAAAATGTGAATTTGAATGGACGCCAGAATTTTTGTTGAATTGAGATGAAAATTCAAATTTTCTTTTCAATGATAATTCCAAATCAAATAACGTTTCCTTCTGCAAATAACTACAACAATAAAACAAATACCAAACTTATATTAGTCTATTTACAAATATACATAATTTTCAGTTATTTAACAAATATGTATCATACATACAATCATCAGTTTTTCCATTGAATGATAGTTCTCAGCAATAGAACATGAGAAGCAATATTGCTTGTGTCAGACTTTGATATACGAGAATTCAACTTCTTGAAATTTGGAATTTTCGATGCAGTTTATATATATATATATATATATATATATATATATATATATATATATATATATATATATATAAAATTCAAAGAGAACTGAATTCTCTTCACTATGATTTTCATTGAATTGGTACCCATGTTTTACTATTGTAACGTAAATAAACTTAACTTGGTTTTAATAATTTATTTCACACTTAAATCTACAACTTAATTTATATTACGCCACTGTATAGCTCGATCGTATGGGCTCGTTCAGACTCTCCACTCCCTCTTGAGGGCTGTCTATTTATCTCCGATACAGCATTCTCGATGTTTCCAATTCTGGCGGTTGGTGCCTAGCATGTTCCAGTTATTTCCAATATCGACCGTTGTTATCATGCCGCGGCGTGACTGGATTGTTCTCGAATATCTCCGGGGATGACCTCATCGTTGTCGATGGCAACGCGTGAGGCGACAGGTCCGGCCTAGGTTCGTTACATTGCCCCCTCCTTAAAGACATTTCGTCCCGAAATTTCATCCTTGGAGTGTGACGATATCTGCATGACTCCCCATATCTGCACCGTGAAGTTCGATGGAAGTAACACTCCACGGTCTTCACGATCGGTCGTGGAAGAGGGTTACAGCAAACCAAAAGCTTGACGCCGCTGGATCTGAATATCGCCTCCAGCATACTTCTTATGACTCTCCAGTCCAACCCATCAATACTACAGGACAATTTTGGAATTGCTAGATCCACCAGATTCTGGTCCACCATAGTATCTCTTAGTTTGGTGAGACTCTTCCAGACATCTTATAGGACGGTTTATCTTGGGAATGCCTCTTGGTAACTAGGTAGTAGATGTTTCTCTGGCCTTTCTTCAACTGTAGCACCCCACCAACTTCTGGATTCTGCTCCCGCAGTGTTTGAGTTGACCAAATTTCTTGGAGAACAATACGGCGATGCCCCTGGACATTGGAAGATCTTGTGCCACACAGTGCGCTAGTGCGTGGTCAGCAGGCACCTCGAAAAGGTCTCGTGACTCCTCTCTAGTAACTCCCATGTAGAACTTTCTGCCCGTTTGAATACAAGGACATAAACTTCCGAACGTCATATCATCCTCCGGTGGCTTGAGGGTGCGAACTTGGTCATGGTTTCCAGCGTAAGGCCAACCTGTTGAAATGGACGACCCTTGGTTTCCTCGGGGTGGCTTATGGATTCGGTACACAAGGTCGTTTATCCTTTTCACGATTTTATACGGACCTTCCCACGAGTTCCGCAACTTTGGTGATAGTCCACGACGACGTTTGGGGTTGTACAGCCAAACCAGGTCATCAACCTTAAATCCTCCAGCGTCGGCCTTGATGTCATAGGTCTTCTCATTTTATCGCTGGCACTCTGATGTTCAACCGACTCGTTCGTGGATGTCGTCCATTCTCTGCCGAAGTTTGCTGACGTAGTCCCTCCCGCAGTGTCTTGTCCTGGCGGTATCCCAAACTTCAGGTCACAAGGCAGTCGCAGTTCTCGGCCCATTATAATACTAGCAGGAGTTTGACCGGTTGACTCGTGTACTGCGGATCGATAGGCCATCAGAAACAAATGAAGATACTGGTCCCAGTCTCTTTGATGGTCAGAGACAACCTTGGACAAGTGGCGGTCGATCGTCCTGTTCATCCGTTCCACCATTCCATCGGACTGCGGATGTAGGGCCGTGGTTCTTGTCTTGCGGATGTTCAGCAGTAGACATATTTCCTGGAAAAGGTTGGATTCGAAATTTCTGCCTTGATCCGAGTGCAGCTCCATTGGAATACCGAATCGACATATCCACTCTTTCACCAAGACGTCGGCGACGGTGATGGCTTCCTGGTTGGGCAGGGCATAGGCTTCCGCCCACTGAAGTAGTCCATTGCCACAAGGATGTATTTATTCCCGTGGTCGGATACGGGAAACGGGCCGGCGATGTCAATGGCGATTCTCTCGAACGGGCTGCCTACGTTGTACTGACGCATCGGGGCCTTGGGTCGTATTCGAGGTCCATTGCTAGCAGCGCATACAGCGCACTTTCTGCACCAGTCCTGGACGTCAGCTTGACAATTGGTCCAGTAAAACCGTTGCCTCACTTTCTGCAGGGTCTTCGTCACTCCCAGATGTCCTCCAGCGACTCCATAATGGATTTCCCGCAGCACTTCCTCTCTTCTGTTCCTGGGAACAATTATTTGGCGTCTGTCTTCCCCACCAATATTGGCCTCCAGCACACGTTTCAGGATCCCATTGTCCAGAATAAGAGAGTTCCATTGTGCCCAATAGGGCTTAACAGCCGGCGAGTAACCTGCGACTTCCTGCCATGATGGTCTTCGATTGCCCTCCTTCCAGCTGACAACTAAGCCAAGGTCGGGGTCTTTCTCTTGGTCTTTCTGGATCTTGCTGTCATTCCAGTTGTCATCCATTGCCGCGGTTCTACAAAGTGTTGCTTCTTTCTCTTCTGCTCGTCGGCAATGTGAGCAATCATCTGGACATGGTCTTCGCGACAAGGCATCTGCATTCTTATGGCTAGTTTCGGCTCGATGTTCGATCTCGAAATCGAATTCTTGGAGTCTCTCGATCCAACGTGCTACTTGACCCTCAGGATTTTTGAACTGTAAGAGCCATTTGAGAGCTGCATGGTCAGTTCTCAACAGGAATCTTCTTCCATACACGTACTTGTAGAAGTGCTCCACTCCCTTTACAACAGCTAACAGCTCTCGCCTGGTGCCACAGTAATTGCGCTCTGGTTTGCTAAGCGTCTTGCTGAAATAACCAATGACCTTCTCCTGTCCCTCCTGGATCTGAGATAGGACAGCTCCAAGTCCCACGTTGCTGGCGTCCGTATCCAAAATGAATTTTCCTTTGGGTAGGGGATAGCTCAGTATAGGTGCGTTGATCAAAGCTCCTTTCAGCTTCCTGAATGAATCTTGACATTCTTCGGACCACTGGAACTTTGTTTGGCCTTCCGTGAGCCTGGTCAGTGGTTTAGCGATGTTGGCGAATCCCAGCACATATCGACGATAGTATGTGCATAAACCAAGGAAACTTCGAAGTTGGTGAATGTCTTTTGGGATGGGCCAATCCTTAACAGCTTTGATCTTCTGGTCATCCACTACTACTCCTTCCCCAGAGACAACGTGGCCGAGGTATCGTACTTCTTTGGAACAGATGGCATTTCTTTGGGCTCAGCTTCAATCCGAGTTCCTCAGTCGCAGGAATACTTCCTCCAAGTTTTTCACGTGGTCCTCGAACGATCTGCCGACCACAATTATGTGGTCGAGATACACTAGACACGTGTTCCACGAGAGTCCCTTCAGCACTGTCTCCATCAATCTTTCGAATGTGGCGGGAGCATTACAGAGCCCGAATGGCATAACGGTGAACTGCCACAATCCTGAGCCGATGGTGAAAGCAGTCTTTTCTCGATCTTCCTGAGCGAGTTCTACTTGCCGGTATCCACTCTTCAGATCAAGGGTCGAGAAAATCGTGGAACCAGCCAACGTGTCCAGGGTGTCATCTATTCTCGGGAGAGGGTAACTGTCCTTCTTCGTGACATTATTAAGTTGGCGATAGTCTACACAAAAGCGTGTCGATCCATCCTTTTTCTTCACCAGTACGACTGGAGAGGACCAGGGACTGTCAGATGGTTCGATAACTCCTTCTTTTCCCATATCGCTGACTATTTTGTCAGCCTCTTCCTTCTTGGCAAGAGGAAGTCTTCTTGCTGATTGCCAGATCGGTCGGGCACCCCCAGTATCAATCTTGTGCTGGACCACATTAGTTCGACCCCCTTTTCCTTGTCCGGTATCGAAGATGTCTTGGTACTTTTTGACTAAATCTCTTAGTTTGGGCTGTTGAGCTGGTTTTATGTCTTTGGAAGAGATGGCAACTAATTTTTCTAGTTCTGTGGGCAAGTTGTTGGGTTGGCTAATCGTACCTCGTACGCCCCGGATCACAGATGAAACTGACGAGCAGTGCCCTAAAATTATTCCTTTCTTTAAGGTCACTGGAAAGTAATTGACATTCATGACCCTTACCGGCACAAATTTTTCAGCACGTAACAGGGTTTTCCCTAGGGCAATCCCTCGTCCAATTTTCTCATCATGAAGTTTGGGCTCGAACATCACCACGTCTCCACTGCTCGCACTCCCGTCCAGGCGAGCCTCCAGAATGGTTTCAGCCCTCTCAGGTACGCTTACATCTTCAGCCAACAGCACACGGATCAACTCTTCACTTCTCCCATGAAGTACCAGCTCTTCTCCGTTGACACGTAGGACGCCGTCTTTGAAATCCAATTCAAACCCTCTGGAATTCATGATGTCCATTCCGATGATTGCATCGTCATTATTTCAATCGGTAGCTCGCCATATACAGTAGCTGGCTCCCCTGTTGCTGTGCGAAGCTTCCAAGTTGTTGGTTCAATTCGTTCCGGTGTTCTGGCAAAGGAAGGCCCGAGAATTGTCCTAGTCGCACCTGTATCTAGCAGCATGGTGCAAGGCTCGTTATTGATGAGACCGTCTACGAAAACACCTCTGTTCTGTCGTTGCAGGATAGCGACATATGCGTTGTTAACCGGGGCTTGCTGGACACAGGCCGACGATTGCCCCTTCTCGTCGACCTTCTTTAGTTTTCCTGCATCGGAGTCGTGTTTTCGAATGTTGGACATTTGCTACGCACATGTCCAATTTTGCCACAATTCCAACATCTTATCTGTCTTTTCTCAGGCAAAACTTCCTTAATCACTTTCCTTATGGCAGCTTCCCAATTAGCAGGCTCCTGTGAGTCTTCCTCAATCATTCGGACTTTACTCTGGCTTTTGCAAGATTGTTTCGCTGCCTCGAATTCCAAAGCGCGTGCCAGTGCGTCTACGAGATGTGTTGGACGGGCTAGTGTCAACGCTTGTCTGGTTTCTTGGTCACGGAGTCCATCCAGGAATGCTTGAACCGCTAGTCGCTCCATTACATTTTCTGGTGTGGCTGGATATGCGAGACGAACCAAGCGTGCAATGTCAGTTTCGAATTCTTGTAAGGATTCACCCGATTTTTGGCAGCGATTTTTCAGCTGGGAGTGGTATACGTGTTCCAAATGGGCGTGGCCATATCGTAATTCTAGATGTTTAATCAGCTGATCATAGTCCTCCTGTTCTTGGGCGGTGAGAGTTTGTAGAATATTTGTCGCTTCTCCACGTAATGCAAGTGTCAGTGCTATAGCTCTTTCCCCTGCATTCCATCCGTTTGCTTTGGCCGCTGCTTCAAACTGCCGGCGGTAATTTGCCCATGGAGTTTTTCCGTCGAACTGAGGCGGCTTCATGGAAAGCTTCCCTATTTCTGAAATGACCTTGACATCTTTTATACCCTCTTGAACTTCATCCAAGTTCAAACTCAAGTCCAGCATTGCATTTTCGTTAACCATCTCTGTGGAGGGCGCACTATTAATTCGTTTTTCCAGCTTACTGATCGTTTCCTTTATTTTGTCCATTTCTGCCTCGACCCCATCTTTGATTTTATCTACCTCCGTGTTCATTTGCTCCCTAATTTTATCTATCTCTGTCTCAACGGTTCCCATTCTTTCTTCTAGAAAATTAGCCACACCACACAATTCTTTTTTTAGGCCTTCTGTGTTTTCCAGGAACTTCTCTTCCAGGCTTCTTGCATTTTCTTCCAGGCTTCTTGAATTTTCTAGAAGCTTCTCTTCCAGATTTCTAGAATTTTCTTGAAGCTTCTCTTCCAGGCTTCTTGAATTTTCTTGAAGCTTCTCTTCCAGATTTATAGAATTTTCTTGAAGCTTCTCTTCCAGATTTATAGAATTTCCTTCAAGCTTCTCTTCCAGATTTCTAGAATTTTTTTCAAGCTTCCCTTCCAGATTTCTAGCATTTTCTTCCAAGCTTCTTGAATTTTCTAGAAGCTTCTCTTCCAGATTTCTAGAATTTTTTTCAAGCTTCCCTTCCAGATTTCTAGCATTTTCTTCCAAGCTTCTTCCAGATTTTCTAGCATTTTCTTCCAAAGTTCTCGAATTTTGTTGCAGTTCTTCTTTCACGATTTAGTAGTTTCTTCGAGTTTATTCATTACCAAACTCAAATCACCTCCGGGAACTTCGAATAAAAATGTTTCGGGGTACTCACCTTCTTGTATAAGTCCTTCTGCAAGTCTTTCCTGGAGTACTTGCTTTTTACCCGTTGTTTCTAGTTCCCTTTCCTCCAATTCCTGTTTCAATTCCGCTACCTTCAAATCCGCAAGGCGCACTTTTCTTGAACACATTTTGTCTTTGACGAGGTATCAGTCTGTTTTACACGAAAAGTTTGTTAAAAATTCACTTCGCGAATTCTTTTCCACGGGCCACCAGTCTATTGTCTGTTTCACGCGAAGAGTGTATCAGTTTATATTCCCACGCACAATTGTCCACTTCGCGAAAACCGGGCCACTGTCTATTTTCTGTTTCACGCGAACAGTGTATCAGTTTATATTCCCACGCACAATTGTCCACTTCGCGAAAACCGGGCCACTGTCTATTTTTGGGCGTACAAAAAGGTCTATCAATTTATTTTTCTGACTATCCACTCCACGATCACTTGTTTATTTTCAAAATCTCACTTCCGACACCACTTGTAACGTAAATAAACTTAACTTGGTTTTAATAATTTATTTCACACTTAAATCTACAACTTAATTTATATTACGCCACTGTTTAGTTCGATCGTATGGGCTCGTTCAGACTCTCCACTCCCTCTTGAGGGCTGTCTATTTATCTCCGATACAGCATTCTCGATGTTTCCAATTCTGGCGGTTGGTGCCTAGCATGTTCCAGTTATTTCCAATATCGACCGTTGTTATCATGCCGCGGCGTGACTGGATTGTTCTCGAATATCTCCGGGGATGACCTCATCGTTGTCGATGGCAACGCGTGAGGCGACAGGTCCGGCCTAGGTTCGTTACACTATATAATTCCTTCATAAGGTGGAGTTTAATTCGACCTAGAAAATAGAAGTAGTTTGAAAAATGTCTCCTATATATTGGGAATGTATATTTTATCTGAAATAATGATAACTAGAGTTAAAAGCATATGAGAACATCCAGGCTCCCGAATGAAGTATTCTTTTTCAATTCACATTTATTCATGCTTTTTTTTCCTGTTCAGTATTTTGCATATAGCTTCATTTGCATGATGGTTATTTTCAGTAGCTATTCGAACTTTTAGTCGACATCTGTAAAACCTTTATACCTACATATTTATTACTAAATAAAATATGTTTCATCATCATTGTTTTATTTAGTATACCAACTATTCCAAAGGAGTGTATCGGCCCATTTGAAATATGTAGAATTGAACAAGAGCCGCTCAATTTTCCTCAATATTTTGATTTTGTAATTCATTAATGATTAGGTTGCCTGCAAAGCACTATATGGTAAAAATTCAGGAAACCCCGTTCAATATATGTTTAATTGACTATACATGATTAAAAATTCACATGACCATTATATTTTATGTTCACTTTTTGGCACAACGTAATGCCTTTCAGGAAAATTTCATGAACTAGGAAGACCAAGCTCATATAACTTGAATGAAATTTTATATATTTTTGGAAAAGTGATCTTAATGAATACTGAAAATTGGGGTACCACATGACAACATTATAAAGGTTCATATATTCTCGATAACCCTCGATAACCCTCCTTTCAAATACAATTGCCTCCATACTTTATCTGCATGGTTACCCTTTCTATGCTCTGTAATTCCAAGATATTATCATGCTCACCCAGTTTCAGAGATGTATTAGGAATGTTAGATTTTGTAAAACATTTGAATGAAAATAATTTTCACCTGAATGTGTGACCACGAAGATCAAAACAATATTAAATGTTTTAAAACATTTTCTAATAGGATCGAGGATGCATCAAACTAGGAAAAATAATACTTCACTGCTTAATTCTTTGCCCGTCAATAAGTTCCGGTTTTTTCTTGAACATCGTAAGTATCTTGTTGCTGATCAATATGCCAAGATTCAAATATCCACCACAGCATATCAATAAAATGAATTTAAATTTGATTTGCCCCGGTTTTATATTTGCAAAAAAAATATCCTTGAACAATGGTCTCATATATTACTCAATAAAGATGAAACAAATACTTTTTCGTTTTTTTATAGAGACATGTTCGGTTTGTTGGTTTTGATAGCGATATAACAGTAAAACACTTGCTTCTTTTTATTGAACTCGCCCATTGGAATGAAGCTGCTTCTCTAGAAATAGTTTTGTGATGTACTGTTCACTAAGAAAAATGGAATGGTATTTTGCTCATGATCTGATTTTCCGAACACAAAAGTTTCGAAAATGTTTGGTTACTTCTTTCATCTCAAACAAGCTTTTCATGGCCACCGCCTTTATATTAAAACATATTTTGGAGTATTTTATTTCATTTTCAACTAAAAATGTAGATGCCACATCATATTTAATATAATCTCAACATATTTTCCACCAAGAATATCTATTGAGGAATTTTTCAAATCGTTTTATCTCTTTATTCCCAGACAACACACACTAGTTATATTTTATTGGAACCCATTCAAATAGTATTTCATTATCAATATTTCCAATGATCAGTAATTTAATAAAATGAGAGAAATCAATTAATTCGAAACAACCATTGAATTCCAGAACCAATTACAGAAAAAGCTGACATGCGCCAACCACACCCAGCAACCAAATTCATGCAAAGAATCCCTCAAATATATTTTTCAAAATGTTGATGTGCTGTTGATGTTGCAGAATAAATGATTTTGCTCAGAAACAAACTTTGGAGGCTAGAGCAAGGCAGAGATATGGAAAAATTACATTTTGTCTTAGCTGGGGGAATTTCTTTCTGACCGATATACAGTGTCATCCTCAAAGTATGCACCATATGGAAAACTTATTTATTATGAGTTTTTCGACAAAAAGTTATTCTGGGTAAAAGTTTGTACATCCCCTTAAACTGAACATGCACCAACAAAATATAGTAAAACACACGTAATATACGAGGAGCCTTCAAAAATTTGATTTTGAGACAGGTATAAGGTACCCTTATTTTGAAAAATTTCGGGAAATGTTATTTAGAAAAGTTGTTCAGCATTAAAAAAAAATCTAGTTTTGTAGTCATGGCGATCTAAGTGAAGTTTTATTTTTTTACCTATTTGTTCAAAATGAGACTACGAAAAAAAAAATTGCTAAAACGATAAATATACAACATTATGTATACGACGGTTCATTTAAAAAGCCTGTTATATTACAAATTACACAACTCTTGTGTTAACAACGGTCAATTTTCAAAGTTTTTGGTGCACAGTTATTTTTATTTTTTGTTATCACCGAAAATTGCCCAAAATTATACAGTATTGTAACAAGAACTTAATATTCAATAATAGCAAATCACAAAACATCAAAATAAAATAAGTATTTCGGCACAAACTCATTGATTTTCTGGAGATTTTCTTGTCCAGAATACTTCTTATATTCGCTTTGAAAACAAAAGCATGTCTCCGAAAGAAGTATTTCACATCTCAGTATGATGTCCATCCCGCAACAAGCACAGTTTGGTTCTTCTTACACAATCATTGACTGCATTCGTAATGTGCTCCGGTTGTATGGCCCTCACACAATTAGTAATCACAGTATTTAAATGTTCTCTATCCCTAAAAGGACGATGTTTGTGAACTTCGTTCTTCAATGAACCCCAAAAGAAGAAATCCATTGGGGTTAAATCTGATGAGCGCGCTAGCATTGGATACTCTGAGTAACGTCCTAGCCACTTTCCATCAAATGTTTCATTTAAAAATTGACTTATTGCTACACTACAGTGAACACTAGCTCCATCTAACTGATACAAAATTCTGTCTCTTTGTCTACGCGGCATTTGATTTAAAATTGGTAATAAATCTCGTTGTAAAAATTGCAAATAGCGGTTGGCATTAAGGTGCCATCAATGAAGAAGGGACCAATCACAGTATTGTTCAACAGTCCATATAAGACATTTACCTTAAATGAGTATTGGTCCTTGAACTCTATAGTGAAATGAGGGTTTTCTGTAGCCCACCATTTATAGTTCTGTGAACTTAATGTTCCATTAGTTTTAAATGTTGCTTCATCATTCCATAAAATATTTATTGGGAGCCGTGCGTTTTCTTCGTATTCTCCCTAATACCATGCCGAAAACTCAAATCTTGGAATAAAATCCCTTTCTTTTGAAGTATTTATAAATTTTGGTTTGAAACCTTTGAATTTATTTTTTCTTAGTTTTTTTTTTAACAGTATTAAAAGGTACATCAAGTGATATCGATATTTGTTTAATTGATATCTTACTTTTAAACACACTTCCTCCTCCTCTTCAATAGATACTTTGGCAGCTGTGTGAGGTTTTTTGAAATTGTTATCAATACCGCCTCTTCCTTTAAATTTATTTGAAATACGGGTAACTGTAGTGTGATTTACATTGCGATTAGGATGCCTGGCATTAAAAATGTCTGTAACTTGTCTGCTTGGACCATTTTCCCCACACAACAATATAATCTCAACTTTTCCTTCTTTAGTAAGCATCTTAATATCATTTAGATGGTACTTATTATCAATCGTTCACAAAATAAGCAATAACAATAACTACGTGATAAATATTTAGCAAATATGTACTTAATGTCAACCATTCGTTTGTTTTCATAGCCAACTCAAAACAATTATTTTGGACAACACAAAATAAATGTAATTAGTTTGTGCAGAAATTATTATTTTATTTCGATGTTTTGTGATTTGATATTATTGAATATTAAGTTCTTGTTACAATACTGTATAATTTTGAGCAATTTTAGCTGTTAATAAAAAACAAAAATAACTTTGCACCAAAAACTTTTTATTTTACTCTACAAAAAAATTGACCGTGGTTAACACAATAGTTGTATAATTTGTGATATTACAGGTTTCTTGAAAAAAATGTGGTTTACAGGATGTTGTCTTCTTATCGTTTTAGAATTTTTTTTTCGTATTCCCCATTTAAAAAAAATTGTTGAAAAAATAAAACTTCACTTAGTTGGCCATGACTTCAAATCTCGATGTATTTTGTAATGCTGAACAACTTTTGTGAAGAACATTTCCCGATATTTTTCAAAACAAGGGTACTGCACTCCTGTCTCAAAATCTAATTTTTGAAGGTTCCTCGTATAACGTGTGCTTTACTATATTTTGAGGTGTATGTTCAGGTTTAGGGGATGCACAAACTTTTACGAGGAATAACTTTTTGTCGACAAACCCTTAATAAATAAATTTCCCATATGGAGCATATTTTGAGGATGACACTGTATGTACAAATTTTTATAATGCACTGTTTTTACAATGCACTCGAACTGATCAGAATACAAGTGGAGCACAACTACTTAGAAATGTTCACCATAGTTGACTCATACACTTGAACATACTTATGCACATATTTTACACGAATAACCATATTATCATATTTTTGACTCATAGACTGATAACTTATTAGAGCTTCCATATGGTAATTTTTATTTGAAAAATGAGCGACGTCTTAATGAAAAATACCCATCACCTCCTCATCTATGACACATTGGATGCCCATATATTTTTGGGATAAAAATCAATATAGTGATCAGGTATAAAATGATAATAATTTTTTATTAAACATAAATTATCTCAATCTGTTACATATATGATACAACTATATATTTCAGTGTGATTTGTATCAGAATTCAATAGAAATAATAGAAGAGGAATGCATCATGGTTTATTGAATTCATTTTGAATTCCTTTTACCCGAGACACACTAAAAAATTGAGAAAATCTGTAGAGAGCCCAAACCTCATGTAATTCAACTTCTAACATAATTTCCAATTCCAGTGTTGGTGTAGCTATTTCTTTGGATTTCACATATTTCATATTTTTGGCCCCCAGGCCAGTTTTCTTTGGTGGATTGTATCCAAAACATGATCAATCCCTTATTCCTTTAAATAATATATATTTGAAATCTAGATAAAGTTAACAACTGCAAATTATTATTGTGAAAAGAAGGAACTCCATATCATATTTCAGTGATATGTCAAAGTCAATAAGTATTTGATGAATTGTGCTTTCTGAAGTTCAATTCCATAGTAATGAAAGAATAGATAATCTGAATTACAAATCATATTCAACTTTAGATTCAGTTAAAAAAAACCTATTCATCAGTCAGTAATTTCAATTGGTTTCAACTTATGTATTTTAATATTTTACCCTCTATCCCCCACCCTCCCTTGCTGAGTCCATTCACATCTTCCTGTTTTCCTCCTTCTTCCTTGTTGCTTCCTCATTTTCTATCTTCTTTCCTCCCGCAAGGTTTTAATTTCCTCGATTTAAAGTTAAAATGAAATGGATTTGCAAGAATCATCGTACAACTCATCTGATTTTATGAACATCCTGTTCATATTTTCAACAAATCAACCATAAAATCTCTTCTAAAATTGCTCAAAAATTTCCCTAAATTCATGATAATTCCTCTTTTATCCAATAGCTACGGATATGAAGAGCATTAACAGAAATTAATAGTATCCAACTGCATGACACAAAAATCAAAGAAAGTTTGAAGAATAGATAAAATCATAAAGAGTTGAGATTTTCAAAAAAGCTAAATTTCAGAGTTGGTAAGGAATATCAGAAGCAATTTCATGCTTTGAAAATATTGAACCCTGATATAACTTAAATCATGCAATATCAGATCCTAAATGTTAATCACACCTGTATCACATAAATATTTTGAAAAATAAAATTTATTATTTGTCTCAATGTCTCAACCTAAAGAGGATGAAATATTAGAATAATAATTAGAGTGTCTAGACCGTATCTTGTTGGCGTCTTAGTAGATGAAAACTCACCCAAACAAAGAGTGGTATCAGAGAACAAAATTTTAAATCTATTACATCTCAATATTAGAAGTATAAACAAAAATTTTGAGAAACTTCTCATTTTAATGACCGACCTATACAATATCCCTGGCTATAATGATTTATATTAAATTAACATCTAACAACCTGAAAATGTCTTCGAGGGTTTCTTCGCATGACATAAAGTGGTTGGCACATGTAAGCTTTTTCTAAAATTGGTTCTGGAATTCAATGGTTGTCTTGAATCAATTGATTTCTTCCATTTCACTGATCATTGGAAATATTGATAATGAAATACTATTTGAATGGGTTCCAATAAAATATAACTAGTGTGTGTTGTCTGGGAATAAAGAGATAAAACGATCTGAAAAAATCCTCAAAAGATATTCTGGGTGAAAAATATGTTAAGACTATATTGAATTTGATGTGCCATCTACATTTCCAGTTGATTATGAAATTAATTGCTCCAAAATATTTTTCATTATGAAGGCGGTGGCCATGAAAAGCTTGTTTGAGATGAAAGAATTAACCAAACATTTTCAAAACTTTTGTGTTCAGAGGAAACCAATTGGTTATTTATTATCTTTTTCGAAAGCGTATTTGTTAATTAACTGAGGAATTTATATGCATTACTAAATGAAATGTTGATCTATATTTTTTGGTTTAATACAATGAACAAAAGAGCAACTGTAGGAATATTTCTTCTGAACTCAAGTATGAGTGCATATATTTTCCAACAACGAATAACTCAACTGTTCATTTTGAATATCAATTTTGTTTTCAGACTTGAGTTTGAGGGTTATATATATATATATATATATAATATATATATATATATATATATATATATATATATATATATATATATATATATATATATATATATATATATATATATAGGAAATGAATTTTATTTGGGAAGCAGTCAGGTATGTTCGATTCAATGAATGTTCTTCGTTTTTTCAGTCAAGCTTTCGATAATGTTTATTATCTTTATCAAGACTTCTCTACAATATGAGTGATTAATAACAGAATAATATTATTAACAACTATACTTACTAACATGAAAATATTAAAAATTAGTCGTAAAGAGTGACATTAGAAGTTTCTTTCATGAAGGAAGAATTTTTAGACAGGTTCAATTGACTTTTTACAAATTGTCAAAATATATATACAGATGGAAAAAAAAATATTAAAGAAGATTATTATTTGAATTCAGTTCATTTTGTTTGTGAAAAATATAAGTATAAATAGAGCTCAGATCATCAATATCTGTTCGTTTATTAATGATATTGTCTTTATTTTTGTTAATATGAACCATTTCTAAAAAAAGTCTTTTAGATAAGATACTTTCAAAATCTAAAATTTCTGAATTATTATAATCGATACGATGATCTTCGTCAATAGAATGACTGGATAGTGCACAAGATCTTTTAAACCTTCTACAATCACTTTTGTGGCCTGTGATTCTATCTTTTAATAATTGTTTTGTTTGACCAATGTAAACTTTATGACAATCAATGCATGGTATCTTATAAATAATATTTGATTGGAATTCCTTTGGAACTGGTGTTTTCAATTTAGTATGGAGATTGGAAATTGTTTTTATATTAGTTTTTTCTATTTTTATATCATTGTTATTGAGGACTTTAATTAATTTTGGAGTCAGATTTTGAATATGAGGTAAACTTTTATAAGTTATTCTATTTATGTTGTTATTATTCGATGAATTTAGAATTGGAGGAATGTTATGTGAAGAAGTACTAAAAATAATTTTATTTACTAAAGAATTTGGGTATGAATTTTCGAGAAGTATGATTTTTAGTTCATTCGAACACTCTATTCTCACAGAGGGATGGGTTAATTTCTCTACTCTTGTTTTCATATTAGTGATAACATTAATTTTAATATTGTTTGGGTGATATGAATGGTAATTTATTAGTCTATTACTATTGATGGGTTTTCTATACCACCTTGTGATCAATTTGTTATCTTCTGTTCTAATTAGTTTCATGTCAAGGAATGGAACTGAATTATTGTTTTCTTTTTCTACTGTAAATTGAATGTTATCATCATATGAATTAAAAATATTGAGAATCTCTTCAATTTTATGTTGAGGAACAGAAAGTATGAGATCATCAACATACATTTTTATAAAGGGGATCTCGAAGTTTATTCTTTTTAAAAAGTCATCAAGATCATCTAGTACAAAACTGGATAAAATTGGTGAAATACTAGAACCCATAGGAGTACCAAAAATTTGTTTATAGAACTTCTCATCAAATATCATGTAGGTTGAATCAAATATAAAATCAATAACATCCATGAAAGTTTTTTTATCAAAAGGACAGTAATTAGAAATAATATTCCATTTATTTTCAATGCTTTTTTTAACTAAATTGAGTGGTAAATTAGTGAAAAGTGATACTACATCTAAACTTATGATAATATAACTTTCAGGTAAAGTGATATTATTGATGAATTCACTGAAATTGAAAGAATCTTCAACATAGTAGGGATTGTTAGTATCATAAGAATCTGTCAAAATTTTGGTGATATATTTGGTTATTTTACTGTTTGGACAATTAATTGAAGATGTAATTGGTCTCATTGATAATACAGGTTTGTGGATTTTAGGAAGCGTATAAAACCTTGGTGCTACAGCATTCTTAATTGTTAAGTTTTTTGCAGTTATTTCATCTATTATTCTTTTGGTTTTCAAAGAACTTACTATTTTATTAGTTTTTTGTTGAATAGTTGAAGTAGGGTCTCTTTTCAACTCTTTATAGCATTTTTCATCGTTTAATAATAATTCACTTTTATCTTTACAATCTTGTTTATACATGATAACAGTTACATTACCTTTGTCACTATTTACTAAGCAAATTTCTGGGTGTTCTTTCAAGAAAATTTTAGATTTTTCAAAAATTCTAGTCAATTGGTCATTGGTTCCTTGGTTATTGTTGATGAAATTGGTAATGATATTAGTGAACTGAGCTCTGTACAAATTTCGTTGGTCATCATTGAATTCGTGGATAATATCTTCTAAACTGGCAAGTAAAGAATCTGATCTTATATCTTTATTTTTAGGACAAATACTAAATTTAGGACCTAGAGATAAGAATTGTTGTATATCTAAAGGAATATTCACATCGGTTAAATTCTTGAACTATTTTTTTTGAAATTTGATTTTATGTATTTCATTAGTTTTGAGTTCTTCGAATTTATGAATATTTTTTTGTTTGATTTTATTGAATATATTATTATATTTGATATTCATTCTACGTTCATATTCATTTATGATATGATGTGGTAATGAATTATATAATTTACTTTTAATTTTATAAAAATCTTGAGAAACTTTATTCAAATCACATACTGTAATACTGATCTCTAGATTCAAAAGTTGTTTATTTGGCGTCCAACTTGACCTTGATTATTTTGTTAAAGGTTGTTAATATTCACGATTCCATCAGTAATGTGTCTCGGAAATTTTTTTTGTTGTCTACATTTAAGTAGAAACACTCTTCTGTTACTCAATGAAGCTAATTTGGTGTTGAGCTTGGTCCAATATTTGAGTTCCTTCACGATAGTGAGTCCATATTGTTGTTCCATCTCTTGGAAAAATCCCATTCCAGTATTTAGGTATGAATATTTATTGACTGAAATATCAAGGGAAATGAATTTTATTTGGGAAGCAGTCAGGTATGTTCGATTCAATGAATGTTCTTCGTTTTTTCAGTCAAGCTTTCGATAATGTTTAATATCTTTATCAAGACTTCTCTACAATATGAGTGATTAATAACAGAATAATATTATTAACAACTATACTTACTAACATGAAAATATTAAAAATTAGTCGTAAAGAGTGACATTAGAAGTTTCTTTCATGAAGGAAGAATTTTTAGACAGGTTCAATTGACTTTTTACAAATTGTCAAAATATATATACAGATGGAAAAAAAAATATTAAAAAGATAATTATTTGAATTCAGTACATTTTGTTTGTGAAAAATATAAGTATAGATAGAGCTCAGATCATCAATATCTGTTCGTTTGTAAAAAGTCAACTGAACCTGTCTAAAAATTCTTCCTTCATGAAAGAAACTTCTAATGTCACTCTTTACGACTAATTTTTAATATTTTCATGTTAGTAAGTATAGTTGTTAATAATATTATTCTGTTATTAATCACTCATATTGTAGAGAAGTCTTGATAAAGATAATAAACATTATCGAAAGCTTGACTGAAAAAACGAAGAACATTCATTGAATCGAACATACCTGACTGCTTCCCAAATGAAATTCATTTCCCTTGATATTTCACAGTCAATAAATATTCATACCTAAATACTGGAATGGGATTTTTCCAAGAGATGGAACAACAATATGGACTTACTATCGTGAAGGAACTCAAATTTTGGACCAAGCTCAACACCAAATTAGCTTAATTGAGTAACAGAAGAGTGTTTCTACTTAAATGTAGACAACAAAAGATTTTTCCGAGACACATTACTGATGGAATCGTGAATATTAACAACCTTTTACAAAATAATCAAGGTCAAGTTGGACGCCAAATACACAACTTCAATTTTAAACTCAAACTGAAAATTTTGAATCTAGAGATCAGTATGTGATTTGAATAAAGTTTCTCAAGATTTTTATAAAATTAAAAGTAAATTATATAATTCATTACCACATCATATCATAAATGGATATGAACGTAGAATGAATATCAAATATAATAATATATTCAATAAAATCAAACAAAAAAAATATTAATAAATTCGAAGAACTCAAAACTAATGAAATACATAAAATCAAATTTCAAAAAAAATGGTTCAAGAATTTAACCGATGTGAATATTCCTTTAGATATACAGCAATTCTTATCTCTAGGTCCTAAATTTAGTATTTGTCCTGAAAATAAAGATATAAGATTAGATTCTTTACTTGCCAGTTTAGAAGATATTATCCACGAATTCAATGATGACCAACGAAATTTGTACAGAGCTCAGTTCACTAATATCATTACCAATTTCATCAACAATAACCAAGGAACCAATGACCAATTGACTAGAATTTTTGAAAAATCTAAAATTTTCTTGAAAGAACACCCAGAAATTTGCTTAGTAAATAGTGACAAAGGTAATGTACCCTGTTATCATGTATAAACAAGATTATAAAGATAAAAGTGAATTATTATTAAACGATGAAAAATACTATAAAGAGTTGAAAAGAGACCCTACTTCAACTATTCAACAAAAAGCTAATAAAATAGTAAGTTCTTTGAAAACCAAAAGAATAATAGATGAAATAACTGCAAAAAACTTAACAATTAAGAATGCTGTAGCACCAAGGTTTTATACGCTTCCTAAAATTAACAAACCTGTATTATCAATGAGACCAATTACATCTTCAATTAATTCTCCAAACAGTAAAATAACCAAATATATCACCAAAATTTTGACAGATTCTTATGATACTAACAATCCCTACTATGTTGAAGATTCTTTCAATTTCAGTGAATTCATCAATAATATCACTTTACCTGAAAGTTATATTTTTTTTTTAATTTCCAATTTAGTTAAAAAAAGCATTGAAAATAAATGGAATATTATTTCTAATTACTGTCCTTTTGATAAAAAAATTTGGGTTATTGATTTTAAATTTGTATCAACCTACATGATATTTGATGAGAAGTTCTATAAACAAATTTTTGGTACTCCTATGGGTTCTATTATTTCACCAATTTTATCCAGTTTTGTACTAGATGATCTTCTTGATGACTGTTTAAAAAGAATAAACTTCGAGATCCCCTTTATAAAAAGGTATGTTGATGATCTCATACTTTCTGTTCCTCAACATAAAATTGAAGAGATTCTCAATATTTTTAATTCATATGATGATAACATTCAATTTACAGTAGAAAAAGAAAACAATAACTCAGTTCCATTCTTTGACATGAAACTAATTAGAACAGAAGATAACAAATTGATCACAAGGTGGTATAGAAAACCCATCAATAGTAATAGACTAATAAATTACCATTCATATCACCCAAACAATATTAAAATTAATGTTATCACTAATATGAAAACAAGAGTAGAGAAATTAACCCATCCCTCTTTGAGAATAGAGTGTTTGAATGAACTAAAAATCATACTTCTCGAAAATTCATACCCAAATTCTTTAGTTAATAAAATTATTTTTAGTACTTCTTCACATAACATTCCTCCAATTCTAAATTCGAATAATAACAAAATAAATAGAATAACTTATAAAAGTTTACCTCATATTCAAAATCTGACTCCAAAATTGATTAAAGTCCTCAATAACAATGATATAAAAATAGCAAAAACTAATATAAAAACAATTTCCAATCTCCATACTAAATTGAAAACACCAGTTCCAAAGGAATTCCAATCAAATATTATTTATAAGATACCATGCATTGATTGTCATAAAGTTTACATTGGTCAAACAAAACAATTATTAAAAGATAGAATCAGAGGCCACAAAAGTGATTGTAGAAGGTTTAAAAGATCTTGTGCACTATCCAGTCATTCTATTGACGAAGATCATCGTATCGATTATAATAATTCAGAAATTCTAGATTTTGAAAGTATCTTATCTAAAAGACTTTTTTGAGAAATGGTTCATATTAACAAAAATAAAGACAATATCATTAATAAACGAACAGATATTGATGATCTGAGCTCTATCTATACTTATATTTTTCACAAACGAAATGTACTGAATTCAAATAATAATCTTCTTTAATATTTTTTTTTCCATCTGTATATATATTTTGACAATTTGTAAAAAGTCAATTGAACCTGTCTAAAAATTCTTCCTTCATGAAAGAAACTTCTAATGTCACTCTTTACGACTAATTTTTAATATTTTCATGTTAGTAAGTATAGTTGTTAATAATATTATTCTGTTATTAATCACTCATATTGTAGAGAAGTCTTGATAAAGATGATAATGTTTATTATCTTTATCAATACTTCTCTACAAATACTAAATTTAGGACCTAGAGATAAGAATTGCTGTATATCTAAAGGAATATTCACATCGGTTAAATTCTTGAACCATTTTTTTTGAAATTTGATTTTATGTATTTCATTAGTTTTGAGTTCTTCGAATTTATGAATATTTTTTTTTGTTTGATTTTATTGAATATATTATTATATTTGATATTCATTCTACGTTCATATTCATTTATGATATGATGTGGTAATGAATTATATAATTTACTTTTAATTTTATAAAAATCTTGAGTAACTTTATTCAAATCACATACTGTAATACTGATCTCTAAAAGTCAATTGAACCTGTCTAAAAATTCTTCCTTCATGAAAGAAACTTCTAATGTCACTCTTTACGACTAATTTTCAATATTTTCATGTTAGTAAGTATAGTTGTTAATAATATTAATTGTAGAGAATTTGATAAAGATAATAAACATTATGAAAGCTTGACTGAAAAAACGAAGAACATTCATTGAATCGAACATACCTGACTGCTTCCCAAATAAAATTCATTTCCCTTGATATTTCACAGTCAATAAATATTCATACCTATATATATATATATATATATTATATATATATATATATATATATATGTATATATATATATGTATATATATATATATATATTAGCCATCTGTTTGTCAACAGCTTTAATCCATCTCTTACGCTCTTTTCCATCTTTGATAGAATATAATCAATGAGGTGCTTTTTGGGTGCTAATATTTCGATCATTTTTTCCACGGTTATCTCGTACTTTTGCATGCTGAATGCAATTCTGAAACCTAAACCTGGCTACATTCAGACACACAGTTCTCCCTCTTTCGGAATATGATAAGAAATAAAATTATTTTTGGAGGATGAATGAGGTTTAAGTTATGTTTGTATTCATAACCTCAATAAGTTGGAAGACACATCGTATTAGTGTCCAGGATCCCATGACTTTGAACGTTAAATTTGAGTTAATGGCCGTCGGTCATTACTTTTAAACTGGAAAAAATATCTTTATTGACATTGGAAAAGTCGTCGTATCTCCTGAAGTAATTGGAAGCACAAAGTTTGTGCTCAGTGAAAGAATGAGCAAGCGTTGGAGACTATAAATTTACCCAAAAATCAAACTATATAGGTATATTTCACAACCAAAACTCTTAGTGCCAGGAATCGATTTGAATTCTAGATGAATCAAACAGTAGTTAGAAAATTGTCTATAATGATGAAAAAGTGGAAACACATTCTAACCTATGTCGTTAATTCAGTTGAATTGAAAACACAAGCCCTAGGATTCATTATGGAAAATTATTGGAGAAAAACTCTTCCATATTGATTTTATAAACTTTCAAAATATGTAATTACTAGCAATTTCACTCACCTGCATTGGCGCGACAACAAATCAATAGCCTGTGACTGACCACACAACATACAAACCATTTCTATGAATACACAACAGTGGTATTTGAAACTGAGTGAATGTTCGAATAGTTTTGTAGAAATTAACAAAAAATGAAATCAACTAATAACTATCCACTCAATGGACTCCACGTATCCATTTTGTTGTGTATCATCAGAACTACCTATATGTGTGCCTTCCAACAGAATCGGTTCACAGATGAAAAATTAATAATCCCCTATTTTTCTACCATTAGCATTATTCTTTTCCAAATCAGAAAATGACTAACTCTGAAGTATACCCTGTCCATTAAAAAAGAATCATCCAAATCGGATAGCCCAGTACAAACATATGAGTGGTAGAATCGGTTAACGGGTGAAAATTCAGTGGATGAACGGTAAATATCCCCTATTTTGCTACCCTTAAGGGTTTGTAATATCATATTTCGGGAGCAGATAAGAGGCATTTTTTGTAGGTAGAGAAAGAGCATCAATTCTCATAAATATTTTTCCGCTATTCATTGAACAGTCGGAGAAATGATTCCCGTATTTTATTGACGTCGTCAGCAGCTTGAAGCTGAGTTATTTCCATCCACTGGGACCTCTGCGCTGGATTCACAGGGAAAGAAAACTAGGAACACTACTAACTAGAGATAACCAACTATAAACTAATGAAACAACAAAGATTATAACAATAGTATGGAAACGATAATAGTATGGGAACAATTGAAAAAAAGAAAATCGTACACCTCAAAGAATAAACGAGAATTGAACATACAATAATTTTAATATGGGGTTATGTAACAAATTTGAAAAACATTGAACGTTGAGTGATACAACTTCTACGCTTTCAGTTTAATCATGAAGTAACAGCAGATGTGGAAGAGAAACAACACTGATAGATTAACTCTTAACTAGCACATGTCATGCCTCTATTTTTGCATATGCGCATAAATTCTAAATTTGATATTTTTATTATCAATATTGGTACTTAAAACATATATGGTTGTATACGGGTTCTGAAAATGGACTATTGTCATGATTATATATTTTATAAGATTTTGTATATGGCCTCGAAGTGGATAGTTTTTTAACGTATATTGGCGATTTTATTTTGAAGGATTTGCATATGATATTTTAATTTTGGAATTGCGCGATCTGGATTGAACTTTTGAAAGAACTATAGTGACATTGAAAAAAAAACAACGCAGCAGAGAGGTTCCGGAGATGGTAGGCAAAACATCAGGCAGAATGGAAACTTTTCTCTCAATAGTATATTGGCCAAATAAATTAGACAGAATGAAAGTAGTTGAAGATATGGTGTAGTATCAACAGGGTTTATTGGAGATATAGTGCTAGCAGCTATATCGTTGAAGCAGAGTATGGATGCTGACAAAATGATAATATACAGTATGAGCTAGTATTATGGCGCTCAGAGGACAAAGAGCAGCAAAGTTGAGCAAGGAGATGAAAATGGTTCATTGAGTTATGAACTGAATCACACTTCCAATCCTTGGAAATACTCGTAGAAAGCAATCGAAATTGTTCAGTCTACAATTCAAATACTACAGTTTTCTGAAGAAAATGATAGGCTCTTTTAAATCCTTCCTCATTGTCTTACAACAGAACGTGTTTTAATGAACGGCATTGGATCGATTTTTAAATCTCTCGTACATAATTTGGACTCTAGTGATAGGGAAAAATATGATCAATGCACATTTGCACCAAAATATATCAAAATGTAAAACTATCTCAATAACATTAATTGAAGAATTCAATAGTACTATTTAGCGAATAGAATATAACGAAAAACTTCTGCAAACAAAAATTACTCAAATTGCTCCAAAAGTAAAAATTCAAATGTATAGAGAAAAGGCCATGTTTATTGAGGATATCATGAACCAAATAATCAGTATGCATGGGACCATAAATTATATTCACAAATTATACTAGAGTCGTCCGTCGTTCATTTCAGCTTAATAATAACTGAAGATTCATTCTATGAGTTGAAGAAATTGGGAAAGCTGATCAATAAAGATCAATTACCAATCAAAATCGATTTCAAAAACACCCTTTTCTATAAAAAAAAAAATATTTCATATCCAATTGTAGATTGACTTATAAACTCCATATTCCGATTACACATCCCCAAAATTTTAATATTATCATGTATTTCCAATCCCAATTGAGTCTGTTTAGGGCAATTATTGAAAAAAAAAAATTGGCAAAAAACTGAAGGAATCATACCTCCTTGAGAAAATCACCCGCCAGATCCATAACTGTCGACCTACCGACATCTGGGTTATATCGATTTTGAATTCTTCATTTTTCCCAATTGGAGGCAAACGGTCTTACACGTTAACCTTCATAATTCACATTTCAACCAATACTTTTGGCATTTTTTTCATGTTGATTAGTTTAAAACAATGTTTTTATAAAATTGTCATTTGAACACATAAAATGGCCATATGAGCGTCTTGTATTTCAACTGTGACATATTTTCATTCATGTCAATAATCAAGGATTGTTGCCTGAATGCTTGGTTAGTAGTAAGATTGCATCCTGAAAGATGTGCTCTGGCAGAACATGTGAATAAATTTTACCACCAGATGAATTACGATTTAGTGGAAGTGCTAGCGACAGTGTCACATACATCAAAGACAACACTCTCAGAAATAGCTTTCATTTCCCAAGAAAACAATTACATCAATAAAAAATCAATCACTCTTATTTATTGTCTTTAGATATCAATCAAAAGTGATAAAAATGCAATATCAAATAATAGTTCTTGTTGTCATTACCGCTACCTGGTAACATCAGTTGGTACTAATCTAACAGTTGGCACCACTGTGATAATTTCCAAGTGACGCCCGCTCAAATATATTTGCGGGAATAATTCCTAACCTGTCAGTTCCACTTGTGACACCACATAGATTACACATTTATATTTATATAATTTTGAACAACGTTAATGTGTTTGTATTAACTTTGAACTTCGTTTTATTCCTTGATCTACGTTTTTTTTTGTATCACCATGTTAGATGAATATGTTTAACATCATTGAAACCAAACTCAACAGTTGTAAGTAGCATAATATTTCGCACTTGAATATGTATTACTATTGGTTCATTCATCTATTGTAGTTTCCCTGATGATGGAAATGAACATTTCCGAAAGCTTGGATAAACCTTAGAGAGTTAATTCTTTCATTGCTGCTCACCCCAATATCCCTAGTTCTGTACCACTAAACACTTTTCAAAAGGGTGAGACTGTTAGGTACTGTTAGGTACTTAGGTACTCTCTCTCCCTATATATATATTTATATTTATATATGAATATAGATACAGGGTGAATCATCTTTCCGCATAACAATCCTACAGATCTCTTTGAGAATTTGACACGAACCTGTGCACTTCTCTTTGTCGGTACGCATCTTTTGAGCGCCGACCTATCCCCATTATTAGATTGAACTGGAATGTTTGAAATAATTTTATTTGAAAAAAATAAAAAACCGAAAAAAAAATGGTAAAAAGCATAAAATATTTTTTGAAAGCGTGACGTTTTTCTACAACCATTCACTTCTTTAAATAATTGTAGTTATGCTGTACAAAAAGCTACTAACTACTCAATATATCATAACCCACCTCTGTATATTTGAATACTTACTAAATGCTATTGAAATTATTAATGTTATTTCTGCAAAATAACGAAACAAAAGAAAAAATACCACTTTTGATGACGTGATTTGTTTCTTCAGGTTTGTGTATGATATGATTGTTCATTCCCTAACTCAACTTGCATTTTTTTAAATTATGATGTTGATTCGAAAGAACGTGAATAATTGAATGAGTTTATTCCATTTTTAGATGTGTTTTATATACACGGGTCTTATAAGTAGGAGTACTTGTGATACAGAGATATGTGAGTTCTTCACTTTGTAATATGAGATTAGCAATATTCAAGGTACTGAGTATGTGGTTGTACACCTTAAATACATTTTTTTGGTTTGTTAATTACGATATTATATATTTCTTGTAATATTATTATTCCCCAATTTTTCTTTTTATATTCAAAAACCAATCAGAAATAATCAATCAGTCATATATAGTATCGAAACACTATCGATTCATATACGAACCCTATGAAATTTTGAAAATTAATAAATCTCTGGGAGATGCGCTTGTTCAAAACTGCTGCTATTCAAATGTGTCAGTCATTTCAGGCACGGGGGGTTATAATTCCTTCCAGATTGATCATTTCTCAGTTCGTCACATAATTACACATATTCCTAGATGCATCACAGAAACTCATTATGAGAGACGGGATAAGACTGAAAGAAAATCTAATTCTATATAATTTTAAATCAACTATCCAAATGGGTTCACACTAATGAATGTATGGATATTCACTTCTAACATTGATCACAGGTGTTTTTAAGATAACAAAATATAATAATAAAACTTTGATCCAGAGGCGGTCAGCGTTGAACTATTTTCCTGCCGATGCTCCACCCGTTCCACCCATTCCACCGCTCATTCCAGCATCCATTCCCCCACTCATACCGCCTCCAGTGGATCCTCCGCCACCCCCATTACTGTTTGGAGGACCTGATGGCCTGTTTGCTCCATTGATGTTGTGACCACCCTGAAAAAGAAAATTTTGTAATTAGCATTGTTGAATTTGAGAAAGTAAGAAGAGGTAAAACGGTCAATGTCATCACAAAAGAACGGTGAAAATTGACCATATGTCATGAAGAAATTCAAGAAGTTGAGCTTCAAACAATTTTTTCGATTTACGGTGTACCCTCTCTTCAAGTAACAACTTGAATTTTTCTTAAGTAAATCTGAGGAAGCAATAAAATTCACAGTTTATTTTCAGAAGGACAAATGATTCAACTCTTGAGAGCTGAACATAATTTTATCTACAAAAAAACGTTAGAATTGATGTTCTCTAGCATATACTTCATGTTGTTTTTTGGATTGAGAACAAAACTCGATAAATATATCATTCAGACACTGGCTACTCACCCTGGAATATTATCATTCCTTAAAAAAAAAAACTTTTTCCAAACCTAACATTGCATCTGATTTTTTGAACACCCGGTGCATGCTTTCAAACAAATTATCATTATTTGAATGGTTGTCGTATGGTCGAATAAAAATTGCAGCGTTTCCGTTACAGCCATAAAGTATTGATTAAGTAAATATGTTCCAATCAGTTCCCTACTATAACAATTCCTAGCAAAATTTTATTTTTCAGTTTTTGATGACGTGAATATGAAAACAATAGCCAAAAATTTAAAGGAATAAAAAAAATTTAATTTAAATGCGAGTTGATATCAATAGATGAAATTGAGTGCAATATGATATTGTTGCCTTCAAGAATATTTGTTTTTTAATAATGTATTATTATGAACGGAAATGTACTGGAGTTTGAAAAAAAAGATCGATTGAATTTTACGCTGAAAAAATCTATTCAAAACATTGATTTAATTTTATGTTTGAGTAATGTATGAATCCCTTTTGCGCAGTAACATTAATTGAGCTCGTAACGACAAAATCAGTTGATGAATAAGATATGAACGACTTATTCCTGAAAATGAACCTTTTTACCACTCTAAATACAAAATATCTTCAAAACTGACACATATCCAAAAAAATCGATACTTGTCAATTGAGGTATATAGGTGGGAATATAATTCACGTATCACATGTTACATTTTCGACTAATTGGCTGAGATGATAAAATAAGAGAGTAGAAGAGGCTATCATTTCGATAATATTTCCATTATCACCGGATGTTGACCATCAACTGTTTCTAGTGAAAATTGTATACTGTCAGTTTGACGTTGAGAAGTTCATTTTTCCGATAATGTTCATTATATTATCTCACCAAATAAAACTCGTGCAATGATTTTTCGGTCCTAGCACTTGTTAAAATCGATGGAAATAGAACTCCTGCTGTGCAGTTGTTCTATTTTCATCGGTTTTAACTCGCTTCTATCGCCGTTGATAATAATAGCACTTGTTATATTACCCCCGAATATATTCTTCACATGATCATTATATTATTTTTGTCAGTGCAAAACAGAATCAGAACTGGAGGTTGAAACTATTATTGATTTTGAAGGTAAGCAGGTTACTTAGATATGCGAAGCAGACTTTCCTATTTCCCATTTAAATTCTTTCAATTTCACTTAATGTCATAACCAAAAGTCTAGGTCTATTATGGTTAACTCTCAAGATTACTGATGGTTCCCAAATCTCACCAAACTGAGCTATATACACTCACAGACAAAAATATTGCAAATTTCATTTTGAGTCAATTTTTTCAGGTTTTTCTTCGTTCTCCTTCTTCCTTATATATTTTTTAATGCTGAATGTCTCCTGCTGAGGTATTCAACGTTCATTAATAGCCAAATAATTAACATTGAAGCCTTACACAGATTTGTAGAGCAATTAATCAATGTTGGTTATAATATTCAATGAGAGAGAGCAAAAATAACGAAAATATAACATTTTTTCAAAGAAACAAAATAACAATTCAGAACTAGAAGCATGTCCTTCTCTAGCTCTAATGATAGCCTGCTTTTCCTAGGCATGCTCCCTAGAAGGTTTTCGATTATTGAGGCATTCGATACCAGCCTTTCTGTGCAGCAATTCTCAATTCTGCAATTGACTTAGGAGCTAGATTTCGTGCTCACTTGAGAATGTCCCAAATATATTCTATGGGATTTACATCTAGACTGTTTGGTGGCCACTCTATTGCCTCAAGCCCATCTGCCTTGAGATACTGGATGACTGTTCTCACACAATATGCACGTGCATTATTATGCATTGTCACGAAATTATCGTACAAAATGAAGTTGCCATGAGGTGGAACCTGCTCTTCAGAGATGCTGCGTGTATATCAGTCAGCATTAATAATTAATTTCAGCCCTATAAGCTCTGTGCGACTGTCCCAACTGTTATGTTATAGTTGTTTTGTGTAACACTCTATAGATAAAAAAAAATGATGATTGATTGATCTGATGTATGTAAAAGTACTGTCATAACCATCATAAGCATTTCATTATTCAGTTTATATTGATATAACATGGTATTCAGTTCATATTAATATAACATGGCTTAGTCGCAGTTCAGAGTCAAATTAGAGCCCGCCCCAGTAATAATTAAAAAACTTTTTTGGAATTTCTCAAACAACCCGAAGAAATGTCACTTGAAGGTGACTTAGCTTTGAATTGGAAGAAGTTCAAAGCAGCTTATAAACTGTATCTGGTTGCAGTGCGAAAGAAGATAAAGTGAAAGCGGCAATTTCATTGCATATAATTGGAAATGGAGCTCGTGAGATATTAGAGACATTGAGTTTGACAGAAGATGAAGACAAGATGAAGATAAAATTCTACAGGAATTCGAGAAATATCTCGTTCCAAAAACTAATGTTAGTATTGAACGACACAAATTCAATACTAGATGTCAATCAGAGGGAGAATACCTTGATTCATTTTTGAAGGATTTGAGAACAATTGCTGCTTCATGTTACTTTGGGCAACTGCAATCTAGTTTGATCAAGGATAGGATTGTATGTGGAATCAGTGACAAAAAATAAGTGAAAGACTACTCCGTGGAGGAAATTTGGAATTAGATAAGGCGATAGAAATATGCAGAGCAGCTGAGGAATCCGATGAACATATTGGAAAATTATATATTGGAAACGAACACGACCAAGAAATATGTGAAATGAAGAAGAGTGAAGATTCGAGCTATATGGAGAGAGTACAGCGACACCAGAGGAACACAAATTTTGAAAACAGGTGATGTGGATGGAACAAAAGTCAACCATCAACCAGCGGGGCTTATCCATCCATAATGCAGAGAAATACACCAAGTAGGATCGTCACAAGTTGTCCTGAATGTGGTGACAACCCAGCACACAATGGATGTCCTGCAGAAGGAAGAAGATGTAATCTTTGCAATAGATTTGGTCATTTTGGGAAAGTTTGTAGATATGAAACAAAACATGAAATATGTCATTTAGTTGATACCAAATCGAAGGAATCAGATGAGGATAACGATGAACATGATGAGTATTTACTTGGTTCTGTTGATGATTGTTTCAATGAATATGAATGGTGTGTTCGACTGAGAATTCTGAATGGCAACAAAAACATTGTTTTCAAAGTAGACACTGGTGCCCAAGTTGATGCTATACCTTTACATGTATTTCGAAGGTTGCGTATTCCTCAGAATTCAAGGCCATGCAAATCAAAAATAACGTATTATCCAGGTACACAATAAAAACTTTTGGTAGTGTTCAATTATCAATAGAATTTCATGAAAAAATATGTGTTATGGATTTTGTCATTGTTGAAACGACCAAAGGTGCCCGGCCAATTTTGGGTCTGAAATCTGTCGAGATGTTAGGTTTGATGAATAGAGCAAATTGATGAAATTCGACTACAAACAAAAGAAGAAATATTAACTAAATTGAAAGTCGTATTTTTAGGAATAGGAAAAATTGTATCTGAACCAATTGATCTCAAACTGAAATCGAATTATGAAACAAATGTTGTACCATGTAGAAAAGTTTCATTTCAACTTATGGGTGAATTGAAAGAATAGTTGAAAAAATGTGTAAAGATGAAATTATTGTGAAGGTGACCGAGCCAACTGAAATTGTGATTTGTTGAAAATATAAACAGGATGTTCATGAAATCAGATGTAGTTCAATGTCCAGCGTGGCTTTAGCCGGGGAAGTAGTTGTTTTCTGTTAGACATTCACAAAAAATAACTTCATTTTAATAGTGGATTTTTCAATTCACAGAAAAATCCTTCTATCAATATTTAATTGAGAATGTTTCCTTTTTCAACCTATTACTATTGTTAAGAAAGTGAATAATCAAATACGCATTTGTCTTGGTCCACAAAAATTAAATCAAGCTATTCTTAGGGAACATTATGAGTTACCTATTTCTGATAAACTTGTTCATGAGATGAATGGTTTATGTTTTTTTTCGTTTCTAGATGCATTCACGGGATTTTGGAAAATATCACTGAGTAATGATGCCTCAAAATTAACGACGTTTGCTAATCCTTTTGGCAGATATCGATTTTTGAGATTGCCATTTGGCTTGCCAGTTTCTTCAGAAATTTTTCATCGTATATACAGTGAGATATTTGAGGGCATACCAAATGTTAAATTTTTTATAGATAATATAGCTGATTGTTTTTACCAAAACTCGTGAAGAACATGAAAAAATATTGAATACATTTTTATACGGAGCAATCCAATATAGGGTTAGGTTCCACCCAGAGACATGTATTTTTTTTTGTATTGAAGTGAAATACATCGGTCATATTCTTTCAAAAGACGGAATAAAATCTAACAATACATTTTTTTAAGCAATTCAACGAATTCCATCGCCAACTAATGTTGAAGAGTTGAGCAGATTTTTAGGAATGGTGGCATATGTATCAAAATTTCTCTCAACTCACCAGTAATTCACGTGAATTAACTAAAAATAATGTAAATTGTCTTTGGACGGCAACTCATTTGAAAGAATTCGAATATTAAAAAAAAAGTTGACAGAACCTCCTTTATTACAATATAATAAAGAGAAACTACCAATTGTTTTGTCAGTAGATAGTTCAGAAGACGATATGGGTGCAGTCATTATGCAAAATTGAGCTCCGATAGCATATGCCTCGAAATCACTTGCAGAAAGCCAACAGAATTATGCTAAAATAGAAAAAGAGATGTTTGCTATCTATTTTGGGTGTCATCGCTTTCATCAGTATCTTTATAGAAAACTATTGATTGTTGAGAGTGGTCATAAACCACTAGAAATAATATTCAGAATTAATTTACAGAATTATGATTTCGTAATAAAATATGAGCCAGGCAAACAGTTGTTTTTTTCAGCTACCTTAAGTAGAGCTAGTTTTCAAGCTGGAATATTTAGAAATTGAGGCACATATTGACTTAATCAATTGTGATAATAGTATTCTTCTAAATTAGGAATAGTAAGAAATGAAACTTAGAAAGATATTGAATTGCAAATGGTATTGAAACAAATAAAGGAAGGATGGCCTAATGAAAAATGTGAAACACATATATTGGTGAGACCATTTTGGTATTGTCGAGATGAGCCGACAGAAATTGATGGAATTTCATAAAAAGGTACTCAGATAATTATTCCTGAGGCCTTAAGGAGAGAAATGTTGAACCGAATTCATTATAATCATATGGGAATGAATAAGACGGTTGCCAGGGCTAACGAAGTGATGTTTTGGCCATTGATGCAGAAATAAATTGAATATTCAGTATCAAACTGCTTAACGTGTGCTACTTTCAGTAGGAAAAATCAAAGAGAAACTTTGATAAATAGGGAAGTAGACTATGGAAAATTGTTGCCGTAGATTCATTTTATTTTCGAGCAAAACATTATATTTTGTTGGTCGATGTTTATTCCAAGTTTTGTGAAGTTATTTTGTTACATGATTTGTCGAGTTCTGGAGTTATTACTAAGTTGAAGGAAATATTTTCGCGACATGGCAAACCAGACCTGATTTACAGTGATAATGGACCAAAATTTCCTAGTTTTCAGTTCATTAACTTTATGAAAGAGTGGCAAATTATCCATAAGACATCTTCACCAGGGTACAGTCAATCTGATGGATTCATAGAAAGACATGTTCAAATCATAAAGAATTTGATGAAAAAATTATTCTTAAATAACAAAGATATGTATTTAACTTTGCTTGAATATCGCAATACAGCTAATGAATCATCTCCTGCTCAACTACTTTATAGTCGTAGACTAAATGGGCAATTACCCATGGAGGAAAAATTATTATTCCCAATTATCCATCAATGATATTTATAACTTTGATCATATTCCAGAGAGCTCATTGGAAGAAAGGGTGAGCCTGGAAAATAAAGAAGTAAGTGAGGAGAATGAGTGTAACGAAAGAACTGAAAATGAAGTTGTTGGTGAATTTGTTAAAAAAACTGAGATGTTGAAGGAGCTTAGGTGATGATTCGAAAATACAGGAAAAGCACTGATGACAATTATTGTCCCAGGACCAAATTTGGTAGACCAATAGTCAAGCCAGATTACCTGAATGATTTAGTGTCACAAGTCATGTTGTATATTCACATGATTGCTTCGATTTTGATCCTTTTGTTTCAATATGATATATATATATATATATATATATATATATATATTATATTTAGAGGGGAGATGTTATGTTATGGTTGTTTTGTGTAACACTCTATAGATAAAAACAAATGATGATTGATTGATTTGATTTATGTAAAAGTATTGTCAATACAGATTTGGATGTCATAACCATCATAAGCATTTCATTATTCAGTTTATATTGATATAACATGGTATTCAGTTTATATTATTATAACACCAACTAGTGCTACCCCATAGCATAATGAAACCGCCACCAAAAACTATCGTTCTGTGCATTCTGCGAAACGTTCTCCAGACCTTCTGTATACTAGGCCACGTCCATCTGGCTTCCATAATTGTATTTTAATTTCATATGTGAAAAGAGCTTTTTTTCATTGATGTTCATTCCAGTTAGCATTGGCTCTTGTGTATTGTAACCATCTAGTTTTGTGACGAAAGAGATGCATAGAAACTCTTGCAGGACGTGAATCTTTTTTGGGATGCGGAGTTGTGAGCGTATAATTTAGCAAATAATGATGTCTCAAATATTGGTAATCTCGAGGCAAAGTTTTTAATCAGGCCACCTTTTGTATTCTCCAGCCTAATTGTATCACTTTACTATACGGGAAACAGTCGATTGATGTATAGACGATTTATGCGCAATACCCTGCAACCCCCATTGGCAACCCCCATTGGCTAAAGTTTCAAATTTAACAGAAAATACTCAAATGTTGCATCTCATTGAGAAAACTTTGAATCAAGAAATAAAGCAATCAAAACATCATTCTGATAACAACAAACAAAACGGTAAACATTATTAGTCGCCAAGGCACACTAGGCAATGTTTGTAATTTGTAAGGAAAAGGAGTGAACATGAAAAAATACTGAAAACAAAATTTGCGAATATTTTGGTCTGCGAGTATATATCATGTTCCGCAGCCTTCAACGAAGTTCCCCAGCATTCAGATCAGTTGAATTTCTTGCATTCATATTATAGTATGATTTTTGTCTATGATTTCTATTCACATAAATTATATTGAAATATTTGTGATAAATACTATGTTTCAGTTTTTGAACAACGAATTTCGGAAAATTTTGGGTAAGTATCAAACGACTAATAAAAATTTCTTTCATTCATGTTAAAAAAACTGCGGTCACGGTGTGTTGCTTCTGGTCATCCAGAAGCAACTCTATTAAACAACTGTTCTTTCTGATTACTATTCTGGAGTCTTAGATATAAAGAATCAGATATATCCCTA
Source organism: Gonioctena quinquepunctata (assembly GCA_018342105.1). Taxonomy (NCBI): domain Eukaryota; kingdom Metazoa; phylum Arthropoda; class Insecta; order Coleoptera; family Chrysomelidae; genus Gonioctena; species Gonioctena quinquepunctata. The sequence goes on along the minus strand of JAFIRS010002581.1, from coordinate 39,237 downwards.
TTTATTAAGGGCCAATATTCCCTAGCACGAGCTGGTAATGAAGTTTTTCAGATCATGATGTAATCCTGCTTTGATATCATATCTCATAGTTTTGTAATATCCGTCTGAATACCTTTGAAAATTACCCATTTCTCTTCAACAAGTTCAGCCTTTACGTACCAATATGGTATGGCTAATTGAATCACTTGATTTTTTCTTGAGGCCATCCATTTTGTATTCAACTCAATATATTTAAGAGTTCGATATCTCTATACTGTTGAGTTCCAAATTGTTGTTGAGTGTGGTTTGTGTTGTTTATAGTATCAAATAATCGAAGAGTTTTATAATAGAATTGAGTGTGTCGAAAGGTTCCATACAATTTTGTTAAATCGATAGGTTACCCCATATATCGTAATACCGTAAACTCAAAAAATGCATATCTTAAAAACGTAACATACAAAGTTGATAAAACTATATGATAGTCAACATTTTCAAAATATTGTTAGTGAAATATGGTCCAAATAAACGGAATAGTTTTCTAGATATTCAATAAAAACATTGTAAATGACCTAAAAAAATATAACGCACTCTTTATCTAAATGAAAGGTAATATTGAACAATTGAGTTCATCAAAATGTTACCCTATCTTTTATTCAATGGGCGGTAACAATTAATTCTTTTTTTTGTAGTCAAAAACGATCTGTCAATTGATTTCAGTATAGGGGTATACTCGAAAATAAAAATATATTTCAAACCTACAATAGACTGCAACTATGATATCTTAACAAAATATAACTTGTTGGTTTTGGATAGTGCTGGAAAAAACTCCGAAAAAACGATTTTTTTCTACTATGCCCCGTATACACCCCAATGTACTATCATCACTAAGATTATAATTCAACATATTTACGAGTTCCGATCAATACATTTTCATCCTTACTTTGTTTTATTTCGACAAAAAAAAAAGTTTTTTTCTTTGTCAATCCTACCCCAATACGACGTTTTTACGAACTTTGGCCGCTTATATCTCAGAAACGAAATATACAAAATCATTTAAACTCACACTTTTTTCTAACGACCCATCCTACTATAACATAATGAAATTTCAGCCAATTCGACGGAGAGCCAATTACCCATAAGTTTTCGTGCATTGTGAAAAAATCGTCATTTTTCAATGGTCAGTTTTTGCACAAAAATTTTACAAAATAATTTTTATCGCGAAAACTGTTACATATAAGTATAGAGAATTATCAGAAAGAGTTATGAGGGATCCTATAAGGATTCCAAAAATTATATAATATATGGGATGTTCCATTTGAAATAAAAAAGTAAGCACTACTTTCTTATACAAGTGGCAGAACTGTTTTGATGGAATTAGATCAAGACGGATGAAGCATGTTTGTTTATCCACTCACACAAATTTTCGAGATGATCTGTCGTTCCGTTCTCCAGATACTTCTAATATTCCATCAATCGTGAAACTCGCTTTATACTTATAAACCTGCATTTATTCACATTGAACTTGACAATAATTTTTTTGCTCTCAGGAGAATTTTTTCTAGAATTTTATCATGTTCCTTTGGAGTCTTCGACTATACCTGGGGGTACAGCTGGACAAGCGTTTAACATTATACAAACATACTAGTCTAGCTATCCAGAGAACATCTGCGGCCATAAGGGGAACATACACACTGATAGCAAGAAACTCCACATTATTTATGAAAAACAAATTACTAATATATAAGCAAATCGTACGGCCAGTAATATTATACGTCTGTTCGGTGTTCTGCAGCCTGTCCAAGACTACTGTACTGAGGTTGGACAGGATGCAGAACAAAGTGCTTCGTATAGTAACACGAAGCAACAAATACATTCAGCTGTATGAACTGCGGGAGTTGGCAAAAGTTCCACCGATTCAAGATTGAAAGGCTTGTCTTCTACAAGCATTTTATACCAAAGAGTAGACACTAAATTAAGGTCATATCACAATGAGCCCAAAAAGCATGGTGGACTAATCTATCAGAAACTGGAAGAGCATAAGTCGTAATAAGAGAATGAGAAGGTCGGTACATTTATTTTATCCCTACAGCAAGTTGATCTACCCAAGTATTGATCGTCAATAAACTTCTTCAAACCTGGTTCATTGCCTTTACTTTACCAGGCTCTAACTATAAACTGAATAGTCATTTTAATTCGTACTTGAGGTTTGAAATCAATAAATATTAGACTGGAACATACGCGAAAATAATATACACTTTATATTTTTTTGAATTGACATCTTTATATAGGGATATCGTTAACATCGCGAGGGCACCCCCACAACCCCACTCTGGGGCGTGCGGAACACCTAGAACTAGAGCAACATATTCTATCTATGGAAACATAGAAAGAACTATGGAAAATCCTCCACTCACTCCACCTATCCCACCCTATCTCCTCGACCTATGTACCCCTAACCGCGGGAAGAGGCTATAAGCCGAAGAGCTGTAGAGACACTTGGAGTTTTTGCTCTCCAATCCCTTGATTTTATCAAAGAAATGGGCAAGAGGTTGATAAAAGAAACAAAGGAACCTAGAGCACTTACATTTCCAATTCAGCGAATAAGCATTGCAATACAGCGTAGAAATGCGACATCGATTATTGGAACCATACCAGCGTCCAATTCATTCGACGAAATTTTGTTGTATTCCCATAAACGTAAAAGAGAATGTTCTAATAACTCAGCCATATTTCGAAATAACCAGGGAAGAGATTATTCGGATGTCGATAGCAACAGCAAGCGAAGTGCCAATGGCTACAACTATGCCTTACGACCTGCGGCAGTCTCAGTTGATGAAGCTATTGAAACCTTCGGCCACAAGGGTCTGGAGAAGTTCGGGAACACATGTTTTATGAATAGCATAATCCAGTGTCCGCCTAATACAAGAGAGTTGTTGGAAGGACACAAATAAACACCAGCATTTACAGCATGAAGGGGACCCTGATCAAAACAATCGCCAAAGTCATAAAGTATTTATGGTCTGAAGATTTTTCAAATCGGTTCGTAAACCCCATCTCTTTGAAAAACCAAATCCAACGGTATGTGCCTCGGTTCATGGGTAATGAACAGCAGGATGCCCAGGAGTTCCTACTGTACCTGCTCGTAGGTTTACATAAGATGTCAACAGGGTGATGGTGATGCCAAAGATCATCAAAAAAATGAGTGACAATAAAAAGCGCAGGAATCATGGTGCAGATACTTGCGCATGGACATTGTGATTCCTGTGGTCACATTCGATCCTTTTTGGGATTTGTCGCTGCCCATCAATCAAAGCAACGGTCATCTGAAGCTTTCACATTATTTGGATTCTTTAACGCGAGAAGAGATAATGGACGTGGATGAAAAACCGACTTGCTCCAAGTGTAAGAAGCACAGGAAATGTACGAAATCTTTGTCGATTCAAAAATTCTCCAAAGTTTTGGTGATTACTTGAAACGTTTCTCTTCATCCGAACGCTTCCGAAGCAAACTCAACGTCAACATAGACTATCCACTAGAAGGATTAGATATGAGCTACTACGCCGCCGACAACGTCGCTTCATGTCGCTACAATCTGAATGCGTTATCCAACCACAGTGGTACTGCGTACGCGTACAGCGGGCACTACACCGCCTATTGCAGACATCCGTACTCCGGCACCTGGTACGCGTACAATGAGGCTCATGCCTCTTCCATATCGAGATCCCTTGTGACCGCTGATTCTCACCTACTCTTATATGAGCAAGAGAAAACCGATTCTCTGCTATAAGTGATTTTTCAATTTATTTATTATATATTTGTTGTAACTATATCAGAAAACACTAGTACAATGTAACACACCATTTGTTAATTGAGAGATATACCGTACTTGAAGAAAATGAACTGATTTTGAATTACTATCTATCTATTTATAGGTCTACCATCGAAATACCTTCGATTACTCTACGTTTCCTCATCTATTCAAGAACTCGTGTACCAGAATGATGTGTTTTTTTTTCGAATTTGGAAATTATTTTATTTCGAGAATATTTAAAAATACTGAATTTTTGTATTTTGTTATTGAATTGGAGGTTGAATACCTCCCAAGTATACTCACCAAAATTAGAGCTATCGCACAAAAAATCATGAGAGCGCTTTTCATGTTATATCAGTAATGACTGAAAGATAATATACTAAGATAGTCCCTTTATAGTTGATATTGGTCTGAATAACATAGGAAAATTTCACGCCTTCGTGAAGATACATATCCTGATACCTTGTTACCACCAATAACATGAACCCAACAAGTAAGTTAACATTGTCATAATTATATATCGTATGTTGGAAATTGTTTGATATATTTAAGGAATGCTGAACACGCGAAAAAATATGACTCCAAATTAAAATAATTTCATTAATCACGCTTTTTGGCTGATTATAGGTAATATAAAAAATGTGACTGGATTATTCAATATTCTTTCATAACAAGTCCTCGAATATTTGAGAAAATAATTACCAAATGAGCTTTTATCACAAAATGAAAAATAAAATGGAATTTGAAAAAGTATTGAATGAAAAATTTATCAATTTTGTATGTGGGATTTATTTTTTCGGATATTTTTCAAGAACTTCCAAGATTGGACAGGTAAGCCCAACGTAATTGATATGAATACAATTGATTATCGAGAGGTTCTATGTTTGAAAAAAAATATTGGGTGGTATCACTGTAAATCTTCCATATTTTTCTGCTGTTGCATAAATACTGTAAATCATGCTTTTATTTCTGCCTGACTTTTGCCAAAGAGGTAATTGAAACCACTCAGATATGAATTTATCATCGGTTTCCATTCAGACAAGGTGAATTGATTCTCCGATTCACTTTGACATGTGATGCTTTGAGGAGCAAAACACTTGTACGTTGATCTTGGTTTATTCCTCAAGTGTCTGCTACTTTTAGAAGTGGACGGTAAACTTATCAAGTGAAAAAGAAAATATGAAATTGAGATTTGACGTGTGTACAGTCAACGAGACCGAGTTCTGTCACACTCGACACGCTATTGTCAAAAACCCTCGGGCCAGTTTGTTCGAGATCGGGTCGGACTGAGGATCGAAACACTGCTGAAAGGATTAATGTTTACCATATGCGTTTCAATAGGGTTTGGCACTGTACATCACGCCAGCCTCGAAAGTTATCAGTTTCGAAAGAAAACAAATAAGTAATTATTAACAGCAATACAAACTCGGTTTAAGCATGACTGTTTTTTCATATATCTGTGTCTCTTGAGGGCAAAACACAAATGTTAATAGCACTTCGCTTGCAAACACCAGTTGAAGTTTTAACACTCACAAAACTCGGACCACTTTGTCATTGCCAGGATGGAGAGCCACAACTCTTCCTAGTTTCCATTAGAACGAAGGCAGTCCAGACTCTTTCAAGACCACTGGATCTCCAATCTGGATATGATTGGGTTCACTTCGTTTCCATTTAAAGCGCTGCTGAAGATTTGTTAGGCATTCAGCCGCCCACCGCTGCCAAAAGCGTTGAACCATTTGTTGTAGTCGATGGTAAAAACTCAGTCTTTGAGCAGGTTTACACTCACGTCTGTTTGTGGAACGGCTACCAATGAGTTACCCACAAGGAAATGACCAGGGGTTAGAGGATCAAGGCCAGAAGGATCGCTAGAGAGCGCCGTTAGGGGACGTTAGTTTAAAACTGCTTCAATTTGACACAATACCGTATAAAGGCCTTCGAATGGTAAAGGAGCATTGCCAATTTCACGAATCAAACGTTTCTTTGCAGATTTCACGGCTGCCTCCCGAAGACCACCTTGATTTAAAAAATTTGTAAATTTTTTTTTTACCGCTTTCTTAGTTGTTTGAACAACCCTCAGAAGATAATGAAAACTTGTACGAGTTAAAATCACGGGGACCTTACCTTTTATAGTGGGATCCGAAACCACTCTTGGGACCTTGAAACCATTTTTCACCAGCTGCGGGATTCGAACCCGAGCCGGGTGGAAACAGTCGACACAAGACCAACGCTGTTGCCACTGAGCCACAAGCCCCGATTAGGAGCAAATGGAGGGTTGAAATGCCAAGTTATAGTGTTTTTCAGAAGTAAATCATGAAAATTGCCTGTGAATGTAGCCTTATTAATATTTTTTATCAAAGATTTCAACTCATTATTTGCCACCTTAAAGTTGGAACCATTGTCACTATATAGATATGAACATAGTCCTCTTCTTGATACAAAATGTTTTAGGCAATTTAAAAATGTATCAGAAGTTAGATCGCCGGCAAACTCGATATGCACGGCTTTTTTTGTGAATATAAGTTTTTATTAATTTACGAGATTTCAGACGCCCGTCTTTTACCAGTATAGGTCCGGAATAGTCTACGCCACTGTTTTAAAAAGACGTGCAAGCTCTAATCTGGATTTGGGTAAGTTTCCCATCATAGGTAGGACATTGCTTGGTTCAGCTCCGAAACAGGTGATACATTTCTGAATGACTGCTCTCACAACATTTCTGCCATTTATTATCCAATATTTGTTTCTGAGTGAGGCCAACACTGCTTGTGGTCCGGAGTGTGGAGTCCGTTTATATTCATATTCAATCAATATATATGAGAATGGATGTTCCGGAGGCAACAGTACAGGGTGTTTTATATCATATTCAAGAGTGGATTGTTTCAGACGACCACCTACGCGAAGTAATCCACTGCTATCTATGAATGGGTTCAAAGAGAACTATTTGCTGGAATTTGAAATCATTTTTCCAGAATTAAGAGCTTGGATTTCGTGATGAAACTGTTTCGATTGTGACATATTGAGCAGTAGTTTGGAATATTCGTTCAATTCGTGTTCTGTGAGTGACCCGGTTAAGTTTTTATTTTTATTTTGGGATCATTATTATGAAAAAACCTGAGTACATATATACTCGATGTAATTTCGTGAATGTTGAGAACTCATCGAAAATAGATTGATCCGAATATAAGTCTGGATTTAGATTATACGAGTGTAACGCAATTTTTTGTTCTTTGCGTCTATCGGGAATTTCTTCTGGAGTTTCGAATTTAGATTCGGGCCAGTCATATGCATCCATCATCAGAAATCCAGATCCGCGCCACCAAAGTTCTGAGTTTGATAATTCTTTGGGTTCACATCCTCTGGATATGATGTCTGCGGTGTTTTGTTTGGTTGATATATGTCGCCACTTATGAGACTCAGTTAGCTCTTGAATCTCTGTGACGCGATTAGCAACGAATGTTTTCCAAATACGATGTTGTGCGGAAATCCAAGAAATGACTATAGAATAATCGCACCAAAAGAGTGTATCAGCATTATTCATAGAAAGAGCTTGTTTAGATTTTTTCATTAAACGAGCAAGCAGCAAGGCTCCACAAAATTCTAAGTGTGGAAGTGAAATCTTTTTCAGATGAGCGATTTTAGATTTGGCGCATAGAAGTATCGGGTGGTGAATGCCATTAGTGTCTGTCGTGCGGACGTATATAGATGCTCCATAGCTTATTTCGCTCGCATCACAGAACCCATGGAATTGAATTTTAACGTGATTTGAAATTGGAACATGTCGCGGTATTTGTATGCTAGTAAGACTTTTGAATTCTGTAAAGAATTTGAACCATTCATTACGTAATTCCAATGAAACTGATTCATCTCAATCGATATGGGCATCCCAAAGTTTTTGCAGTAATAATTTTGCTTTAATAATTATTGGCCCTATTAATCCTGACGGGTCAAAAATTCGGGAAATAGTACTCAACATATAGCGTTTGGTAACTATACTAGATTGCGTTAATATTGTATTGTACATGAGTGCATCATCATTAGGGTTTCAGACCAAACCTAGAGTTTTGATATTTTCATTTCCGAATAAAACATATGTGTCATCGGAATGATGGGAGTTTTCATCAAAAGCGACTTCAGCTTTGTTAGAAGTCCATTTGCGTAGAGTGAATTTTGATTCAAAAAGTATTTGATTTATTTGGTCTTTCAAAATAATTGCTTCTTCGATAGATGGAGCACCACAGATCAGATTATCGAAATAGAAACTATTTTTATTATTTCGCTCGCCGCGGGATATTTCCGTTCATGATCAATGGCTGCTTGCACGATTGCTCTACAAGCTAAAAAACTTGAAGATGCGCATCCGTAGAGCTCATCCAGTATTGAAACGACCACTTTGGCCTTCCTCCACCTAACAACCAATTATTATCGAAGATACCCGAACCATTGTCTAACTATGGCTATTAATAGAAATTCCATAGGCGTCCCAAATTATTTGGTATAGGCGATTCACGAGACGAAGAGAACTTACACTCCTATAACTTTCCTAACACTCCTATTTCTTTTTCCGCTACTGAATAGTACTTAACACTGGGCATTTTGGGAAGGTAACCAGTAAACTATTGCAAAGTTGAATAAATAACTGCACTACCTATTTATTAATTAAACAAACCTAACCTTTCAAGCGATGCATGCCAAGACACTGGTGAAGATTCGCCGTAGCACAGCAAATCGTGTCCACTCGTGTTTTCCCCCTCTCTACCTACCAAAAGGTCGTTTCAATACTGGATGAGCTCTACGTTCCGGTATTGAGAGTGTTATGTTTGATTTCTTCGGATGAATCAGTACGCCAGACGATTCTCTAAAGATCACGATTTTCAGGTGCTATGGCAACTTGGCGATACATTTTTTCAATATCCGCAGTAAAAACTACATTGTGTTTACGAAAATTCAAAGCCATTACAAATAACTCAGGTTGAATTGTTGGCCCCACCTTCAACATATCTTTTAGAGATAAACCAGTCGTGGTTTTACACGAAGCATTAAAAACTACTTGTAATTTCTTGTTGTACTGGTTTCATTCATTACACCGTAATGGGGTGAGTAATATACGGGATTGTATTTTTGTTTTTTTATATCGATCTGCGTCATGTGCCCAAGTTCTTCATACTCTTTCATGAATTTGACGTAGGTATTTCTCTTTGAATTCGTTATTTTTTGCGAAATGTTTCACAAGATAATAAAATCGGTTTATTGCATTTTCTTTGGAAGAACCTAGCATTTCATAGTTGAATTTCAATGGTGAAGAAACTTGTATTCTTCCAGTGGCGTAGCTCCTCGCATTCTATTTCTTCCTCAGAATATATGTGTTTTCGTTTCACTTCTTCCAACTCCCAGAATTTTTGGAGTTGATTCTGAATTTCAGTATTTATTGTTGATAAGTGACATATAGTTTTTTGAAGAGATAGAAAATCTGAATTCAAAATAATCGAACCGGAAACAATCCACCGAGCATAGTTTCTTGTAATATGAGACTATCACCGTTGATTGTTGATTGCTCCAAATTTTGAAGAAAACGTTTGCACCTAGGAGAACGTCAACGGAATCAGAAACTTCGAATAGGCTGTCAGCAAGTTTTATGTTTGGGATGGAATATTCAACTTAGAAATGTCGAAAGAAATTTGCGGTAGCTTTTCTGTGATTTTGTTTATTATCAGAAATGTTTCTTCGAATGAGTATTTGCTGTCGGTCGAATGAAATATGAATTTTGTTTGACTTGAAATGTTGTTCAAAGAATTGTTCATCCCTGCCACTGCCACCTTCTTAGTTTGTAGTTTCAATTGATTAGCTAAAACACTCGTAATAAAGCTTGAGAGCGATTCACTGTCTAGCATAGCTCTGCATTGAATCATCTATTTTTTTTATGACGAATGTACACTGTGCGTGTTGTTTGTGCTGCGGAATAATGTTTGTGTAAGGGTGACAGGTAGCGATATACTGGGGCTAGTGGCGTTTTCTGCTCACGCGGGCATTGTTGGGCTGTGATCTACTTGACCTTGCACAGCTTCGTTCAGATGAAGTTGCGTAAAGTGTTTTTTATTACAAATTTTGCAACCGCTCGATTTGCATTCATTTGAGGTATGATTTGGCCTGAGACAATTGTAGCATAATCTTGATTTCTTGACTTCTGAAATTTTATCCGGAACTGAGATGCTTCTAAACTTATCGCAACGTGAGTTATAATGATTTTGTTTACAGAAAGAACAAAAAACCTTTTGCGTCGGAAGATGAGATAATGATTTTTCTTCACGGCTAAATGTTTTCGAAAAGTGTTTCTTTTCATGTGCTCTATTTTCAACTGTTTCAAACAATTGACAATGTTTTGGTAGGAATTCGTTTGTTCTCTAACTGTAGGGTTATCATTATTTTTGACATGTTCTTCCCACTGCCGTTTAGAAGTGGTGTCGATTTTAGATGTTAAAATATATGTTAAAAGAGTATCCCAGGTACCGGTAGGTTAACCTAATGATTTCAAAGCTGGTATATTCTTGTTAAAGTCATCTAGTAACTTCCTGAGTTGTGAAAAGGATTCATTTTGTATATGAGATAATTCAAATGAAGTTTTGACGTAAGTGTGAATTATTGATTTGTTGTTTTCGCATCTCTCTTTCAGCATAGACCAAGAAATATAATAATTATCGTTGGAGACTTCTAGTGCCTGAATCACTTGTGCAGCTTCATTTTTCAAACAGGATTGTAAATAATAAAATTCTTGAACGTTGGGGAGATTCAAATCCTTGTGAATGAGGCTATTGAAGGTGTCATGAAAGGTTAACCATTGGTTATAATGAACATGGAAATAAGGTAGATTGATACTTGGTTATTTTACCTTTGATTACACGGTTGGTTGACTTACAAATTGATTCACAGAATGAACACTATTTTTGCCATTTTCCAAAAGATTTAGATTTTGCAGTTCTGCAATGAGTTTCTTTGCATTTTCAATGGTTTTAAAGAATGTATCTTCAAACGCCTGACTTTCCTCCTCATCTGTGAATTGATTTGAGAGGGATTCGATTTCACATTGAAATTCTTCAAATTCATCAATTAGATTTCAATATTTTTCCAAACGAGTTTCAACTCTATAGATTCGTCGAATACTTCAATGTAGTTCATGAATCGAGATATTTGACTTTTTATTGAAGCACGTTTTGATTTCAATTGTTGCAAATTGGCCATTATGTATGAACGCATATTGTGTCAAATGACAGGAATAACTGGGAAATGGCGAGGATAGGTATGATTTGAGTAGGATAAGGAAGGCAACTCACGGCGTTTTCGCTTGTTTCCTGTGCGTCGTTTTAGAGTGGTTGTTTACTCGTTACCGGCAGATCAGCATGGCGGCTTCGTTGCGTCTTTCAACAGTTTGACTTTTTCAGGTTAGAAAACTTTACGGTTCGAACGGACCATATGGACGCGTTGTGGTGTAAAACACTTGTACGTTGTACTTGTACGTTGATGTACGTTTATTCCTCAAGTATCTACTACATTTATAAGTGGACTGTAAACTTATTATGTGAAAAAGAAAATGTGAAATTGAGATTTGACGTGTTTACAGTCAACGAGACCGAGTTTCCGAGTTTTGTCACACTCGTCACGCTCTTGTCAAAAATATTCGGGCCAGTTCGTTCGAAATCGGGTCGGACTGGGGATCGACGCACTACTTAACACCATAGGCGTTTCAATAGGGTTTGGCACTGTACAACATGAAATAAATTATAATTGGAATATGATATCGTCAAATGTATCGGAATGAGGAGATGCAAATGGCCATTGGTGATGGTAACATAGAAAGCGACATATAGCATGCAAGGACTTACGAAATATCAACATTTTTCACTCATATAACAACCGCTCCAAATATTTTCAGAAATGTTCTTGAAGTAAGGAATATTTCGAAAATTAAAATAATTATGAATAATATCTTATTTACTCGTTTAGTGCAAATTTTGAGGTAAAAGATGGATAATATAGAAGGTATCCGTCAAAATGAACTTTTAGGACACGACAATTCTACTTTTTATAAATCACATACATTTATTAGTGGCGAGGTTAAGTGGTGATGTGTAGAGGGACTTTGTATAGTTAAGATTTATTTCCTGGGAAGCAACGAGAAAGAAACTGTCGTTAGAACCAATGGAAGTCTAATCATCCCAGTGACCCTAGGCAGATTCAACCTTAGCCAGCAAGTGTTCCGGAAGTATTTTCAACTCTCGAAATCTTGATAAAGATTTCCTGTTAGCGGAGATCCTACTAGCGGAGATCAACAAATCATTATTTTCTCGTGCAAAACTAATTTGAAGTGTTTGTGCGAATCAGAAACTGTTTATATGGATGGAACCTTTACGTTTTCCACGCAATTGTTTACCATCTATATTTTTATTAATAATTATAACATACCTTTGTTGTTTTGTGTATTGGAGGATGAAATGTCCCAAATGTAGACCCATGCTCTCAGCCTACTGAAAAGCAGTTTCGTATCCCTGAACTACACATTCAGCCCAAACATTGTGGTTGTTGATTTTGAGAAAGCCATTCATTTAGCCATTTATGGCCAATATCGAAGTTGGTGGGCTGCCGTTTTCATTTAATTTAGGCATGGTGGCGAAAAATTGAGAATGTGGGGTTGGCTACCGAATACAAGGATAATGGCTCCGAAACAGGGTGGTGGCTGCGACATACCTTTGGAATTGTGCTTTTGGAACCACAGGAAGTTGGCGATTATTTTGCCTTTGAGCTTGCAGAAACTCTACCACAAGACGGGAGAGTAACGAAATATGCCGATTATCTAGTAAATACTTGGATTTCAGGAAAATCTGTGTTTCCACCTGAAATATGGGCAGCAAAATGTGCAAGTGTGACTCGAATAACCAATTTAACAGCCAATTTAACGCGAATTTTTATGAAAGTCATCCATCACTTTTTATATTCATCGATATATTAAAAAAAAACAGAAACATACATCAAAATTCGTAGTTCTACAAATAATATCCGCAAGTGTAATTCAAAGACACAAAAAGTTATAAGAATGCGTGAAACAGCGATTGCGTCATATGTTCGTGGTGACATTTCTGTTTCGCAGCATTTTGTAAAACTTATTGGCTCATTTGTACGAGAAGTAGGTGTCCGTGTTATTTGTTGTTTGTGCACAGACATGTATCAATTCTATCATTAGTTTGTGATGTGTGTAGTAACTTGTTCATCAAATGCATAAATATCCACACAAAGGATAATAAATGCTAAATCTACAAAGGGAGTTTTGATATATTGTATGCAACTATAAAAATATAGATTGGCGAATGTTTTGCATTAGTTTTGCTTGATTTGTAAAGTGTGGAACATATGATTTTTGAAGATAGACGCGTCCTAATAAATTTATATAGGATGAATTCTAAGTATAGAGGAATAATCGGCACTCACACTGGGTCTTTGCCGGTACAGATGTCCTACCTAATTCAATTGCTCCGGTGCGCTTGGCCATTTTATCAGGTAAAGTGAAATTCTATTACTTCTTAGCGAATCCATCCCCAGTGCAGTGCTGTAGCCATTTCAATGGAAGTTGCAAAAAAACTTGCTAATTTGTAATTTTAGTTCAAGTAATTATTTTATACAATTAAAAATTCATAAATAATATTCACGAGAAATTTCATATGCCCACTATGAATATTTATATTTCGTTCCGTTATTCGGACTTTTGATAAATTGGGCATTTTTCTACTCTAACATTGTGACATTTTCCATCTAAAGAAAGAACTTACGGGTAACAAGTTCTTTACCTTAGTGTAAGTGAATCATATCTCTGGAGCACAGCTCACATGCATATCCCCTATTGTTTTTAGTATTGTAGATGCGAAATGGACAGTGTTTTTGTACGTATTTTGGTTAATAACGATTGCTTATTTTGTTTAACGTGTAACTGTATCGCGATTCATGTATAACAAATCACTAGCTGACCCGACAGACGTTGTCCTGTCATCCCGTTATCCCGTTCTCCCGTTTTCTTGTTATCCCGTTTTCCTGTCATCCCGTTTTTTCTTTATCCCGTTATACCGTTTTTCCGTTATCCCCTTTGTCCTGTCATCCCGTTATCCCGTTCTCCCGTTTTCTTGTTATCCCGTTTTCCTGTCATCCCGTTTTTTCTTTATCCCGTTATCCCTTTTCCCGTTATTCCCTTATACTTCATCCCGTTATCCGTTTTCCCGTTTTTTCGTTATCCCGTTTTCCCGTTTTGTTATCCCGTTATTCCCGTTATCCCGTTTCCCGTTTTCCTTTATCCCGTTATCCCCTTTCTTATCCCGTTTTCCGTTTTTCCGTTATCCCGTTATCTGACGTTTTCTGTCACGTCACACGGGAACGTGGTCGAACGGGATCCTATGTCCGTCTCCTGGATCTAAGCTACCTCCCCACCAATTTTCAGCCAAATCGGTTCAGCCGTTCTTGAGTTATAAATAGTGTAACTAACACAACTTTCTTTTATATATAGAGATTGGAAATACAATATTATTCGAATGTAATTCTCCTAGCAATGCAGACATAAACGGCCGTTACCAGGATAGACCAATCAATAGCGATTTTCAGCTCTATTTATTCTGTGACAAAAATAATATCAGGGAACTGACTGAGCCATCATACGAAATGCGATCCGTAGTTATATCCTGTTATATTTCCTTCTCGAAACTATCTGTTGCTGCTGAAGATTATTAATTATTCATTTGAGTTTAATTCACTTTATATATTTCGATCACTTTGTATGAGAAAAACATGAAACTTGTCGAGTTTGACAAGTATTGTCAAGAATGATAAAAATATAATTAAAACTGAAAGTTGTCAGTTACTAATAAAACACAATTCCTATAGAGAAACTGGTTTTTTATAATAAATATAACTACTGTAAGCATTGGGGCTTACATTCGGTCCTTTGAGCACAACTGAATAGTCCTTGGAGAGATATCCCTTCCCAGACGAAGTGAGCGACTGTTGGAGAAGTGTGGAAAGGAAGCAAAAGAAAGAGCAAGTTCTTCAAAGAAAAGCGATAAACTTGCAATGGAAAATGGGCCAGGAACTCAGAAAGGCAAGTTTATGGCAACCTCGAAATCCAAAAGGAGATTGCAATGAATCGAAGAACTCAAAGCGAATCTCGAATTGAAAAAGGCAGAATTAGAGGTAAGGCGATTAGAATTAGAGTGTAAACAGGCAGAAATATGCAATTTAGATTCAGAAAATGAACAAGTAGAAAGCATAGAAATCTTAGAAAATGTATATGCAATAGAAAATGCTACCTCGAGTAAAAATATCAATCAGGTTCAAGAGTGGGTGAATAACATACCAATAGAAAAATCCATGGCGGGTGTTGGGTCTGATAAATCTGTTTTTCTCTGAGAGTTTCGAGAAAAAAGAATCGGTGCAAAGTGTCCGATCTACGGAAAATACTGGATTTGAGACATTTTTGGCAACACATTGAATAAGTAAAGAACTTCCTATATTCCCAGCCGATCCTACAGAATGGTAACGTTTCATCGCCACAGTGACACGTTTGGGAAGTCAGCAATATTTGATGAATCCGCAATTGTTATCCGATATGGTAGCAAAATTAACTCCAAATCTCAAAATGGAATGGACAAAAAGAGCAAATAAAATATATTCGGACAATGGAACAAACTTCCATGGAGCGGACAAGGAACTCAGGCAAGCCCCCCAGGAAATGCGGAAGGAGTCCATTATTGCAGAAATGACATGCAGAAGAATCGAATGGCACTTCATTCCCCCAGGAACACCACATGTGGGAGGTAGTTGGGAGCGACTTGTGCGATCAGTAAAGACAACTCTGAAGGTTGTTTTAAAGGAACAAGCTCCGCGCGAAGAAGTTTCATGGACACTGATGGTTGAAGCTGAGCACATTGTGAACTCACGACCTCTGGTGCATGTATCGATCGATTCAGAAGATGAGGAAGCTTTGACACCAAACCATTTTCTAATTGTTACCTCTAGTTCTGTCTGCCTGTTCGAATCGTTCTCAGAAAATGATCTTGTTTCGCGAAAACAATGGAAAATCGCCCAGTATCTAGCTGACTGCTTTTGGCGAAGATGGCTAAGGGAGTAATTGCCCACTCTGACCAGAAGAACCAAATGGTTCCAGAAACATCCTCGGAAAGTAAAAGTCGGTGACATATTCGTTCTTGTCGACAGTAAACTGTTGAAGGTGTTCTTCTAAATTGTTGGAATGAACTAAGAACTCCGTTTTTTTATTATATCAGGAGTCATTATTTATATGACCCTATATATATATATATATATATATATATATATATATATATATACAGGGTGTAACTGAATAAGTGTAAAACATTTAAGGAGGTGATTCCTCATCGAAAAAAAGATAGGATCTTTCATATAAAGAAACTTCATTGGAGCATCCCTTGTTAAGATACCCCCTTAAAGGGGAATATATACAGGGTGTAACTGAATAAGTGTATAACAATTTTTCACAAGCACTGAAAAAGTTACAATATTGAAATCAACCTGACGTTTTGTACTACCAAAAGACACTTAGCCAGTAATTTATTTGGTTTACCCCATGGTTGTAAGGGTGAAAACGCAACCCTAAAATTTATTTCCAATGTAACTTTTTGTCTTATTATTTGTTTATCATTTAAAAATTTATTTCCGATAGCCTGTTTCATTCTAAACAAAAAATGTCTCCTGGGTTTTTTGCCCAAAATAAACCAGTAAGCAGCAAAACATTATTTTACGAACAACTACAGAGATACATCGTCATAAATGCGAACTGGATTTATTGTTATTTTGTAGTTAGTACCTGCATTAAACGATTAAAGGGTAATAAACAAAACTAAGTTATTAATAACAAAACACACAACATGTAGAAATCATAGTGAATGTTCAATATGTCTACCTTCAAACATTACGCATGCGTCTAGACGTCGGCGCATTGAGCCACGTATTCGCTCAAATATTCCTGGAGTCTCTCTGATTACCCTGCACGCATCGATGATGCGGTTTCCTAAGTCCTCTACATTGCGAACAGGAGTACGATATACCAAATGCTGTGAATGGCCCCAAATAGAGAAATCGAGAGGATTGAGATCCGGGGATCGAGCGGGCCATTTATGTGGTCCTCCTCGACCTATTCACTGATTTGCATATGTTTCAGTTAAATGCTGACGTGCTACTTGACTAAAATGGGCGGGAGCCCCATCATGCATAAAAACATATCCCTTCTGACGCCCAAAGGAACTTCTTCCAGCAGTACTGGATGCACTTCTCTTAAAAATTGAACGTATGCCTCACCATTTAATCGAGGAGGTAGAAAATGAGGCCCAATTAAATCATCCCCAATAACTCCGAGCCACACGTTAAGAGAAAACTGTTCTTGATGGCTAGTTTCGACAATAGCGTGAGGGTTTTCATCAGCCCATATGTGGTAATTATGAAAATTAATAATCTTGTTCCGAGAAAAACTACATTCGTCTGTGAATTCTATCGTCTTCAGAAAGTCACAATTTCTTCTAATCATTTCCAGCATCCAATTGCAAAATTCAAGACGGTTCGGAAAGTCTCGCGGTAACAGTGCCTGTACTCGTTGCAGATGGTAAGGGTATAAGAGTTGTTCCTTTAAAATTCGAAATACCGTCATATGATCAACATTTAGCTGGAAAGCAATCTTTCTAGTACTGGTAGTAGGTTGTTCTTCAATCAAATTAAGTACTGCTTCCTCAAGCTGTGGTGTTCGTATTTCTCGATGGCGACCACAATCCTGCGTTTTTTTGTCGAATGAACCATATTCTCGTAATCGTTGATGAAGTCGAGCAAATATTCTATGTGAAGGATGCTGCCGTTGAGGATACATTTCAGCATATCTTCTAGAAGCTTCTAACCCATTCTCCTGCGACAGACCGTAAACGTAATGCATATCAGCCATTTCCTCATTTGTGTATGCCATTTTATTAACAAGTGAATTATTAAAGTAACAAATTAAGAACAGAACAACAACACACAATTAGTATTAATTCAATTTCGAAAATTCCCAAACTGACAGCGTCATACCAATTTAATTGTCACTATCGCTAATAGCGACCTACTAGATAGATTAGTTTCGTATTTTCGCATTTATGACGATGTATCTCTGTAGTTGTTCGTAAAATAATGTTTTGCTGCTTACTGGTTTATTTTGGGCCAAAAAACCAAGAGACATTTTTTGTTTAGAATGAAACAGGCTATCGGAAATAAATTTTTAACTGTTCAACAAATAATACAGACAAAAAGTTTCATTGGAAATAAATTTTAGGGGTTGCGTTTTCACCCTTACAACCATGGGGTAAACCAAATAAATTACTGGCTAAGTGTCTTTTGGTAGTACAAAACGTCAGGTTAATTTCAATATTGTAACTTTTTCAGTGCTTGTGAAAAAAATTGTTATACAAATTTTATGTACCCCCTTTAAGGGGCTGTATCTTAACAAGGGATGCTCCAATGAAGTTTCTTTATATGAAAGATCCTATCTTTTTTTCGATGAGGAATCACCTCCTTAAATGTTTTACACTTATTCAGTTACACCCTGTATATATATATATTAGTTGAGATTTAGTTAGTTGATGACAAGTGTCTTGAATGTCATGATATAAGTTTCATAAAGTCAAATATAGATCCGTTATTTTTCAATTATTCACGACTATTCATTAGTAAATATAACAGGTTATGGGCCCAGATAGCTTCTAGTTGTGTTGTGAATAATAGTTGTGTCGTTGAAAAACCATATCAGAATGGATTTAGCGAAGCACATCAAACCATTGACCGGTGAGTCAGACTGGCCTATGTGGAAGAGAAAAATCAGGGATCTGCTTGATTATCACGAAGGAGCTTTAGATGTTATCGATGGAAAGCTACAGAAGGCTACACCATTAGAGCAGAACGCAACGGAAGCTCAGACTAAAGAACACAAAGAGAAATCCGATTTGTACCGCAAAGCTAATAGTTATGCCAAATCAATGATATCTTCTTCAGTTACTGATTCAGTTTATCAGAAGATCATGGACAAAGAAACAGCACATGAATCTTGGGAAGCATTAGAACAGCAGTTTGAAGCGACATCAAGAGATCAGCTTCTTAAAATATGTACAGAGTTTTTCGCGTTTGTTTGGACACCAGGTGAAGATGTTTCTACTCATATAGCAAAATTAAGAAGTTTGTGGAATGAACTTAATAACGGACTCAAATCTAAAAATCTACCAGAACTACCAGATTTGATGCCAATTTGTAAAACTCTTCACATTTTGCCAACATCTTTCGAAACATTCAAAACTAGTTGGATGATGTTAGCGAAAGAAGATGATAAAACATTTGAAGAACTGATATCTCAGTTGTGCATGTATGACAGAAATTTCACACGAAGTGAAGGCAACGGAAATTTTGTTGAAGAGGCTCTAATGGCAAGAAGTAGTATTTCGATCAACAAAAAGAAAGTAAATAGAAATACTGATAAATGTAACTATTGCAAAGAAAAGGGACATTGGGTAAAACACTGCAAGAAGTGGGTAGCAGATGGAAGACCAGCTAAAAATGAGCATGCGAAGGGTCAATCCAAAGTAGCTGCGGCCACTACTGTGGCACTCATGTCCATTACCAATGAAGTCAGTTCAGCGGTCGGGACTGATTCCACAGAATGGTGGATAGACAATGGGGCAACAAAGCATGTAACAAATTGTTCAAATGTGTTCGTTAAATTTGAACAATTTGAACACCCCTGTACCATAAAAGCTGCTGGAAAGGAGAGTCCTAATGCAATTGGAAAAGGTACCATAAATGTAATATCTACAATAGGAGACAAATGTCAGGAGATGACGTTGAACGAAGTATGGTACGTTCCAGATATTTCAAAAAATCTGTTCTCTGTTTTGGCCGCCCACGACAGAAATCCAATAAGCGAGTTCAGATCGTCACCTACATAATGCTGGTTCGAGATTGGCGATGAAAAAGTAATTCATGGAAGTCGCGAAGTAGGTGGAACCCTGTATCAAGTAGCCATCAAGTCAATCATACCAGAAATAAGAGGCGAAGTAAATACAGTAGTAGCGAATCGTTCATTATTACAGCTGTATCATGAAAGATGGGGAAATCAGGACAAGCGTCATGTCAAAAAGATGCTTGAGAGTAAGCTAGGCATCAATGTTAAACTAGATGAAGACCTTTGTGAACCCTGTATATATGGGAAATCACATCGACAACCATTTGGTACAAGAATGGCAGCAAGAAGACCAGGTGAACTACTTTCATCAGATGTATGTGGGCCATTCGACGAGTCCTTCCAGAAGAAGCGATACTTAGTTGTATTCAAAGATAATTACACGAAATTCCGTTATGGCTATCTCATTAAGGAGAAGTCTGAAGTAAAAAATGCTCTCGAACATATGGTTGCACATACGAAGACATCAGGTCATACCATAGAAGAGTTCTTGAGTGACAATGGTGGGGAATTTGACAACGAGGATGTTAGAAAGATCCTTTTTCAAAACGGGATCTCTCAAAGGCTAACGGCTCCCTATACGCCAGAGCAGAATGGTTGTAGCGAGAGAGAAAACCGTACAATCATTGAAATGGCTAGGACTTTCAAGTATTCAAATCCAGAAATAGCATTTCCAGAAGGAATATGGGCTGAGTTGGTGAACACTGCAATCTATATTCTGAACAGAACTGCGAAATCATTTGTCGAAGGTGTCAGCCCATACTAGTTGTGGGTGGGCAAGAAACCTAGGATCAAACATCTTCGAATCATCGGTTCTGTTTGTTACACCCATGTTGCAATCCAAAAACGAAGAAAAATGGATAGAAAGGCGATAAAGGGGTATCTTATAGGATATGATGGAGATGAAAGATATACAATATGGGTGAAAGAAAGTCACAAAGTAATTCTATCCAGAGATGTGAAATTTCAAGAGAAAACAGGAGAATGTTATGACGAAGTCAAATTGCCACTACGAGACTATGAAGATGAAGAAAAAGATGACGAAGAACAGGAAAATGAAAAAGAAGATGAGAGTTCCCCGGAGGAGGATGATGATAGATATTTCCAAGAAACGTCAACACGAAGGCTCAGAGAAAGATCTTCGCTCATGAAACCCACTCGCTTGAAAGATTACATTATGTCTGTAGAAGATTTGGACAATATATCAAATCCTGAGACCATTGAAGAAGCACTCCAAAGTAAAGAAAGTGTCAGGTGGAAAGAGGCTATGGAAAGAGAAATGATTTCATTGTAGGAGAACAACACATGGGAGTTTACTTCTTTGCCAGAGGGAGATAAAGCTTTACCCTGTAGATGGGTTCTTCGAATTAAAACTAATTCAGATGGAAGTATTGATAAATACAAGGCCAGATTAGTTGTGAAAGGATTTAATCAACGTCAAGGTATTGATTACAGTCAAACATTCAGTCCTGTAGCAAAACTGAGTACCATTCGTTCCATCCTGAGCATTGCAGCAAGCGAAAGAATGCATCTTGCACAGTTTGATGTATCTACAGCATTTCTGTATGGAGAGCTTGAAGAAACTATCTACATGAATCAACCAGATGGATTCAAAGATGGTACAGATAGGGTGTGTATGCTGAATAGGAGTCTCTATGGTTTGAAGCAGGCACCAAGTTGTTGGTATAAGCGATTTGATAACTCCCTGTCAAACTTAGGGTTCACAGTCAGTGAAGCTGATCCATGTTTGTATACTCGGGAAAGAAATGGTAAAAGGCTCATTATAGTTCTCTATGTCGATGATGGATTGACAGTAGCGAATAAAAAGCATGATTTGGAAGATTTCATGGGAGAACTTGAATCGGAATTCAGAATCACTTGGAAGTCTGCTGTGTATTATTTAGGACTGGAAATTGATCAGAAGGAGGATGGAAGCATAAAAATCAGTCAAAATACACATGCAAGGAAGATTCTCGGAAGATTTGATTTTTCTGACTGCAAACCGATTTCTACACCGATGTTGAAAGGAAGAGAAATTTTGGAAACAGGGAAAGAAAGTAAAAAAGTGTCTAACTTTCCTTATAGGCAGGCAGTCGGTGCTCTAATGTACCTGATGCTTGGTACAAGACCAGATCCAGCCTACAGTATAGGGCTCTTATCAAGATCGCTGGAAAACCCAACTGCAGAGGATGTTGCCAAAGTAAAAAGAGTTTTTCGATATATAGCTGGCACTCTTGACTTGAGAATAATCTATCGTCCCAATTTTAAAAGAGGCACTCTCGAATGCTATAGCGATGCAGATTTTGGTGGATGCATAAAAATGGGCCGATCAACTTCAGGAGTGGTTATGATTCATGCAGGTGGTGCAATTTCATGGCTTAGTCAACGGCAAGCGATGGTAGCGACATCTACAACTGAGGCTGAGATTGTAGCAGCGAATGAAGCAACCAAAGAAATAATTTGGTTGAGCAGACTCTTTGAAGGAATTATCGGATTGAAACATGTTCCAATCCTACAGGTGGATAATTCTGCAGCAGTGAGGTTAGCTCAAAATCCCGAATTTCACCGCAGAACCAAACATATTTCAATCAAATATTTCTTCATACGAGAGAAGATTTCAGAAAAAAAATTGGGTGTTCAACAAATACCCACAGAAAGACAGATCGCCGACATGATGACGAAGAGTTTACCACGACCACGTCTTCAAATATTATGCAATCAAATAGGATTGATGTGATTCTTAATTCATAGTCTTAGCTTCATTCAACAAGGGAAAGTGTTGAAGTTGTTCTTCTAAATTGTTGGAATGAACTAAGAACTCAGTTTTTTTATTATATCAGGAGTCATTATTTATATGACCCTATATATATATTAGTTGAGATTCAGTTGGTTGATGACAAGTGTCTTGAATGTCATGATATAAGTTTTATAAAGTCAAATATAGATCCGTTATTTTTCAATTATTCACGACTATTCATTAGTAAATATAACATAAACTTCCAAGAAATCATTGGTGCAAGGGGAGCGTTGTTGCAGTATTTTCCAGTTCTGATGGTCAAATCAGAATGATAGATGTAGAAGACAAAATCAGGGATATTTTGACGCGCTGTAGTGAAGATATGTCTCCTAGACGTTGCAAAAGAGAAGAAAGAAAAAAAGAAGAAGGAATCAATGAGAAAGTAATGAAGCGTGGTTCCATTACCGAGGGGAGTGTTGCAGTTGAAGAGTAATGAAGCGAGTTCCATTACTGGGGGGAGTGTTGCTGCTGAAGATTATCAATTATTCATTTGAGTTTATTTCACTTTGTATATTTTGATCACTTTGTATGGGAAAAACATGAAACTTGTCGAGTTTGACAAGTATTCTCAAGAGTGATAAAAATTAAGATGTCTAAAAACCCTGGCGAATGAACTGATTCGATATTGTTTATATTTTCAAGGGGACACCACCTGTTCTCTGTGGTAGATGGCGCCGTCCAAAATATGTTTGTTTATTTACAGACCAATCATTAGAGATTGAATACACGATTCGTAGTTATATCCTTCTTAGTTTCCTACTCGCAATTATCATTGCTCAGTTTGTTATAAAAATTTGAAGGAAAAAATTACTTTCATTTTGTTTTTCGCTTCTAACATGAAGACTAATGATGCAATCTCGATGTTCTCAATGGACGAATTATAGGAAATCAAAATGCGAAAAAAATTTGCCCTAACACTACTCGGTCGTATAGACCACATTAGTGATGTTAGAATAACTCTCTTGGCGGTAGATCCATTTTTTTTTCAACATGGGAGTCTTATGGAGGTTCAACTTTGAGATGAAACCACGCTAACTAAAAGTAAATGTTAGTATAGAGAAATCGAATATTGGGCGCCTTCATCATCAGTACGTGTTTTCATGTCCATTCCACATGAAAAATCCACTGCTATATATCCTTGAATTAAAATTGAAACCAGATGGTCGACTTCGGAGGTAAAACAACCTCACATTTCCGATTTGTTTAGCAATGCAAAGGTTCTGGAAGATATCTACTTCCATCAAACTTATCAGTAGTAATACCACTAGTGACTGAATTTTCGCGATAAGTCTGTCGATTTATTTCTAAATGAAAGTGAGTTGCTTGAAAACACCACGAGTCCGCAGGACGAGTGGTGTTTTCTTCAAGCATTTCAGTTGGGTTTAGAAATAAAAGACAGACTTATAAGATGAATTCAATCACGAGTGGTATTTTATTAGACTATTTCACGAACAAAGTAAAAGGTCAAAAAAATTAAATTCGGCAGAATGAGAGGAAGAAATTTAATAATAATAAATAATTCAAATTTAATTATTATTTGTCATCTATAACAATAAATAATTGTTGATGAACACGAACATTATTCTCGACTATAATTATTGTGGCGTCTCACCCTGTATAGAGAAGAACCAGAACAAGTCGAATTTTGAAGTTAAAGTCAGATATTGTCAAGTATTTTTAATTTTGTATTTTTATCTGATTAAAAGCGATAAAAACTTGATTGGAACTATTGTATGAAACATTTTGGTCTTCGAGCCTGAATAGAATTCAACTATGGATGGAAAAGGAGAAAATACAGTCCGAAAACCCAGAAGAGCTGCTGCTGGTGTGCTGGTGTCAACAAGGGATTACCGGATGATTTTACGTGGCCGAGAGGATTTGGTGTTGGAGGTAACGGAAACGTGAGTAGATTGTCTGAAGGTAAGACTATCAATGTTCCCCCAATTACTGCGAATCCATCTTCATTGACTGCTTTCGAAAATTCTTTTTCTTATGTTGACATAAATGTCACTCAAAAGTCGGTTTTATCCGAACAAGCTCATAGTCAGGGAAAAACCGAAAATTATGTTATTCCTTCTGTTAATTCTTCGAAAAAATCCCAAGTATCTCTAGATCTGCAGAAAAAGCGCCTATTTATCCAGACAGAAAAGGATAGGCAAGAGCTGGAGAGGATGAAAGAAGATTTGGAGAAAAAAGAGTTGAAAGAAGCTGAATTGGCTGCAGCTGCTGATGAAGAGAATGATGACACTAACAGGTCGGTATCTTCAAAGGTGAGCAAAATTGATAAACACTCTCTAGTTACTGATTGGATTGAAAATGTTAATGTTGTCAAACCCGTTATTGATAATCATCCTCAAATTGTGCCAACTGTGGGCCAACCTCGCGATGACATTAACTTTCTCTGTCAAACAATTTCCGATGTCGTTAATAAGGTTGCACCATCTGGAAATAATAAATTATTAGCCAGACATATTGTTGATGAAGATTTTCCTACATTCGACGGAAATCCGGAAGATTGGCCTTTATTTATTCAGCGATATCAACAAATTTGTCGAATGTGCGAATATACTCCGGATGAAATTTTGATAAAGTTGCAGAATTGTTTGGGAGGAGACGCAAAGTCGGCTGTGGCAGGAATGTTATTAACTTCAACCAATATTGACCTGATATTGGAAACATTACAAATGCGGTATGGGAGAGCAGATCATGTGATTGAGGTCATGATCACCAAAATTAAAGCTATCCCACCGTTACATGAAATTCATATAGAGAAGTTAATAATACTCTCCAATGAAATAAGGAATCTTGTATCCACAGCAAAAGCCCTTCTTTCTTATGACTATCTGAAGAACCCACAACTTTTGAAAGATCTCTTAACAAAATTACCTGATGGTTTGAAGCTCAAATGGGGCGGAGTAAGAGGAACTGACATATCTTTAGAGGATTTTTCCATATGGTTAGGTGATATCGCCATGGCTGCAAGTTGTGTAAGTAGACCAACCTCAAAAACCTCAATTGGTGATAACAAATTTCCCCCGAGGAAGTCCCACATCTCAAGAAAGGCAGAAACTGTGCTAAGTACTGAGGAAGTTGTGAAAAAATATATATGTTCTTATTGTTGTGGAGAACATGATGAAAATTTTTGTCCTTCAATGAACTCTGATGATGTGGAGACAAGGTGGAAAACCATAACCGATAAAAAGTTATGTTTCTCCTGTCTAAAAAGAGGACACCACAGATTCAGATGTAAAAGAAGACAAGAATGTAAAGTAAATGGATGTAAGTTTTATCATCATCCGCTTCTTCACAAAAACTTCCTTGTACACACTAGTGCAACTTCTAGGGAAGGTGAGGCCTCAACCGCAAATAATGAACTAGTCTATGCTGTTAGGCATGAAACAAATAAGGTGCTACTTCGAATGTTCCCGGTCAAGATATTTGGACCGAATGGAACAATGAAAACGATAGCCATTTGTGATGAGGCATCGACCTTTAGCCTGGTGGATGGAAGTTTAGTAAGACATCTTGGTCTGGATGGCGAGAAAGAAGCTCTCTGTCTCCAGTGGACAAATGAAATCGTCTCCCGACTCGATAACTCTAACAGGGTCACCTTCAATATTTCTTCTACATGCAGTGATTCTAAAATATTCAAGATGGAAAATGTACGAACAGTTGAGAAGCTGTCGCTTCCTGCGCAGACCGTGAATATGGAAGAGTGGAGGAAATATTCACATTTGAAAGATCTTCCAATACAAATCCTGTCCAACGAGAAACCTATGTTACTCATTGGTCAAGACAATGCGCATTCGATCACTCCTAGGAAAATCAGGAATGGTCCTGAAAATTTACTTTGCTCAGGTAAAAGCGGATGTGAAGGAATTCACACACTTCATATTTGCGATACCACCCAAACGTATGATGATTATCTCATCAAGCAATCATTTTCTACTGAAGCATTTGTTGTAGCTGCCATAACACCAAGGGAAAATGTGCAGGATAGAAGAGCTCTTGAAATAATGGAGACTACGACTAAACGAATAGGAAATCGGTATGAGATAGGCCTTCTTTGGAAATCTGACAAAGTTGAACTACCAGACAGTAGGTTCAATGCACTCCACAGGCTGAAATGCACAGAAAGAAAATTAATGAAAAATGATAAAATGGCCTTGGACTATTGTAACAAAATGAACAGTTACATAACGAAAGGATACGCGAGAAAGCTGAGCCCCGAAGAAGCAGAAATAAGAAGCCCAAGAACTTGGTACCTACCACATTTCGGAGTCGTAAATCCCAACAAACCTGGAAAACTGAGGTTGGTATTCGATGCGGCCGCTAAAGTTAATGGACTGAGTCTGAATGATAACCTTCTATCAGGACCAGATTTGTTGCAGCCTCTCGTTTCCGTTCTTTAGAAATTTAGACGGCGGAGGTATGGTTTTTGTGGTGACATCCGCGAGATGTTCCATCAAGTAAGAATCACAGAAGCTGATCAGTGTGCTCAAAGATTCTTATGGAGGAATCTCGAGACTTTCAGACCGCCTGATACTTATCAATTGCAAGTCATGACCTTTGGAGCTACTTGTTCTCCTGTCTGTGCACAATTTGTTAAGAATCTGAATGCAAGGGAACACGCATCTTCAGAAATCTCAGATGCCATTATCCGCAAGTTTTACGTGGATGATTACTTGGATTCGGTGGATACAGAAGAACAGGCCCTCGAGAAAATAGAAGAAGTAAGAAGAGTTAACGAACTTGGTGGATTTCAAGTAGTTAATTGGATATCCAATTCAACCCTGGTGCAAAAAACTCTTTCTGAAGATATGATCCATTCAAAACAGTTAGAAGATGGAAATTGTGGCACACAGAGGGTTTTAGGCATATGGTGGAACGCCAAATCGAATGATTTTCTGATTAAATTCAATGCTGATTTCAACAGACGGAAACCATTCACTAAAAGAGAAGTTTTGAGATTGATCATGTCTTTATTCGATCCATTGGGTCTCATTGCATGTCTCACGGTCAGAGGTAAGATTTTAATGCAAGATGTATGGCGCTCAAGGATTGGATGGGATGAAGTGCTTCCAGTGAATCTTCAAAAATGTTGGCAAGAATGGTTGGACACTCTACATCAAATATCCGAAGTAAGAATTCCGAGATGTTATTCAGTGAATATCTCATCAGCGATTCAAATTGAACTACATTTGTTTTCTGATGCGAGTGAAGAAGCATTCTCAACTGTAGCGTATCTTCGGACAGTATCAGCAGGAAATGTTGATGTTTCTTTGATTTCGTCAAAAACAAGAGTTGCTCCCTTGAAACCTATATCGATACCCCGAATGGAGTTACAAGCTGCGGTAATGGCAACGCGACTTTGTCATCCAATACTCGACGAATTAGAATTTATAATTGATCGCGTGATTCTCTGGACTGATTCAAAATATGTTCTCAACTGGATTCGAAATGATGGTAGGAAGTTTAAACAGTTTGTTGCACATCGTATTGGAGAGATACAGTAGCGGACAAATGTAGAAGATTGGCGATGGATGAATACATCAGACAATGTGGCAGATGAGGCAACAAGAAGAATGAATAATAATTCACGAAATGCTTTCTCAGAGAGGTGGTTCAATGGACCTGGGTTTCTGAAAGAAACCGAAAATCACTGGCCAATTGGAAATAAAGTCGAGGAAAACTGTCATGACATGTCAGAAATGAAAGTTGAATATGTTGCTGCATGTCCCATATTGAACATGAAATCTTACTCGACATTAAAAGATTTTTTAAATGGACACGATTGATTAGAACAACTGCATGGGTGTTGAAGTTCAAGGAAAAATTAGTCCAGAAAATGAAAAATCCGAAACCTGCAAATTTCAAGGATATCTTACACTAGACGAGATTCAAGAAGCTGAGAAGTATTGGTTAGAAAAGACACAAATTCAAAGTTTTGGAGTAGAAATGGCAAAACTCAAGAAAAAAAAATCGCTGGATAGAAATAGCCGATTGAAGTCACTTAACCCAATACTAGACCAAGACGAACTATTGATTTTAGACGGAAGA
This sequence comes from Gonioctena quinquepunctata, assembly GCA_018342105.1. Taxonomy (NCBI): domain Eukaryota; kingdom Metazoa; phylum Arthropoda; class Insecta; order Coleoptera; family Chrysomelidae; genus Gonioctena; species Gonioctena quinquepunctata. The sequence continues at coordinate 10,563 of JAFIRS010002581.1, read as the reverse complement.
ACTGACTTAGCAGATTGTAGGAGTTACCGAGCAAAGAAACCATACGTCCTGAGTCCGAACAACGAATATACGAAACTCCTCTTGCAGTACTATCATGATAAATATCAACACCAAGGTGTAGAAACTATTTTGAATGCTATTCGCCAGAAATACTGGGTGATAGATGGAAGAGCAGCAGTGAAATCTACCTTTCGGCGCTGTATGTACTGTAGAAGAACGAAAGCAACACCTGAGGTACCGAAAATGGGTCAACTCCCATTAGAAAGAGTATACTCGACCATATACTCCATATACTCGACCCTTTGTAAATATAGGGATGGACTACTTCGGCCCACTTTTGGTTACAGTTGGTAAAAGAAGAGAAAAAAGATGGGGTGTCCTTTTTACATGTTTAGCAGTAAGAGCCATCCATTTAGAGGTTGCCCACAGCTTAACTACAGATTTGGCAATAATGGCAATCCGTAGAATGATCAAAGAGGAAAACCAATGAAAATATTTTGTGACAACGGAACAAATCTACGAGGAGCAGCAGAAGAACTGAAAAAGGCCTTACAAGAAATTAATTCATCAAAAATTAATGATACAATGACCATGGATGGGATTTAATTCAAATTCATACCACCTTTGAGTCCGAATATGGGAGGAGCCTGGGAAAGGCTTATTGGATCGGTAAAAGAGTTATTGGAAAAGCCTTACATGCACAGTCTTTGAGAGATGAGACGTTGCTGACCCTGTTTGCGGAAGCTGAAAATATCGTCAATTCCCGGCCGCTGACTCACGTTTCCGTAGATGCCAATGATCCAGAACCGTTAACACCAAACCATTTCCTTCTTGGCTATGTGAATCGGGTTGAAGTTCCATGTTCTAATTCAGATAGAGTTACCCGGAAAGAATGGCGTAAATCCCAAATGATGGCCGATATTTTTTGGAAGAGGTGGACCAGGGAATTTCTACCCAAACTAACAAAACGAGCCAAATGGACTGACGATAGCCAACCAGTAAAAAAGGGAGATATAGTCATCATCGTGGACGATCATGCTGCAAGACATAACTGGAAGTTGGGGAAAATTGAAGCACTTTTTCCTGGACCTGATGGACGCATCCGAGTTGCAGATGTACGGACACAATCCACAACCCTTCGCCGACCAGTAAGCAGATTATGCCGCCTTCGGATCGATGGTGAAGAAAACTGAGTTTCCTTACCGGGGGGAGAATGTGGTGTCTCACCCTGTATAGAGAAGAACCAGAACAAGTCGAATTTTGAAGTTAAAGTCAGATATTGTCAAGTATTTTCAATTTTGTATTTTTATCTGATTAAAAGCGATAAAAACTTTATTGGAACTATTGTATGAAACAATTATTATAAATGGTGTAATTGTAAAAATTTTGAATAGTATGACCGTTATTAGGTGGATACAATGTATTGTTGGTATTATTACTTGATGTACTTGGAGTACTCCTGAAAGTATTCACCATTTTCTGATAATGTTCAGCACTAATATGTAAATACGGTTTCATCGAGTTCGAACTTCCATGTCCAGTAATTTTCATAGCTTGTTGTTCACTCATGCCGGATTGTAGTAACTGACTAACTGCAGTGGCACAATTAGAGTGATTTGTTATTTTGTCCATTTTGATATTGTATTAATACCAATAGGGGAATTCTTGTACCAATTATTATTATTATATTTATTCCACTTTTTATTCTGTCATTTCGATATAAGTTTCCGGTATAATTTCACAGGACACATTTAAGGATTTTTCAAATTTTGAGTAAGCCATTTAGTATCTGCACAGTTTTTATCACCAGTTTGGCGGGTTTTGGAGGATATCGAATTATATGCAATTATGTGTCTTAAACAGCCTTTGTTGTCAGTCTCTCCCTTAAAAAAATGTAACATGGAAAAAGTTGCTTCGTTACCTCTCCAAACTAATTCTACTGCAGCTATGTGGAAAAACTCTTTTTGGAGTCCCTCTGGCGTGTCTTCGTCCCATTATAAGCACATATTTCTATATTCGTCTGAAGTCATAGCGACAGAACTCATTTTCTTTTTCCCGGGTATATCTTACAACAATTTTCTCTTACTATCTCGAGCCGCCCTCGCCTCCTTGAACATTATATCTTTGGAGTGATCAACATATCTCCGATACTCACAAAAAGATTTTTCTTGTACTAATTTTGCAGTAGTGTTCCATATGGTTTCAATAACACTCTCCTTGTAATCACTACCATCAATTTTCCGAATGTTGAATGCCCAGTCTTTTAGAATGAATGCTAATCTTTCGTTGCTATTTTCTGCATCTAATTTCTAGTTGTGTTCCGCACAGAACGTCATAAATTGTCTCCATATATAAGATTTTAATTTTTTTGTGTTACTGGGTATATTTTTCTCAATATTTAGGTTTATTACTTCGTTTGAAGTAGCACCGAAGCGACTCATTTTGACGTTTGCATCTTCAATTATTTTTGGTCAAACTGTCAAATTTTGTATTGCGATCCGTATCCATGGTTACGTCGTTGAAAACACGATGCTGATAGACCAATCAGAATTGAAAGACAGCTGGTGTTTTCGCCATAATACAAGCTGTCTTTGGTTTTTGATTGGTCATATTTTGTGAAAATTCCAAGGTGCGTGGAATAGTCACTTCAATTGAGAATCGATAGTGTTACATTACGTGAATTATCGTTGGTCATGACTTGTTGCCAACTGTCAAGTGTATTCTAGATTCTGACTTTCTAGTTCTTGAATATGACATTTTACCTCCATCATTCTACTCGTTATTGCTGCTTGGTCGAAAAATATCGTGCAGCTTTACAAATCACTTCTGAAATTATTCAAATGCGCTAAAGTTAAAAATAAATGATTTGGATGTGTGACGTAGGATATTTCGTGAGTTACTGATTCAAGAGCTTGTCCCGCAAAGTTTTCAGTTCGAATACAAATGTACAAATTTTTCAATCTGTAACTCACGGAATCACCTACATCACACATCTAAAGCAATCATTTTCTACTTTTTAGAGCATTGGAATAAAAGCTTGTCCTAAAAAAGGTTCTTTATCAATCATTTTATTATGTGCTTTTCAGTAAGTACCATTTAATCTATGCATCTTTGTGAAAGCATCGTTATTATCAGGCCTTTCTCCGGTGAGTTTTGAGCTATCTAGTTCTCCAATGAGGAGACCATTTACAGATTAACTCGAGCTGCTATCTACAATTCATGAATTTTGATAAAAAATCGATTATCTTCGACTGAATTCATAATCTCCTACCCCAGAAACCTCGACATACCACTTTGAATAACCATAAAACTCGTTCACCATCTTGGAGCCGTCATCTTGAATTTATGAATTTTGACAATTAATTAATAATCTCCGACCCCGAAAACCCCCACATTTTGGATCACAGAGATCGTCTGCCGTTTTGGAGCTGCCATTTTGATTTCATGAATTTTGACAGAGAATTCATAATCTTCGACCCCATAAACCTCTACATAACAATTTTGAATCGAATCGGACCATAACAACAAAACTCGTCCGTCATCTTGGAGCTGACATCTTGAATTTATGGATTTCGACAAAAATCTCATAATCTCCAACCCCGAAAACCACCATATTCGCTGTGTGCATTAGGCTGGAGGGGATAGATGGAACTATGACAGCGCCCATGGTGGCAGAAGTAGGTAATGATCCTGGTAAGCACAAGCTGAAAACATTCAGTTTCTGACTTAAAAATATTGTAACATACTTCAGATGAATAAACATTATTATTATCGTAGTGGCAACGGTCACGGTTGAGTAGTTTAACAACACACAACGATTGCAGAAATAATACGTGTGAATTTTATACATTTCCAACTGCATCACATAAACTGCAGCAAAGAGATAAGTGTTCTGTTATTCCACGATATTTCAATCTCTAATTCTGGGACGTGAAGTTTTCATTCGATAAATATTTGAGATGTTTTCCGTTTTCTATTTGATCGTCTAGAAGTGGATAGTAAAAGTATTAACCAAGTTTCGTGGGACGGTGTTGCGCCGGTGATAAAAAGTAAATAGCGACCTAAACTGCGAGTTCAGGAACGCCTGGACTGTATTGCAAACTGATCAATCAGCCTTATGAACAGGTGACACAGATACTTTTGATGTCCTTTCGAGTTGTCTATCATACACGGCATTCTATTTGTGCTTTAATTTTCACAAACTGGTTTCGGTTACAAAAGCAATTGGCCTTACATGTGAACTAATGTTAAATGTAATGCAGTTCAAGTACTAAGAGTAAACATCGTTACTTGTACTGTATAAGCAATACGCAATATTTTGTTGACAATTATACGTGTTAGAGAGTGTTGAACCTGTTTGTATTATTTAGGGACCGTTCAACGTTCTACATCCTTGCAAGGGTAGAAGTGGGATCCCATATTCAGGTAAAATTGTGAACCTCATTCCATTTCTGATTATTATATTATTTGAGAATTTCATTGAAATAGTTTTGCGTTGAATCTAATGTTATTTAGTGGTTTCCCGTCAGGTTAAAGCTACTTGGCTCCCTCACTTTTTTATGTTCTCAAGACCTTATGAGCCTGCGACCTTAATAAACTCACCTGCGAACACATTACTTGCCGTACCTAAAAGAACACAGAAGTAGCATTACTTTATGATAGTCAAAATATCATAACTTGACATGGATAACCTCCAAATGCAGTGAATTATCGTATCAATACAAATATTTTTCATCATTTACTTACTTTTTCTTTGACAGAAAAAAATTTCGAATCATCTGGAACTAGTAGTGAGCACGAAATTGTTACATCGTGGTAGTTTATTTAGAAATTGTTTAAAAATTTAGATTGTTACATAGTGATGAAATAAAACAGGAAAACTTCAGCAATCGAGTCACTAGAGGGCATTACCAGTCTTGCACATAGCGAATACTGTAACGAACCATTTTTTCCAAGCTTCGTTACTAAGAACAGCTAACCAAAATTTTGAAGTCCCTGCCTATTTGAGGTTTAATACTAATTATGATCTGGCGACCAAATAATGCACTTTGAGAAAATAAATGTAAATATACAAAGCTACTGGAATGATCACAAAACCAAGCAAAATGAAGTTCTGATGCTTTTTTGCACCGTACAATAAGACTGAAAGACTTCTATGACTGTTTTCAATATGAGGGTAGAAAAAGGTAAATTCATATTGGTAAAAACTTTTTCATACGGAAACAAAAAGATAATATGCTTTTCGGTTCAGTTTTCAATCAGACTGAAAGAGGGTCTTTCTTTATACAGTTTTTGTCCGATATTTCTATTAAATCTGGTATTATTTACTTTCTTTTACAATTGTAACGGGATTAAATAAATCGGCGTATTTCTATCCAACGTACTGATTTATTACTTTTTAATACAACTTTATAACTCTTTTTTTGACTTCTTTCAGTAAATTATATCTCCAAAATCAACCTGTCATTTTGTTTTCATTGCTATTTAAAATCATAAAAAAACATATAACAAGTGGCTCAAAATTATAAAAGAATATCCAACATCCGGTTCATATTGGTAAACACTTAGTATGCTTTTTCAAACGGGAACAAAAAGATAATCTGCTTTTTGGATTCTCATGTCAATCAGACTAAGAGAGGGTCTTTCTTTATACGGTTTTTGTCTGATATTTCTATTGAATCCGGTGGGTATGAAAGCCGAAATTTAATAAGGATCGCTCTCTTTATTTCTCGTCCGGGAGCGGGCTCTCTACTTCCAGTCTGGGCACAAGTTCTTTGCTTCTGTTCCGAGAACAAGCATTTTTGAGTCGTGACCGTCAAAGGAAATAGTTTTCCGTAAAGCATAAGCAATTATGCAAAAGCTTTGTTTGAGTAGTGAAGTAACCGTAAGTGAAACATCCTGTATAAACCGTTGATAACCTGTTGATTTGCTTGTGTCATTAAGACACCTAAATAACCATATTTCCTCGTTGTGCATATTTTTCCCCAATGTGTTTGATAGTCGTTTGAGTGAATCGGATTAGCAAAACGTCTGATTGAGTTTATTTCGTTCATTGTGAATATTTCATCCAGCTGTGGAAGTAATTTAATCGCACAGGTGTATAATATTTCAGTTCCGTGACTTTCGCGATGAATAAAGTTATGTATTAGTTGTTATTTCTGATTGATTTATGTCGTGGTATTTTTGTGTGGAATAGTATATTATGACACAAGTGTATAAGTGAGCATTTAAACACGTGCAACGAATTTCAGGGTACGACGGGGAGCGGAGTACACAATGCTGGAAATGAATTTTAGATCAGGATAATGTTCCTTATATTTTAATATATCTAATCAAGTAGGTACTGGACAATCTGATTTCACGTCTTGTTGACATGTATATAGCAATTGTTGTTTACAAGCTTATTTGACAGTTTATATGATTGATATGAAAGTGGGAATTGTTTTTGTAATCTAGCAACCTTTGAAACATAGAGTGTTTTAATCTTGAGATTTTACATGCTTTCTCCGTTAAAATACTGCGTGTTTTAATCTTGAGATTTCGCACGCTTTTTAGTTCATAAAACAAGGATTATGATGCAGGTATGATAAAAAAGAATAAATAGTCATTATTCCTATCACTATTTATTTCACATTGATAATAAGACTAATATACAGATATCAGGGCTTTTTAATTCAGAATAGAGTTCCTGGAGATGGTTTATGAGATACTTGAATTTTCTAAGTTAAAATAATTATGAATATAATAAGTAATACACGTTGATGTCTCTTACGCAGAATCTAAGCCCTATAACTGCTTCCTGCTGAGTTGGTACTTAGCTAGAGGTAAATCAGGAGTGTAATAACACCGTAGTTTGGGCTTTGCTTTGCGAGATATCGAAATGGTGCAGTTTTCTTTCCGTGAAGCTCAAAGTAATTGTTACGAGTAGCCCGTGAATATTTTTTTGGCTGAAGACGAATTTACCAAGTCATAAAGTTGAAGTGGGTGAATTTGATTCCCACAAAACCACCAGAAAAATCACTTTCTGAACTTGGATTATAAAAATAAGAAAATTGGTCTACGGGGTAACAAAGTAAGATATTGCTAGTATCTCACGAAGGGATTGTCTAATTATGTTTTGTTCATCTGTTCAATTTAGTGAATAAAATATATTGTTGAAATTCTCATAACCTTGTGTAATAAATTCAAATCGTGAAAATTGCATAAGATTAAGTTTACTTCTTCTATGGACAGTACCTTTCCCTTTTCGAACCAATGAACTATAGGATCAGAAGAGTGTTCAAGTTAAGATATAGACAGGTCTGTCTGCCTGTCTGAGCAACCCAAGTCCAGTCCCGAAAGCACCAATTGAAGCCTACAGACCTTTGGAAATTTCAAATAAGTCAAAAGATCGGACCCCTGGACATATCCGTATCTCCATCTGTTGCTTCTCCTGGTAAGTTGAGTAAACCACTATACAATCTGGTGTCCAAGGAAAAAAGTAGAGTTTCGAAAATAGTTTGAAAAAGCGTCTTGGCGTTATAAATAACGTAACGATTCTAGGGACAATAGTTATTACTACCAACGCTAGAAAATCACTTTACAACACCAAGCTTGAATATAATCTGATCATAATCAGATTGAATTCATGAATTCATGAATTTTGACAAAAAAATATAATCTAAATAATGAATAGAATTGGACCATAATCACAGAGATCGTCCTAAATTTTTTTAAAAAAAACAATTCCCCCCAAAACCCCCACTGAATACATTGAATTGAATCGAACCATAATCACACAGATCGTCCTCCATCTTGGAGCCGACATTCTGATTCTATGAATTTTAACAAAAAATTCCTAATCCTCGACCACAGAAACCCTCACATACTAATTGTGAATCGAATCGGACCAAAATTACAAAATTTGTCTATCATATTGGAGCCGCCATCTTGAATTTATGTATTTGAACAAAAAAATTCCATATTGACAGAGATCCTCCACCACCTTAGAGCTGCCATTTTGATTTTATAAATTTTGACAAAAAATTCACAATCTTCGACCCCAAAAACCTCTTCGTAATAATTTTGAATCGAATCGGATCATAATTACAAAATTTGTCCGCCATCTTGAATTTATGGATTTTCACATATCGTCCACCATCTTGGGGCCGACATATTGAATGTTTTCACATACCAAAAATCCCCACATACCAATTTTGAATAGAATCGATGCATAATCACAGATATCGTCTTCCATCTTGGAGCCGCCATTTTGATTTTATGAATTATGAATACATACCGATTGTGAATCGAATTGGACCATAAATACAAATTTTGTCAGTCATATTGGAGCCGCCATTTTTTTTTTTTTTCAACAAAAATTCCATTATGTATTGTTACCGGAATTATGAACTCATTGGTCGACTAGAAGTGGGTCAAAATTCACTTGCAAGATTTGTACTAAACATACTACTAAACATACAAAGCTTGTAATAAAAATTATGTCCGACCGTTTCGGTATATAATCTTGTCATATACCACTTGTGGCCAATGTCAAAGCATACTCACCAAAATATCCATCACTTGTGATATAACTACTTATAATAATAAATTCAATAAAACTCACTTCTTACACATACAAGTGGTCCAGTATTTTATTGTGATTCAGTGGAGAATGGTAAAGATGCTCTGCAATAAAGTGAATATAACAGATTGCAAGCACAACTTTCACATTGCAATACCGATTCTAACGATTCTGTTTCCAAACATTTCAGGCGACCACACACGCACACAGATGTTCATCCACCGATTTGGAAAGGCACGGACAGTGATGGGAATGGATCTTTTTCTATTTGTACTAGCATGAACACTGAAATTGTACTAGGTATATCGAACAGAACTTGATTGAGTACTCTGGGTACATCTACATTTTTGCCAATTTGCCATTTAGCTGATGCAACATCTGATCTAAGTATGTGCAGATTATGGTGGTAAAACTAGTTAGCTGTTTGAAAGTCTCTGTATTGATCACTAGTTTCGAATTTACTGAAGACTGATGGTCATGATTGATTGGCTACTATGAACTGGGTATTTTAGATTCAATTGAATGTATGGTTCCAATTGCAATTGTTTGGGCAAACTTTTACCGCTGCCATAGTGACAAAAAACCGTGACTCATGGGATTTTTACTGTATGTATTAAATTGTCACTTCAAACAATGTCATCAGTTCTCGCATAGTTTGAGGATGATGAATTCAATTGAGGTAAATACTTCAATCGGTATATGTACAATAACAATAATTTTGCGAGTATTACAATGAAACCTTTCTATAGCATAATAAAAATAACAAATTGAATGTTAGGTAATTAAATCGTGCTAAATCATTTCAATAGTCTGTATATATGGAAATTGAAAACGGTTACAAGCTAGATATTAGCGTTATCAATAATTTTCTGTAAGTTACCCTGAGCACCAGCCTTTTATCAAAGCCTAGAGAACAGGCATAAAAAAAATTATTTTATAGAATTTGTTAACTGAAAAATTTATCAATTATGAATATTGCAGTAAATTATGGCCGAGAAATAATGATATAACGTCAAGAAATATTAAATATAAACATTATTTCAGAAGGGCAAACAAAAACGATGGACCTTACGTCTTGAAATTTTTATTTTTTGAAAATTTAATAAAGCATAAAATTGAAAAAAATTATCCTTTCATTATATTTTTCACGTGTTCATTTGTTTCGTCATCAAGTCATGAAGGTAATACTTTTTTAATAACATGATTCAAAATTACGGAAGTTTATATTAATTGAAATGTAACGATCCAAATCAAAACAAAAATCAGAGGAAAAACTGCACATGTTTGTTGATTGAAAAGTGCATGTTTGTTCAACAACAATTTCCATTCAATAAAAAAAAGTTGTATAATTTTTTTTCATGAATACAATTCTGGAAAAGTTGTATGAGGCTTCTTTAATCCTAAATTATTGCAAAGTGAAGTCAGAAAAATATTCAATTATATTTTTTTATCACTTTACAAGCGATATGGTGAATATTTTCTATTTTTTTGCTTCTTCGATATTTCTTGATGTTTGCTGGCTGATGGAGCAATATTTATCCTCTCAATTGTTTGCATCGACTGACTCGAAGTGATTGTCTTCTTATGAGTGACAGTCTTCACGGCATTCTGAGAAAACATGCCCTTCTTGTCACTAACCCTCGAGATACTGACAGCAAGCCGTGGATTCATCATGGCGTCGAAGGCAGCTGTCTTCTCCATCCGTATTCCTTCTCGTAACATCTTCTTCAAGAGAGCATCTCCTCGACAGATATCCAAGCAAACAGGATCAGCTCTCGCAGTTGCGAGTAAAGAAAGTGAGTCCAAACTCCTGGAAAATGAAATAACATTGAAAAAAATTCCGATAAATATCAAACACATTGAAATAATAATAGAGAAATGAACTTACCGAAGAATTGTTTACAAAATATCCATAGGCAGTGGCACCAGACGATAACAGGAAGCAGCGACAAAAGGCAATAAGCGGAACATCAAATGACTCCGAAATATAAATAGGGAAT
>JAFIRS010002580.1:0-200859 GCA_018342105.1 Gonioctena quinquepunctata | reverse complement strand
ATGAATGGGAAATAATTCATATCGACTTCTTAGGCCCATTGGTGGGTAAGATATTGTCTGATTGTACTGGACTCATTTTTGAATATGGTTGGAGGTTTTTGTCATTACTAGTATCACTACAACCAATACGGTGGATAAATTAGGAGAACATTTTTTCCCGATTTGGCATTCCTAAAATACTAGTGTCAGACGATGGGCCAATAACTAATATCGGACGAATTTGAAATGTATTTGAAACAAAATTGTATCAAACACATAACTTCACCTGCATATAATGCAGCGTCGAATGGCGCTGCAGAAAATAGCGTAAAAACAGTGAAAAACTTTCTGATGAAACAATCGAATACATTCGATAATGATATCAATTCCAACTGTTCATTGAATAGATTTTTGATGACATATGAAATCACTGAGCACTGCTCCACAGGCGAATCTTCTTCTCGGTTATTTTTAACCGACGAAACCAAAAAGAAAGAGGTTCTCTATTCGACGCATATTTTTTGTTTATGTATGAACTTTTCATAGTGCGGTTCGATTCCGATGATTCTCCTTTTATTGGATAGGGTGTACTTCGAAGTTGGTCCCATTCCAATATGAACAACAAAATTCATCCCTAAGGGTAGCAAAATGAAGGATATTGATCGTTCACCCTCTGAATTTTGGTCCGTTAACCGATTCTATCAGGCATAACTTTGTAGTGGGTTTTCCTGATTTGGATTATTCTTTTTCAATTAGAAAGGCATACCTCAAAGTTATTATATTCCAATTGGAAAGGAATGGAATGGAATGATCCACCCCTATGGGTAGAAAAATAGGGGATGATTGATTTTTCACTAGTGAACATTGGTACACACATACGTAGTTGACAATGACAGATCGCTACTGACATTATTCTTGTTCCACATCCGTCAAAATCAGTTTTATTTTATAAATACATACATACAAAGTGATGAAATCAACTGACCAGAACTTTCAAAATTAATTTATATTATGTAACAATAAAAAATCAACTGAAACGCAAAAAATAAAATAAACCTCCTCAGTCTTAATTATAATTGAGCTCCTAAATTAATGTGAGTAACTGATTTTGAGTCGGCGCCAAATAAACAAGCAATTGAGTAGGGTAAAGCGTAAGTTGATGGCAGCGAGATGCACGGCTGCGTTTTGATCCCTTCTTTCAAAGAAATATAATGATCTTCGATAATTGTTTGTTTGGCGCCGACTCCAAATTAGTTACTCACATTAGTTTAGGAGCTCAATTATCATTTAGACTAAGAAAATTTTTTTTCATTTTTTGCTTTTCAGTGGATTTTTTCGTCGGTTTAATTTTTTGTTAAAAAGTTTTTATTAGGAAGACAAATCAGATCTAGATTTGATTTACCCAAACAAGATAATATAAGAAACACTAAAAACAAATCTGACGTGAAGAATAAGTTGCTAAAATCTCAACAGAATAATGCAATAAATTTTAGAGGGGGAAAAGAGAGGAGAAATTCGCGTGTGTATACGCTAAAGATGATCGTAAACACACTGGACAGTTGGTCATATTCATATTTTGGGCAAAAATGTATATTTAGTGAAGGAGTATGAGACAAACTTAACGTGAAAAGGCATCAAAATCAGTTGGTGAGGTGTGACATTCCGAATATTGGTGACAGTGACTGCGACTCCGGTAGAAGTAGTTAATTATGAAAATAACTAGAAATTGGACGAGAAACTAGACATTACAATTCCATCCCTATTTTCTAACATCTCTTCTTTGCGAAAAAATCAATCTGAGAATACATAATTCATGTGACAAATATTCTGCAAAACCACTTGAAATATAAGTAGGTGAATATGCCCATGCTGGTAATATGCTCACCCGGTGCAATTTTAAAAAGTTTAGCTCATTTGCTAATAGAGGGCGGTCAATACTTCAATATTTCATAATTACAGCACTACGAGCCAAATCTGTGTTTGTTAATCTCTCCAGAGAGGTTGAAGGGAAGACATACGTTTTCCGCGCTATCGATTATAAAAATAAAACGTGCTTCAATAGAGTGTGAATATTGTGTATGTTTGTTTACAATAACTGTAAGTACAGCATTTTAAAATACGCCTTTTAACCATTGTTTCAGTATACTACCTTCAATGAAAATTCAATAAATTACCGTTAACAACTTTTAAGATGCATTTTCTGTTTTTGTCGCTAATACGCCCATCGTTAAGGAGAGTTAATATGCCCTATGGGCATATTACCTTTGGTTCATACTTATTGAATAACTACTGATTAAAATTTTTGTTTTCTAGATGTCACCTTACAAAGCAAGAGGAATTTGATCCCTGTGGACGGAAGAAGACCTTAAGCGCGCCATAAGAGCTATACAAAATGGGGAGTCGAAAAACTCAGCTTCGAAGCAGTATAAAATACCACGAAGGACTCTCAATCGTTACATGAACAAAGACACTATCGTAAAACAATCACTTGGCGGGAAAAGTTCTGAATGAAGACCAAGAAAGAGAATAGCGGCCCAGAAGCCAATGAAAAACATTGAAGTACCCGAAAATACTACAAATAGACACATCCTTCATGAAAGACTTAGTAAAGATAATGGGCATAAGAAATCAGAAGAACAGCCTAAAACCAAAGAAAATAACACAAAAAAAAAGAAAAAAATATCTTTAACACGAGTTTTACTGAAATGTTGGAGACACCATATGAAGATTTCCCAAAAACAAATTAAAAAAAGTTTTTCCCACCAAAACAACAAAATCTAGCAAGCAAAAGAAGCCATTGCAAAGACCAAAGATCAAGCAGGAAGAACAAAACACAAAGAATCATGGTACTGCAAAGCTTGCCAAGAAGACGCAAAAAAAGATATGCGGTTGTGCTCAGTTTGTTTGGTTTATTATCATGAAGAGTCAGTTTTATTTGTTCAGACTGTTGTTATAGAAAGTCTCAGAATATTAGGTTTTTTTGTTTGTTTTTTAAGAGTTTCCTTAGTTTAAGAATAATTTATATATTTTTGAAATAGGCTTTGTTATTATTTTGATAATTACTTTTTAACCACCAGTTAAGTTCGAGTTTAATTTTTGAGTTAAATTAAAATTTTGGGTTTGTTTAGTTTGTTGTCATCATTCAATTTGCTTTTCCAAATAAATATACTTGCCATATAAATATGTTGTTTTGCTCTTGATAAAATTATTCATTGGGCACATTAGGATCATGCCATGGGCATACTAACGACAGGGTTGGTAATATGCCCACTAAGACTAATTGAAAAAAAAATGGTGAAAAAAATATCAAAGGTTAAATCATCCATTACTTACTTTGGTTTTAAAGGTACGTTTTCTATAAAAAACCGAATTGAATATTTTGCATTTTCACTTTTTATCAATGATTTTGCTTAACATGGGCATATTCACTGCACTTACACGGAGAAAAGACATGTTGTAAAAAAGTCTCAATTTCTACAGATACTAATCTAGTTGTTACTTAATCGAAATTATTACCAAGATTCTTGATTCCAAAAATGTGTCCCACGATTTCCACCAAATTGTTAGATGTTCCCAAATTTGCAGCTATCTTTAGTCGCCAATACTATACTGGATCCTATTACCACATTTTGTAGCATAAGCGATTCCAGTTCTTCCAAGCAAGATGCCATTTTCTGTGGGGCCATTCCACACAACACCTGAAGGCAGAAAATTATTTGTCTGAGAAAATATAAATAAGATAATAATATTTATTTTTCAATATCCACAATAGTACACTATTTATTGTTTTACAATAATATAGAATAAATACAGGATAAGATTCCCATAGGATGATAAACATGGGCGTGTGTTGAATTTTGTTTAGATATAATATTTATAATTAAATGGGAGTACCAATTGTTACTGAGATAGAAAATAAAATAAAAGTATATCTGAAAACTATAGAAAGCAGGATTTTTTTTGAGGTCGTGGGGCTCCCTTATATCCATTTGATTCACTATGTTTCAGAACAACGTTAAGAATTTTCAGGAGTTATGTCTGCATCAATTTTTTATCGTTTCATTTTATGGGCCTTGAGTTTGTTCATGATTTCCCGGCAGGAAATTCCTGAGCTTTCTGAAATGAGAAACATATCGAATTTGCTACCCTAATTTGCCACCTGATATATGCAGGGTGTCTCAATTCCCATTGACATATAATCATTAAATTCGCAGAATTGATAGATATATGTATCAACAATGCGCTGAATGATCATGTGTGGCTCATCCTAAGTGATGTATACTGCAAGCCAGAGGCGATGGAACTGCCGACATGTCAGAAAAACAATATAAGGAGGCAAGACCAGTCTGGAAATGTCTTCGGTTTCGTAATCAGAATAACAAATTTGTTATCTGTATAATTTTTCCTGAAAAATGATGAGGTGCAGCCATCCTAATTTATGTATATAGTTCATGCCAGAGGCCATGGAAAAATATTCCTCAAAAATTGAATGAGAATGCACAATGGACTACATACCTTTTTGTATTCGTAATCAGAACAATACATTTATTCGATATAATTTTTTCCTGGAAATTAAATCAATAGAAATCCCTGGAATGAAATCGATTATCATACCGGGGTAATCTGATATGGACTATGGGCTGGTAGCTCATATTCGTTGTGCAGATAGATTTCGTATCACTTTATAAAATAATTTTCCAAATTGAATTTGGATAATTCTTGAAAATCAAACATTTTCAGTTTCTCTGGGTAGTCATCGAGAAATCAAATCACATGATTCATGGAAAAATCAACCATAACATATTCTCAAAAGGACCTCATTTATGAACTGTAATGAACGCTTCAGACCCTCATAAGCACAAATGTGCTGGAGATGATTTTAGGTATAAGAACTTAAGTATACAAAACCAGTCTGTACTGATATATATATATATATATATATATATATATATATATATATATATATATATATATCGTGCTTCCATGAGAAGAGATACACATTTGGACCCTTGTGAATGGGTTTTTTTCAGGAAAATATAGTTTCTATAGAGATTTTGTTGTTCTGATCAATTAGGAATCACAAGAGATTCCCATTTCATTTTGTATCGTACTATGTATTTTTTCAAATTTCGGTTGTTACATTCTGATTACGAATCGGGAGAGATTTCCGGCCTTCCCTGCCGCCTAATATTATTTTTTGGCGTACAGTGACTATTGACCTATCCATCATTGGCTGCATTTTTGTTTCATCCATCGATCCTACGAATTTTGCAATTCTACGTCGACATATACGGAAGATATGGGTGTGCTTCCATGAGAATTGGAACCGGAATAAAGAGCAAATGTAAAACATGGGAAGGGTTTTAGTCGGTAGACATCATTTTTTGAATTCGATTCATAACAATCGCATACTACTGACTCGCCGTGTATACAGGGTGATTCAAAAGTACTTTGGCAAACTTCAGGAGATGATTCCTCACAATATTCTAATATGAATTGTCCAAATAAATATATGTCCGGAAACGCTTCGCTTCCAAGATACAGGAGTTGAAGTTTTTTTTTTTTTTTTAATAACTTTCGAAATACTGACCTTGATTAAACGAAAATTGGTATTAAGAGGTTTTTTGAGGTGCCAAATTCGAACCTGCTGTTATTAATGCTCCTACTCGTAGGGGGCGCCACCAACAAGTCTTTCACTTTTTTGAAGAATCATAACTCTTTCGAGCGTATTTCTGGCACATTTTTCAGTGAAAAATCAATTTTACTATCTTATCTACGTAAAAAAGCTCCTCCTGTTACAAGTCGCTATGCGCAACCGTTTTCTAGATATTTGGACTTGAGAATTTCAAGTCGATTATTTGATAATCGATGAGTGTTGAAGTTATTACCATTATTTTGCATTTTGCACAAAGATACTCAGCAAATGAATTAGTTTTGGTTTTTTGTACCCATTGTATTTATTTTTACTCGTTTAAAATAGTTATTTTTGTAACAAGGGTGCAAAATCTGTATTTGTTGTGATAAAATTTGCAAGAAATATCAACATTTTATTTCAAGAATATGTAGAATAAAATGAAATGAAGGAAACTAAATTGTATTTGAATGAATAGTTCAAAGTGTCCACCTTTAGCGGAGATACAGGCATTCAGTCTTCTAGTCATTGAATGTCGTACCCGCTCAAAAATTATTGGTGTGTTTCTTATTGTTTCACAGAAGTCTACTATTTGGTTTCTTAGATCTTCCTCGTTCGCTACTGGAGTTTCATAAACTAGTGACTTCAAATGTCCCCAGAAATAAAAATGTAGCAAGCTTAGATCTGGGGACCTTGGTGCCCACGCCTGATTAGGTTCTTAGACAGTGTTGAGGAATTCCCTGGCTACAACGCCAAAATGTGCCGGAGCCCCATCATGCATAAACCACATGCGGATACGAATTTCTAATGGTACATTCTGAAGTAGTCCCGGCAATTCATTTTCTAAAAAGTCTCTGTAAGTTGCGCCATTCAGTCGGAACGGAAGAAAGGAAGGACCTATCAAGTAATTATCAATTATTGCCGCCCATACAATTACAGAAAATTGATACTGATAATGTCTTTCACTAACTTTCGTGCGGATTTTCCAGAGCCCAAAGATGTGATAGCATTTCGAAAGAAGTTTGCCCCGTCCGTGAAGAGTACATATCTTAAAAATTGAGGATTTCTAGTCAATTTTCTCAAAAACCACTGACACCTAGTAATGCGTTGGGGAAAGTCTCGTGACAAAAGAGCTTGTACCCTCTGAATATGGTTTGGATGAAATTGTTGATCGTGGATAATTCTCCAAACTGTGGACTGAGTAGAATTGAGAGCTTCAGCAATTATTCTTGTACTTGTTTCTGGATTCTCCTCGAGAGCGTTCAAAATAGCTTCTTCCAATTCTGGGGTTCGGACTGCTCGTGGTCTTCCAATAATATCAGCTGCCCTCTTAATGCTACCTATTTCTGCCAAACGCCGATGGAGACTGGTAAATGTTTGAGCTGAAGGCAGTACTCGATTAGGAATTCGCTCCTGGTAAATATGTCTTGCTTCGCGCGCATTGCCTTCCGCAAGGCCATAAACGAAATGCATATCGGCTAAATGAGCATTATTGTTTAAATAATCCATTTTTTCCAAATAAGGGTTTTAAAACTTACAGAAACTTCAACAAAACAACAAAACGTTTAATTGTCACATAATATTTAATTACCAAAACTACTATTCATTTCCAAAGCATTCTTGTGAAAAATTCAAAATAATGGTAATAACTTCAACACGCATCGATTATCAAATAATCGACTTGGAATTTTCAAGTCCAAATATCTAGAAAACAGTAGCTTATGGCGACTTGAGAGGGTAGCTTTTTTACGTAGATATGATGGAGGAATTGATTTTTCTACTGAAAAATGTGCTGGAGGTACGCTCAAAAAAGTTCTGAATCTTCAAAAAAAGGAAAAGACGTGAAGGTGGCGCCCCCTACGAGTAAGAGCAATAATAACATCAGGATCGAATTTGTCACCTCAGAAACCTTCTTAATTCCAATTTCCGTCCAATTGAGGTCAGTATTTCGAAAGTTATAAAAAAAAAAAATTTTAACAACCTGTATCTTGGAAACGAAGCGTTTCCGGATATATATTTATTTGGACATTCATATTAGAATATTGTGAGGAATCAGTTTGTCAAAGTACTTTTGAACCACCCTGTATAAAATAACAATGTATTTCACAAAATTATATTGTATATATATATATATATATATATATATATATATATATATATATACAATAATAAATAATATATGTTTATTCATCATAATAATAATACATAATATATACTTATACAAGTGTGCTTGTGAATAAAATTTATTACTTGTGTATGTGATTTCCATAGTATTTTTTTTTATTTTTTACTACATTAAAATGGGTAAATTTGTATTTTTATTTTTTTTTAAGGTAAACATGGTAGAAAATTGTGGATTTGCCACATTCAGGTAGTATATTACATCATAGTGGGCTCTTCTCATACCACCATACCCAAGGTAAATGTATGTGATCTATTTTTACATGTGAAAGGGTGAGATCTGTTTTTTATGTGTTCGGTACGTTCGCTAATGGTACTTATTATATATATATATATATATATATATATATATATATATATATATATATATATAGTTGTGAAGTAGACACTGTTAGTTAGTTTTAAATTCAGGTATAGATAGTGACACTCATAATTGAATTAATGAACATTAGACTAATTGTCAATAAGTTTTATATTGATCAGGAAATTTCTGAACATTGAATGAGGTCACTCAACCGTGATCACATAGGTCATTTTTTTTTTTATATTTAATTCATTTAATATATGAAGTAGATAGGACACTATTAGCTTGCTTGCTGAGTTTAAGCAAAATTTTAAATATCACAGAGTAGATAGGATACAATTATGTTACGAGATCTAGAGGAGATTTGACACATCGCTAAAGTGTTCATGGTTTCTATCATAGGACGGCTTGTGGTCTCTTTCACATCCGTATCAAATATCTCATATTGCTACTATCGGCAAGAACGAAAATTGAAGATGTCACGTTCTATAATTTGATGCTTTTCACATTTTCATACTTGCCGGTAGGTATTAGCGCTATGAGATATTTGATACGAATTTGAAAGATACCACAAGCCGTCCTGATGATTGGGTAACCATGAAACAGCTGTTGGCGGATGGTGGGCTCTGTTAAATTCGTAACAAATTTCTCCTTCCCTCGTTATTTGTTTTGCGTTACTCTGAACGCACTAGGAGTACGACTATTGGTGTTGTGGGTTGGCCTATGCTGGCATCTGTCGATGACCTATTAATGTGCACGAAATTTCGTGCCATTAAAATTCCACGATATTAGGTCTAAGCTTCGCCGCATATATTATGGTGTCACTATCATATAATATTTATTATTATTTATAATATATATATATATATATATATATATATACATACGTATAGCAATTTTTCCATTTATGAACTAAATACTTCTTGAAGATTCATCATAACTTCTTCAATATTTTCTCAAGTAGTACACGTTTGATAAGAGAAATGTGAGGTTTTTACTAGAAAAATAATCATTTGAGATTCGTACCTCATCACTTCTTTCGCTCCTCATGAACACACCAACATCTCCAATCACGCCCCACTGTATTGCCAATCCTGGTAGCTTTTCACGTCTTCGTTTTTCGCAAAGACTTTCCATAGCCGAGCAAGCCATTCCGTAATTCGTTTGTGAAAAGTTACCAATTCCACTCATGATCGACGAGAAAACCACAAAATATTCGAGATCTGGACAATGTTTCCGGGTAACGGAGTCGAGGTGTTGCCCTGATACGATTTTAGATTCAAAAACAATTTCGAAATCTTTTTCTGTCAGCTTGGAAATCACTGCGTCTCGAAGAACGACTGCCGAGTGGAAAACTCCTGGAATAATGGAAAAAAATTATGTTCTCACCATACCAATATCAAATACATTTTTCAATAAAATTGCACGATTCATTTATTCATCTTTACTCAAATCCCACTGGAATAAAAAATCGCTACATCCACGAAAACTATAAGTCATGACATGTATGATTTTATTCGTGGTCTTCCATAAACTGTGAATATAATTGATAGTACAGAACTTAATGATTGACATCATATTTTTTCCATTTCGGAATAGTGGATTGACTTCCGCAATTTTGAATAATCAGGGTTATATTTTCTATTTTTCGAGTACGGCATTTCAACTTTTCAATAATAAAAAATCGCCATGAATATTTGACACATTTTCATAGGTACCTATAAATTCATCTGAAAAAACATTCAAATAACGTACCTCCAACCGGTCCCAACTTCATAGCATCAAGTATCAAATTTTCCGCCTTTCTAGGATCACTGCTATCATTCATATTCACTTGTACAGTAACATTCCTCAGTTTCGACCACCTCTTCATACAATATGCCTGATAACCGGTGGACAAACCCCTTCTGGAATTCAGAATTATTTTCGTAGCCCCCCTCTCGATCATCCAGTTGGCCAGCTCTAATCCAATGCCCCCCAAACCCCCAATGATAATGTAGGATTTGTTCGGGTTGAAGATCACTCTAGGAGAAGCCATTATGCTCCTGGATGGAAACTGCAACATGTCGGTGGTTTCTTCTCTCAGCTGGATCAAAATTTTTCCACTGCATTTCTTAGAAGAGAGGAGACTCAGAGCATTTTCTATGTCCATTTCGCCGAATATTTTGGTCGGTAATGGTTTGACTACACCGGTTGCTAAGCCTATAAAGGAGATGAATCGTGCAAAATTAATGACTTCAATTTTTTGAGGACTAAAAGACTTAAAATGAGATTTTCCTGTTTTCAAGTTAATTTTCAGTATCATTGGTATTTTATAATTTTGGCTTCAGTGGTTGCGAGAATGAATAGAAGGAGAATTCATTTTCCTCATCAAATATACTGTTGCAAAAATAAGTGAAGTACGCCCCTGCGTTATCTCGTACTCGCCAGACCATGTAACGGTCGCTTACCGAGATGGAATGCCAAGAATGTGATGACGGGCATATAAAGTCAGGCGTAGGATCACTGATTCATTCAGTATTTTCATGTCAACTAGTCCAATGTGATACATTTTAGTAGAGAACTGTGTTGTCAGAGTGCATTGTTGTGTAATAAACGGACATTGAATTACTCGATCATTTTTAATGGAAAACGGACCCTGTAGGTAGTTTAAGAGTCAGTGGCCGACAGACTCACAGTAATTCGACGGAGCCTATATTTCCTGCATTTATTCTCTCGTATCTGTGGTACATGAAATTGGGACTCGTTGGTCCGACCACTTGTTGCTATGTAGTCACACAGGTATGAAAGGTGTAAAAATTTTACCAAATTTCACAGCATATCGGCAAGGCTGCCACTTGGATGTTTTATGATACTTAATTTTTGTTATAAAAAAAACGATGGCTGATAGCTTTGTTGGTTCCAAGGTCATGCAGGCATTTTTGAAAATTAAAAAAATATAATTCCAACAATGCTGAAATTCATTTAGGTCATTAATAATAATATTCTAAGCCTATATATAGCACGGCAGATATTTTCCGTGGTTCTAATAGCCGGGCAGACCACAAAAAGTTAGCGAGCATAGACATGTTGTATAATGCTATGGCAATGTCCAAACAATCCACATGGAATTTAATACATAAATATCCGTATATTAGCAGGCGTTACTCTCCGGACAATGGACACATCAGAAAAGCAGGCGCGTGCCTGAGAGGAGGGGGAGGGGGAGGGGGAGGTAAAATGGGGTACCATATTTATCCATTATATTTTTTTTTGTAATTTCATCTATTTCGTTTTTATGTATTTTTCATCAGATATTCTCTTATTTTTGAGTAATTTTTTTCGTTTCGGAAAATAGTTTGTTCATTTATTATTTTTATTCTATATGGAATTGAATATGTGTGACTGAAGTCTTACTTCTTAGAACGTATATGACACCTTCATACTGTATACCCCCTCATGGAATTACCCTAGACACGCGCCTGTATGAAAGCATAAAATTCCAAAGTTCATTTTTATTTGTCACTCAATCATGAATCAATATTCTCAATAACAATAGAGAGTAATCACTTCGAAAATGTCTTGTAACTGATCCAGCATTGAATCAACGTTACCAAGAGCTGCAAATGCTCCTCTATATTCAATTTTCTTTAAGAAAAACAATATCACTGGCAAGATAGACTGATCTCTCCGGACTTGTGATTAGAACAACTGTTACGCCACTGGCTTTTTATTGAGGGTACACTCCTTCAAAGAAGACAGCAATGTTATGTCTGGCCATATACAGGGTGTTATGAATCAACACACCGCACCTGCAACACCATTGTTGAGACTGGGGACGGTTGGAAAACCTGAAGACCCCACAACTGATCAGCTATTGTTACGCCACTGGACTTTTATAGAGGGTACTCTCCATCAAAAAAAGACCAATAAACGCTAAGGAATTTTCAAATATTATGATTAATCACTTTACTTGATCACTCCTTTGTTGTTAGGTCGATAACTTGAGTAATAAGAGCATCAACTGTCTGAGGATGGTCGAACCAAGATTATTTTTCGAGAACGGCTTCAAGAAATATCCCTTTCTCTCCATACTAGGAATGTGGTGGGTTTAGATAGAAGCACGTACCGATCTCAGAAAGATTGTTGAATAATGCACTAGGAAAAGCATTAGAATATATATATATATATATATATTTATATATATATATATATATATATATATATATATATATATATATATATATATATATATATATATATGGCTTGTTTTTCTTGGGTTTTAGGTTCGTGGATCTGACTTTCATAAATTAATTACAACTTTGTTCTGGTATAACATCTGTAATTCAGTTTCTACGTTTCGACGGGTGGATCCTCGTCTTCATCAGGATTAAAACCATTACAACTCTTCAAACATAGTATTCGTTTGGACCTTCTTGGTTTGTTATGGTTTTTCGTTTTATATCCATAATAAGGTAGTGGTTGAGTTGTTTACTTTACGATCTGCTGATATTAATCCTTTATATATATATATATATATATATATATATATAGTAACATAGCATTTCCAACAGTTCTTTATACTGATAACATGATAAAATAGCCAAAAAACAGTTGAGAGTTTACATTGGGTCAGTTTTGGGCATTCTCAAAGTCAAGTGGACTGAATATAAGTAGAAATGCCATCAATTATTAAACAGACTGTTGATAAATATTATTTGAAAAATATTGAAACATAAAATATGGAGATACATTTAAAAACATATAAAAATTATAATTTACTCCAGACCATCGGGTTTCAACACTTATTCACTCGATATTTGTTTTACACAATATTAGTTTAGTTGTATTATTATTTTATTTATTGCCGCGAAAGTTGTTTATTTACTTTTATATCGCACTGTATATTAGACTATAGTTGTATTGGAAATGTTTTTCTATGAGAGCATGAACTATCGGTTGAAGGTTTTCGGTGTCTCATCACGTTCTTGAAGCATTGATAACATGAGTTTTATTAATGGTAAATAGTGTTTAACTGGGTATTCACTTTGTGAAGTCATTACTCGTTGATTGGAACTCTCTTTATTAATAATTTCGCAATTTCACTGCAAGA
Source organism: Gonioctena quinquepunctata (assembly GCA_018342105.1). NCBI lineage: Eukaryota > Metazoa > Arthropoda > Insecta > Coleoptera > Chrysomelidae > Gonioctena > Gonioctena quinquepunctata. The sequence goes on along the minus strand of JAFIRS010002580.1, from coordinate 187,671 downwards.
TGATTACTTGCCAATGAACTCATGACTGATGACTGTCTAGTCGAAAGCTGTTTCTTGGTTGATAGCTACCGCACTTTTAATATGTTATATTGTTATATGATTACTAGTATTCTGTACTCATGGGGTTATGACACAACGAATTCAATATCTGCATACTTTATTCTTGGAAAATAGAATTAGTTTCCACGGAAGCACCCCCATATAATTCGTAATTGTTGACGTACAATTATGAAATTTAACGTCGATAGATATACAAAAAATGCGCTCAATTATCAGATATGATTCATCTTACGAGATGTATACTGCACGCCACAAGCGATGGAACAACTGATATATCTAAAAAACAATATTAGGAGGCAAGATAACTCAGAAAGTAGAGGTACACGACTATGCACAGAAACTGAGGGACAGGCTGTTGAAAATCCACCAATGTGTTCCATAGGAATACTTGTTTTGCAACCAGCCTGCAATTTTCAAGTGTGCTGATATTGAACCTCCGAGTGAGCACGGTATGAGGATATCTGATGTCGAGATATCCCCCATCTTCTTTGAAAGCAAGGAATTTTATAAATCACCTTTGCACTCGCTCCAAAGCTTCCATGTAGGTACAGTAATGCGGGGCCCAAACCACAGATGCATATTCCAGCTTAGACCTGACATGGGAGAAAAAAAGGAGTTTATATGTTCTGATGTCTTCGAAGGAGGAGGAACTCCGGAAAACAAAACCAAGGGCTTTGAATGATTCGTTTGTGATTCTTTGGACATTATCTATAAATGTGACGCCAAGTTCGCGTATGGTAGACGTTCTCGGCAATTCGGTATTGTCAATGATGTAGTCAAAATACAAAAAGGCGAACAATGATACCACATTATTAGCATTCAGTAGCAGGCCGTTAGATAAACACTAGTCGTGAATTTTTGTGAGGTCTTCTTGAAGGGAAATGCAGTCATTAGGTTCCGTAATTCGAGCTAATATCTTCAGATCATCAGCGTATAATAGGCAGTCATGGTTAATATTAGATATCATAGCATTGATGAATATGTTGAGAAATAGAGGTCCCAACATGGATCCTTGGAGGACTCCGGAAGTAGGTGAGAACTCCACGGACTTATGTCCATTGCAGTCGACAAACTGTGATCGTTCTGTTAGATAGGAATTTGAAAAATCAAGCAGGTCAAGTGAGAATTGAAGGTTGTATAATTTATTGAGCAGGAGTACGTGATCAAGTTCGTCGAACGCCTTAGAGAAGTCCGTGTAGATCACATCTACCTGAGCTTCCTCATCAAATGCAGTACATACATATTTTGTTAGGAAGGAATATGTTTGTTGTGGTAGATCTCCCTCTCATGAAACCATGTTGGGATTCTATGATTTGGTTCTTCACATGACAGAAAATGGGCTGGTAGATCGCTATTTCGAAAGCTTTTAAAAATTATTTTGGGAAGGACTGTACGAGGTAAAGAAGAGGATCAACGACGTGGTTCACAGAATCCAACGCTGTTTTAGGACTGAGATGAAGGTTATTCACCTGGAAAGATTGAAGCCCCATTATCTCACGAGATGTTATACTGCACGCCAAAAGCATGCGTAAGTGGGGTACTACAACTTTTGCTCTGCTTGCTAAGGATGGACAAAGGATTTATTTTCATAGCGTTTCGTCAATATATTTTCACCTTGCAAATCGACGCGCCCACAGTGGTTTCGATGTTCAATCTGACTGGACAAAAGTGAAAAAAACGAAGGTGCGCAAAACGTTAATATTTCAGTAATATAATCATGAATGATTGCTTATCTCATGAGATATAAAGAATTTCGGATAGTCATTCAAACCCTCCTTGAAAACAGGCTGAAAAATTATATTTCAAGAATTATGCTTCGCTCGCGTTGTGATCGGTGGAAATTCAAGGCGAAAGTCCAACTGTTATACCCAAACATTGTAGTTTCTGACTAGTAAAATCTTGTTGTCACTCAACTCACGAACTGTTTTCATCTCCATGACAATTAAATTATTTATATGCTGTCATTCTGATTTTTATTGGCGAATTATTGTTCCTTGTCGAGTTTTGTTTGAGTTTTCGCATGTTCATAGAAATATTGAACTAGCTTCAAAAAAGGCCCTCGAAATATTATATTCGACAGGTGAGTTGGCTATCTAGGAATACATTAACAGAGTTTCATGACCTAGATTTACCAAGTTTTTTCCAAAATACCTTTTTAGTATTAATGATAGAAATCAAAAGGAGAGACCTTTTCTCCGTTTGGCACAGTGAGTCAAATATTCGTAAAAGACTAGAATGTGTACGAGAACATATTATGAACAGAAATGCTATAGAAGTTAGTAATGAACTAACTAATTCACAAGTATATGGAAAATCTACAGAATTTTGCAGAAAAGTTAAAGAAAAATGTAAAAAATGTCATTACATTTTAGGGCATCATTTTAGACTGAAATTTCGATTGGAATGAATGGTCATGAAATTATTACAGACAACACCCAGAGAAAGATTGACGAGGAAAGTCGTTCAGTGGATAGGTAAGATTACACCATATTTATATATGGGTTATAAAACACTATACAATGGAAGTATACTGAATCAGAATGATAGAGTGGTGGTTTATATCAGATCAGATATTTACTATTCTCATATTATACAAGAATTCAATGGGTCATTCACGATAAATTTAGAAATCAAATTGTGAGAAAATGTTGTAATAGTGTAACAGTCCACCAGCATCATAGACTTTATAGAAAATCTGAAAACATACCTAAATAATGATACTGAAAATCAATATCATTATAAACTGATTGTTGGAGTTATGAATATTGATATTCTCGATTACTCTGATCATGCAAACGAGTACTTGGATGCCTTGAGTGAATATGGACATCTTTCTGCCATAAATACTCACACCAGAGTACAAGATAACGCGAAATCATGCATATACCTTATATTCGTAAACACTTAGTCTGAGGACACCAGCTCTATGATACCACCGAAATTACAGATCACTTTTCTACCCTAGCTCAAATTGTTGTTCATAATGAAAAAAACCTGATAATTATTCAACTGAATCAATTACACGAATAAACATTGCGCAGTTGAAAGAACGGATAACTCAAATCAGATGGAATGAAGTGTATGAAATGCCTGCTATCGAAACAGCAACAAGCACATGCTTGAATATCGTACAATCATACATAAGTGATTGTACAAAAACATATGAGATAAAAAGATATGAGAGAAAACGTAATATTTGATTAAATCTGTGAACAAAAAAAATTACATGTATACTGAATTATTGAAACACCCTGAAAACGAACACTACGACGTGATTATAAAATATACAAAAATACATTGAGTAGAACACTGAAAAAACAGAAAAATGATCATTTTAAACACGCATAAAAAAAACACGAGCAATCCAAAACATCTATGGAGCAATATAAATGAAATGAACGAATGAATGATATAAACCTAACAAAAAACAATAAAAATAACGAAATAAATGATGACAAACAGATTGCAAATATTTTCAACGAGACTTACTTCGATATGGGAAAGGAGTTGGCAGAGAAAATCGTGAGGGATAGCTCTGAAATTATAAGAGAAAAATCCGTGAATAATTCAATATTTATCAAACCAACCTCAGAAAAAAAAGTGTTTAAGGTCATAAACCAACTGAATAATGGAAAATCACCAGGCTATGATAACATCAAAGCAGAAACCATCAAAGAAATTGCATATTATGTAACTGGTCCACTTACCTACATCATTAATAAATGTATCGATATGGGATACTTCCTGGATAAATTCAAAGTATCTGTTGTGAGACCCATTTATAAAAAAGGGGAGGCAACAGATGCAAAAAACTATAGACCCATTTCACTCATAACAAACTTTGGAAAAATATTCGGAAAAATATTGAAAAATAGGCTCTCTAGTTATTTGAATAAGTATAAACTGTTGATTGGTATGCAATACGGTTTTAGAGAGGGGAAATCAACTCAGGATGCCATGGTGGAATTGAGAAATAGTATTAGTGGTGGTGGATCAGAGCGATCTCCAGTTCTCGATCTGTCAAGAAACAAGATTTGCATCAAAATAAATGTTTTTATATTTTATATTCTTGGAGCATATTATGTCTCTGATTCAGTGACTTAAGATAAATGATTCCGATCGATTAAATTCCTAATGGCCTCCCAGATTTTTTTAACATTGCTCAGATGCACCATTATTTCCCTGGGAAACCATCTTTCTCCCAATTTCTTTCACAGCACAGTCATTTTCAAATCATTGGATTTGGCAATGATTGATATTGTAGACGTCAAAGAGAACTATACCTTTGAAATCAATAATAATAAATGATTATTACCTTGAGATATCAACCTGTGAATTTCCAGTTTAAGCTCTGTATTCCCCTGATCGAATAAATCGTCGAATGAAGCTGCATGGAAATTAAACGTTCTGAGAACCATACCAGAATCCATGGAGCTATTGTAATAATCGGATTCAGAAAGTCCAAGGAATCTTCCATTCTTCGACACACATCGCATAGACGCTTGCAAGAAATCACCTGCTGTTGCTGTCAAAACCAAATCCACGCCTCTACCTTTAGTTTTCATCATTATCATCGTTTCGAAAAATCCTTGGCCAGAACTATCTAAAATATCGGAAAAAATCATAGAGATGAGAGAATTACTCATAACTTATACAACAGCAATGTTTTTCTAGGCAACTGTAAGAAATTCCAACGAATATGTACGATTTTAATCTAAAAAATGAATAAATACTCCAATTTTGCAAAATTGGCGATCAAAATGATAAACATATTTGTGCGATATCGCTTACAGAGTTCAGATTTGAAAATATTTACATTAATTTCACCAATTTCATAAAAAAATATGTTTTTATTATTAAAACGTTTTCTGTTTCATATTTGATATTGTTTTTGTTTACGAATACAAAATATCCTTTTTTATCATCTTGTGAATTCTCTCGCGACCCCATGACTCCACCAGGGTGTCGCTACCTAAGTTATTGAGGGTGAGAAGTATACTGCGATACTGCGTTTAAAGTTGGTCTTTTAGCCCTAGTAGTGTATGCGGAGTTTGTTTTTGCTCAAAGTGGTGCATTTGGTAGATCAGTTCTGGCTGTCGATTCACAGAAGTATTTTCTGTTGTCTCATACCTTGGATGGATGAATTCATAACTTCTCAATCATAAGTCTTATTTTTTGTTTTTACAAGTCTAAGTCTTGTTTGGGAACACCAACAAATGTTTGTTTTTTATTAGCAGTTATAACTGTAATTTTTTTATGTATATATGTGTGTTGAACTGACTAGTCTGATAAGTTTTATATTCACAAATTTATAAAGCTTTAATGATGAATAAATTATCTATCTATCTATCTTATTGATTAATACTGAGATGTTTTGTGATCCCCTGCACTTTTTAGTTTTTCTTATATTGCTTTACTGCAAATTCCATAAAAGGATTCATATTCCAAGAATGGATTTTATCTACCCCATTCCAGTGTGGTCTAGAACCCACAGAAGTTCAGTTTTCTAAAGCATTCCCAGAATATTTTTGAGCTGATTACGTGAGAGCTCAGCGCACTGATGGCGCTCAACTATCAAACAAGCATTTTTTTGGTGGCGTGAATTTTCACTGATTGGGGATCCCCCCATTTGTTGTGAGATTTCTGTTCTACTAAACATTTTTACAGCCTTTTCCATCATCCAGGGCAAACAATGAGAGGCTGATTGGTCTTAGAGATTTAGGATGTATTGAATCTTTTTTTCTTGCTTTTGAAATGAAGCTGACCTTGGTCATCCTTTTCCATATTTCTGGAATTTATCCCAGTTCCAAGCTGCGTCGACTTATGCGTAGAAGGAAATTATCTTTGAATTAAAGCTGGAAGGATTAAATCTACTCCTGGTATTGGTATTGAATGGCTGAAAAGTGTTCAAAGCCTCCTCCAGCCGTTCGCAACCGCATATGCGGCGAGCCATTGCTATCGCTTCTCTGTTGGGTTTTCTGTATTATTTTGTTGTGTTCTTCAGAAAAACGTATCTACTCTCTGCAGAATTTTCAAACGCCATTTTTCTCAGCTCTCTTTATCTCTTTATTGTAGGTAGTAAGTTTATTGATGTTACTCTGTTATTGCACTCGGCTCTGTGGGAAAGCCTCCATGTCTTGGATCTTGAAACTGACAAATGATTGTTCCACCAAGGTGCATCTCTACTACTTTTATTCTTTTGATTGGGGCAGCTTCATTCATAGGCGTCGATTATATTTACTTCCGGGAAATAGTGTTCCTGATAATCTACCGACTCATTTGAGAATCATTGTTTGAAGGATAATGGAGCAAATTTATTCATGAACCTATACTGGGTACGTACCGATATTTTCATTTTCCAACTCTGGAAACATATCATTCAGGAGTTTTCTTCCATCGGAGGTGTCAACAGTTACGAAAATAGTAGCTTTCATACTGAGAGCAATTGAGACTGCTGCAACTGTTAACTCCATTGTTCCAAAATTTATGAGTATTGATTCACCTTTCTTCATCTGGCCCCTCACGACCATCGCATAGTAGTTCTGAAACATAGTTATATATTAGAGACCATATTGATTATACAAATGAGATGGATCCAACCAGAACGAGAAGTGAGGAAATCAGTATCTTTTGAATACGAAATATTTCAGTAACAAGGATTCAAGAAGAACCAATTTGTCACGTACTACTCTTCATTTGAAACAATATGGTTGACTTCTGAATACTTCGGTGATAGTCAGTTATAGATCCGTGGATGGCATAATTGGAGATACACTACTCTGATAACTGTTTGGATAATATCCGTGATCATGTGCCTCATATATATCCTCAGTATGAGCATTTTCAATTCAATTCCAATATTGTATGTCTTCAATTCATCAGGTAGAATACAATCGAATTGCATGAAAGATAAAAGACCTTTGGAAGATTGAAGTTTTGTGCTAGAACATGGTTATGGCAGATCTGTTTCAGATTTTATTTGAATATATTTTGAAGCATGGAATGGACTTTCTTCTCAAATTAACTCCGGTTACATCACAGGAACTTCTTGAAATGGTGAATGAAATTGAGGCTGAAAAAATCCGTGGACACGATGTTCAACATTCTTATCGACAAAAAAAAAATCATATGTATTACTGAGGTCATATTATAAATGTATCTATTCAGAAAATATAAATTTTGATTTGATAATGACTTGTTTGAAGAGAGTAGAACTGCAGGCCCATTAGCCTGCTGAGCTATTTCTGAAAACTTTTTGAGACTGTCTGGCAAGAAGGGAATTCTTCAAAATCACAATCTTCCTAATACAATTCAAAACCGGTTTCTTGGTGGCAACAGCGTTGATGCAGCACTGTTTCAACTAACAATATTCACAACTATTTGAATAGTGAACATATGGCCTGTGTAACTTCCTTAGACTTGATTCCAAAAACTTTGAAATTATCCTTAACAAATTCGAACAATATGCTATTCGTGGGAATCTATTGAGTTGGTCAAATCATACATTGGAAAAATAAAACATTATGTTGAAATGAACATCGAAATAGGTAATCAGATGCCCGGATATGGGTGAACCACAGGGCATTGTCCTAGGACCACTGATTTCTATAACATTTTCAAATGATCTTGCAATAACGACAGACTATTATGAAGTATGCTGATGATATTCACGTCCAATGCAAACTTCATGGAAATTGATTTTTGAACCATAGTGATGAATCCTGATGAAAGTAATATAGTCCTTTATATAGTTAATTGAACTTTGATTGAATTTAACTCCGCCATCCATTCAACAATGAATTGTATTCTCTTATCACGTTGAAAAGTTGGATATTATCTTAGAAGAAACGCAGAACTTTAATTACCATACCAATGTTCAAAGTTGAGCCAGACATGCTACGGCATTCGATCATAAGATAAACACGTAACAAGCAATATATTCAAGAGATTTTACCACTTCAATACGAGATATTATACAAATTATCGTGTCCCAGCTCACAGCCTATATAGAAAGGGGGGCACTATACTCATGGATGAATTTTTCAACCATATTTACTTTCCCATCTCTGAAATAGGCACCTAACTCTATCTAGCTGTGTAATATTGAGATTTATACAATTGAGGGTTATCTGACTTATCATCATAGCTAAGACACTATATACTGTTTTCTTTGAAATTATTATTATATACGTCCTACCTGGGAAAGTTTATGTGTAAAGGAGTCTGAGAGATTTTTTCCTTTTGGCTCCATAAAAGTTTGGAAAAACAGTAGAATTCCTTATAAAGGAGACAAGTTTAGTTGTCTATCGGAAGACATGACTCTATACATCAAAAATGGGTTTGAAATGTTGCAATAATATTGGAATAAACATATACGAGCAAGCTTTTTCGTTCCAGATACTGCTTTCGTGTATTTTCCATGGTCGGATTCAGTTCTTCCAGTACCTCAGTTAGACTTTGTTCAATGTCTTCGAAATTGTTTCCCTGCGCAGCTTTCGCTTGGTCATCAGCATAGATGTAGCTGTTAGTTTCGATGGGAAGCGGTTGGTCGTTAGTATATATATATATATATATATATATATATATATATATATATATATAAATCTGATGATTTGAAAAAAAAAATGTTCATTATTTTTAAAATCATTAAAAGTGTCAAATAAAATGCACGGAAAATAGCTTGAGATGGAAATAACAGGAACATGTGATTCGGAACTCTCCCCAGAAACTTCCGGTGCATTATCACATTCCACTGCACTTTACTGTTGCTCCGAATTTTGGGAAACGGAAGGTATTTCAATCGCTGTGAATAACTCATAACACTGTGCGTGATATCCTCAATTCAATTATGTTTCAGCCAAAATTTCAATATTATTGTACGTTGTTCGTATTTTCTTGAAAACCGGTTTGCTCCGACGATACTCCAAAACCGTCTTGATTTTTTTTTATGTTTTCGATATAACTTACACACTTCACACACACACTTCATAATACTATCATTCATAGTATAGCAGATATTGAATTCACAAAAGTTAATTGTTAATTCACTTATACCCTATTTAATATATATATATATATATATATATATATATATATATTAAATAGGGTGGGAGCCAGCACGCTGCCCTGTGGTAGACCGTTCTTTTGGTTTAGCCACCCACTCTGCTTCCCCTCGAAATCCACATAGAACATACGATTCTGGAGCAAGCTCCTTATGATGTTTGTGAGCTGCCCAAACCCAAAATATCTCGGAGTCACCCTAGACCCTAACCTATGAACAACACTGTAGGAACACTAAACTGAAAGTGAGCGGGAGGAACAACATCCTGAGGAAGATATCAGGTAGCTCTTGGGGTGCTAGTCCAAGTGTTGTTAAAACCACCGCATTGGCCCTATGCTACTCCGCCGGGGAATATGCCTGCCCAGTATGGTATGAGTCAGTACACGCCAAACAAGTTGATGTTGCGCTGAATGAGAGTTGTAGACTTATTACAGGATGCCTGAAACCCACCCCCTTGGATAGAGTTTACCATCTGGTGGGGGTAGCTCCGCCTGCTGCCCGAAGAGAATCTGCAGCCTATAAGTAAAGACTTAAATCGTCAACTTCTGAGCGGCACCCTCTATATGGCCTGCAACCAGCATACCAGAGACTAGAGTCAAGAAATAGCTTCCTAACAACCACCGCAGGAACGAACGAACAAGTCTGGGATCGATTGTTGGGAAGCCACCAAAGACCAACATTGGATGACTCCATCCGAAAACCTAGCTGCTGGGAGAGAGGAGAGTTGGGAGGTCTGGAAATCTCTGAACGGGAACTGCAAGATCTAGGGTCACCCTGAACAAATGGGGATACCCAGTGAGCTCCACCCTATGCGATTGTGGCGCCCCCCAAACTACTTCACACATGTACAAATGCCAGCTCTGCCCCACCCAATGCACCCACGAAGATCTGATGTCAGCTCTATCAAACGCAATCGACGTCGCCCAATACTGGGCAAGACATACCTAGTTTAATTAATTTAACAATATCTGTATACCTAACTGCTTATTTACCTTCATGGACTCTAAGTTATATATTATGTAAGATGCTTCTGACTCGAATAATAATAATCCTTGGTCGGAATGTAACATGTTGAACAACAATGACTTTGCTAATGTAGATGCCTCCTGGTCTGGAATCAAATATGCTTCTACCTATCTTCTGAAATAGTCCATGGCAACAGGAATGAATTTGTTTGCAATCATCCATCGCAGAAAATGGACCAGCTACAACAATGGCAATCCGTTCCAAAGTTTTATTGACTCCCAGATGTCCTCGTGGTTTTTCCTCATGAGCTTTCATCAAGATTTCACCTTTTTCTCTTCTTGGGCAAAACTAATCGGGGAATTGAGGTCCTCCCATCAGCTGACGCCCAAACGCGTTTGAGTGGTCCAATTTCATAACCAGGGAGTGCCACTGTGCCACATTGCCTTCAAGATGGGATCTCTCTCCGAAATGTCTCGCCAGGAGGTTCTAATAATTCCGTCCCCTTTGCAGTCCCCAATGTTTGGTTGAGTCCAAGTCCATTCATCGTCAGTCAACGGTCTCGTTCGTCTGATGTCGGAAACTCCTTCATGGGATTCAATACGCTGACAATGTTCACAGGCTTCTGGACACGGTTTTCCAGATAAGGCATCTGTATTATTATTTGGCAGGTTCTGGGTGATGTTTGGTATTGGAATGGTAATGGTTCATCATTGACAGATCATCGGTAATTCTTCTGATCCTGATAACTTGCATGATCCTGGAAGCTTCGTTTTGACTGGTCAGCATTCTCATTGATGTATTGATCCAGTCAATAGGGACTACAACCGCGTCTGCCCTACAAAATGTGGGGTAGAACTGATTTTCATATATTTGATTCAGTTCCAGACCTCGATAAAAATTCCAAGTTTTCGAACTTAGGACGGAGGCGCCGCCATCGCTGTCCGCCATTTTGGATTAAAGGTACAAAAAGTGACATCTGTCGTCTGTCAAAATTAAAATCATTTATTTTCATGTGTGATCCATGCTCCTGATTATCATGACCATGTGCAGGCTAGTTTTGACAGATCCACGACGCTATTCTTTTTTTTGTTCCAATTAAAATGGCTATAAGATGTTTGTTTTTAATTCGATGTAGTGTAAAAATATCCTGAATCTTTTTTATTCCTGATTATATACGTTTCAACTGTTATTATCATCCTCAAGTTAGTATTTCTAACTGTTATGTGGTGTACCATGTGACTGAAACATACATTTTTAGATGTTTTAAAAAATAAAATAATTATTTTTAATAGCTCGACCATGTAACAAAGATTATTCTTCAACTCATCCCAGTTATTTGATGGATCTCAAGCTAGTTCCGTAGATTGTGAGGTCCAGATGTTGGCCAAAACAATTTCCAAAAGTTTGAACAATGTTGAATTAGACCTAAGTTAGGAAATTTTCATTAATTTTAACATTATGTTACGGGTAAAATTAATTTTAGTTCATAATTCAATTGAATCATTCTACTAACATTTATTTCTGAGTAAATTGACACTCCTGGTATCGATCTACGGTTGATGGTTTGATTTCAAGAAGTTTTGTTGTCATCATCCAGACGTGCACACCCCAATAATATGAATATAATTTTGAGAGATATTACTACTACTATAATAGGGGAGCCCAAGCGGGGATTATGGGATTTACTCAAGCGCGGCAGAATGACATAAGGAGGAAACTTTGCACCCTGTTGAGTACCCCCACCATACATGAACCCTTTATATAGGGTTGTGCGTTTAGGGCAGCCGATCAGAATAGCAAACAAAAATCGATCGTTAGAAAAACTCGAGCGCGTCAGATTGAGGCAAGGTAAGTTAATCACATGCAGAAAAGTGTGCATTTCAATAATCTGACGATTTGCACGTGACATAAGAAAATAGGAGAGTCACAAAGTTGCAAAAAAAACGTCACCTGGACATTCTCCAGCGCGGTTAATTTATTTTTATTTTGAAGGAAAATAATTCAAGGATAACGGGAAAAATTCAATCTGTCGATTTCCACACTTCAAAAGACGTAAATAAAGTTCAGTGCGTGCAGCTGCAGTGAAGCATGTATTCCCCACTCCGCGCCTCTCTTCCACTTGACATTATATACACAATGCTCTGGCTTGTTTGTGTTTCAATATAAGTTTTGTGAATTAACAATTAACTTTTGTGAATTCAATATCTGCTATACTATGAATGATAGTATTATGAAGTGTGTGTGTGAAGTGTGTAAGTTATATCGAAAACATAAACAAAATGCAAGACGGTTTTGGAGTATTGTCGGAGCAAACCGGTTTTCAAGAAAATACGAACAACGTACAATAATATTGAAATTTCGGCTGAAACATAATTAAATTGAGGATATCACGCACAGTGTTATGAGTTATTCAGTGCGATTGAAATACCTTCCGATTCCCAAAATTCGGAGCAACAGTAAAGTGCAGGGAATGTGATAATGCACCGGAAGTTTCTGGGGAGAGTTCCGAATCACATGTTCCTGTTATTTCCATCTCAAGCTATTTTCCGTGCATTTTATTTGACACTTTTAATGATTTTAAAAATAATGAACATATTTTTTTTCAAATCATCAGATTAAGAAATCCCTCCAAATTAATTGTCAGATTATGATAATCTGACGCGCTCGAGTATTTCAAGATGGCCATTTTTTTTGCATTTTCAAAAAGCCGCAGCGAGCTTGCGTCACATCCGAATTGTCAGTCTTTTGAATGGGAGTTTCTTTCGGGTTCAACATCCTCTCCGAATATCTGACGCGCTTGAATACATTTATTTTTTTCCCATTTTCTACCCTTCCATACGGCCACCCCCACCATGCAAACCGGCAGATTAACATACCTCCGTGTTCTAACACGTGGGGTATATACACTATTCATATCTGACGCGATCGAGTATTTCTATATTTTTGAAAACCTGTAGACGCTCCTCCCACCGGTGAAAGGGTATAGATCGTATAACTTTTTTTTCTATCTACCTTCTAACTTTAAAATCCAATGGATCCCCACGACGTTCGATACTGAGTGTGAAGGAAACCAGTGTTCATATTTCTTAAAAAAAACATTATTTGTTTCACAATTAAAACCTGAGAATTACTCAGTAGTTAGTACTAGTATATTGCTAAACTTGAGTAGGCTATGGAAACATCTGAAAGTCCTTAGCAACCAAACAATAAGTTCTTAGTTACCATTGCAGTATTACATTGGTTTGTTGTGTAGCATATCGATTTATAAGTCTTCAATAATACCTTTCTGAAAAATATTAGCCTGAAAGAAATTATTTGAAATTACGATGGTGCTGTCAGAAAAACAGCGAATATATGTTTTGATGATTTTAGGTTACGGCAATCGTAGAAGAAGTATGGCAGAAGTATGTGACATCTTTAATGAAAAATATCCTGATCGGGAACCAATGAGCAAATCAACGGTAACCAAAATATTACATTGTTCAATTACAATTTTATCTGACAACAATGAGATCTGTCGTGCTGCTGTGCAGAAAATTCCAAGAAAAGCCGAATTACATCCATATAAAGTTAAACTCATACATGATCTTAATGAAGACGACTTCGATAGACGCATGGAGTTTTGTAAAATTATGCAAGAAGTGTGTGATCAAAATAATGGCTTTGAATTTATTGTCTCATTTTCCGACGACTAAACTTTTTGTATAAACGTTACCGTGAATACGCAAAATTGTCGTTATTGGGCAACATGAAATCCCAATTGGACGATGGAAGCTTATATCCAATATCTCCAAATTGTAACTGTGTGGGCTCAGGAATACCATTGTAGGTGAATATTATTTGGAAATGTTACAAACTTATGTAGTTCCATATTCAATTGTAACATTTCCAGACATTATTCAATTTATATAGTAATATCCACTTATGGGATTTTCATTCCCATTATTGAATTCAATGAACAGGTAATGTTTCACAGCATTTCTGAATCTGGAAAATGTTCGTAGCCTGATAATATTTTCCAGTTCTCTTAATCTGTCAATTTGAATTTCATTTTGATTTTGTCTCTGTTGAATATCTTGGATATATGAAGGTGCTAATTTGAGTTGGTATGTACCCAAGTATTCCATCGCTAGATGTGGGAATTCTGGAACATGATATTCATCCAAGCGATTCTACAGACCATTTCTTCGTCGCATATGATCATTTTCAACTAGTGTTTGGAGATTGTTGACTTGATTTTATTTCTCCATAAGCCGTATCGCAAACTGTTTATCCATCCCAGCCATTTCTAGAGTTGGGTGGTATTTATGTATAATTGCTCCGCATATTCGATAAAAATCACCAATGTGGGAAATGTGAGACATTGGAATACAATTGGGAAAAAACTTAAACATTGATTTCAAATGCTCGTTTCTACTATCCATCGCGTTTTTGTTACTAGACGACTATGATTTGCTTCTTCGGTTGAAAGCTGATTTTGGCCTGGTAGCAAAAAACTGGGCATTTGATGAGATAATCCTGGAAAATATTCTGTTAATAAACATCAATAATGTTGACTGTTGACAAAGAATATATATCCAAGCCTTCCAATAGTTGAACAGCGTCTCTGTAACCTCGATTGACAACGAATATATCGCCCTTTCGAAACCATGCCCTTAAACCATCTATATCCCGCTCAAAATCATTACGTAGAATGCCTGCATCATTGTTTCGATAATCGGCAAAATATGGTCCTTGAATTTCTATGATATAAATATGGGGGCTACAATTATAGATGGTTTGAGGAGATGGTGTCCCTTATGGGATGAGAATGATTGTCGCAGCACTTGGAAGTTGCTGCCTTCAGGGATATAGCAATATATTCCATTAATATATACTATCGCTTTGCGTTGTTCTGGTTCCGTGTTGTATAACCGATCAGCAAAACTAGTCATATGTCGAGCGATAGAATCATCCCTGTCGATTGAACCAAACCCAATATTCTCCGGGACGAATCTTTGTAAGAAGGACTGTCCTACATTGTTCACAGCCATGCTAACTGCTTGCCTTGAAGTGTACTCGAACACAAGTCGAAGAAAGTTATCAGATAAACCTTGCTTGAGCTTGCATAAAAATGTTAATAGATCCTTCCTGCTTATGTATCTCAAATAACCATTGGTAAGAGTGATTGGGGTACAATAATCGTAAAGTCTTTCAGAATCGTTCCTAGATAGGGATGTCATAGTTTTAGATTCTTCATCGGCAAAACTGTCTTGATCAGAAAACTTCCACTCTATGTTCTCACAAGTTTTTGTTATAGCTTGAAGAAATTCGCAGATTTCCGTACCCTTTAGATTCGATGGCTTATTAACAAATCGAGTCCTGTTATAAGTGGCCTTAGGAGGCAACTATTCTCGTCCAAATGTTTCCTACAACTACGTGTTCCGAACGGTAAAAAATATTTCGTACAATAAAAATTTTTACTCTAGCTGTCGATGGTAATCTCTTGTTTCATGAGCATTACATATCAAGCATGTTCGAGTAGCGGTTTGTTTCAAATAATTGATTATTAGGCAATCTGGATCATTTTCTGTTTTCAGAATTTCGTCTTCAATTGATGTGAAACAATTCAGATATACCCGAGTATTATTGTTAATTTCTTCCTATTGTCTACCCAGAGAGCGTCTACGAGTAATGGCTATGATTCTTTTTTCTGCATCTTCCTCCCGGTCAATTCTTTTCAATTGTTGTGAAGTACTAGGAATATCACACACGTAACACCTATGAGCAAATGCCATTATTTGGGATTCTCTCAGAAGAAAATGGTTATCATCATCATCATCATCACGGTCAAAGAGGGTCAATCTTTTTCTTCGGACTGACAAGTCACAAGTGGAGTCCCCCAGGGGTCTGTTCTTGGCCCAATCCTCTCCATTGTTTATGCAAGTGATCTTGCTCTTCATATAAAGTCCTGCAAGTCGTTTTATGCCAATGATACTGAACTGTATGGAAATGCCTTAGTGGAACATCAACTCCTTCAAGAAGACCTCAACTCGATTAGTCGGTGGTGCGAGGATTGGCTTTTACCTCTTAACGTCGACAAATGCGTCGTACTTCATCAAGGAAAGAACAATCCACTCCACGCGTACACAATAAACGGTCAACAGATACGTATAGTATCTTCACATGTCGATCTGGGAGTGACTATTAATACTGACCTAACTTGGTCCGAACATGTTATATCCATATGCAAGCGCGCCAACACACTGATCTACCTCATCCGCAAAACGTTATCCCATCTATCATACTCAAGTTCCATAAAACTCTACAAAACCTACGTTCGTCCAATTATGGAGTATGCAGGTCCGGTGTGGTGTCCTGTTTTGGCGCGCGATAAGAATTTGTCGAGCCACGCGTATGACTTTTGGCGAAGTGCGTCCAACCTATCCCAAAAGACTGAGGATGGCACAACTGATAGCTTTTGACCAACGTCGACTGCGTGGAGACTTCGTTATATCCTTCCGTATAGCTAAGTATAATTATGCTAATCAGAAAGAACTTTTTGGTTTCAACAATTATTCGCGGTTACGTGGTCATAATCTCAAATTAAAAAACGAGAAATTTGCCACTAGGCAGAGACAACATTTTTTGGTGAATCTTATTTTCGAAACATGGAATAACTTACCCAACGATGTTGTGAATTCTGACCCAGTGAATAGTTTTAAAAACAAAATAGACATTTGCTTATTTGCATAATTGTTCCTACGCATATATTAATTATTTTTCTTTTTCTTTTGCATGCATTGTATAATCTTGTTGATCTCTTTAGTTTTTTTTTAAGCTTACATAGGACTCTGTCCTCAGCATTTTCTTATATGTAATAATAATAAAAAATATATCATATGTCAACCAATATGAATTAATGAAATATTCATCAACATACTAAGCTTCTATCGAAAAACGGTAGAAATATTGAGCAGTTTGAACTATAAGTTATATTTTAAGGAAGCATACTGTGGTGGTTGACAACTTTTGAAATACCCTAAACCCAATTCTGATTTGACTGTTTTTTAAAAAAATTTCCATGCGGTTCTATTAAAGATCAAAGCAAGTCAACTATGGAGCGACTCGACTGAGGATACGTACCAACTCAAACTAGCACATTAGTTTTTCTAATATAGTAGAGAGAAAATCAGGATGAAATTGAAATGGATTCATAAGGAGAACTGGAGAGTATTATTTGGTTCGATTTTTTTCCAGATTCAGAAATGCAGTGAAACATTACCTCTTGGGATATTCCAGGCACGAAGAGCGTATAAAGTATACACCAATGCATTTACCTGCAGTTAGCATCAGACGTGAATGTCATCAGCGTAGTTGATAATAGTCTGTCGGTATTGCAAGATCACTTGAAAAATGTTATAAAAATCAGTGGTCCTAGGACAATGCCTTGTGGTTCACCCTTGAATATATCCGGGCATCTGATTACCTATTCCATCTCTTATTTGAACGGAATGTTTCTTTTCTTCAATGTATGATTTGTCCAGTTCAATATAGTCCCACGAATAGCATAATGTTCAAGTTTATTTAGGATAATTTCAAAGTCTTTGCAATTAAGTCTAAGGAAGTTACACAGGCCATTTGTCCACTATTCAAAGAGTTGTAAACAGTGCTGCATCAACGCTGTTGCCACCAAGAAATACCATAACTTGCAGACAGTCACCTCAAAAAATTTTCAGGAAGAACTCAGCAGAGAAATGGGCCTGCAGTTCTAGAGATTCTTGATTAGCTTTCTCCAAACAAGGCATGATCGGAGCAAACTCCATATTTCCTGAATGGTTGCATTTATGATATGACCTTAGAACATCGTATATTTTTTTGCCCTCAAATTCATTCATCATTTCAAGAAGTTCCTGTGAAGTGACCGGAGCGAAAAAAAGTCGTATAATTGTTGTTATATAACATCTGAAATCATTGTATTGAAGAGATAATTGAATTGATTCGTACCTTATATGTGATTTGCGTAGGGGAGTTGGTATTTTCTTAATTTTTTTGCAATCTTTTATTTTGCTAACGAGTCGCCAATAAACTTTCTATTTATTTTCAGACGATGCCAATCTCTGCTCGAAATATTTTGCCTCTTGCAGGAGTTTATTTTATTCATTTCTTGAGTAAAAACACTCAGGAAAATGCAAGGACAACATTTAATAAATTAACAGTGTACTTTCACACTGTTAACTACTCCTTTCATAGAAAAATGTTTGTTGAAATATACTAAAATAATGTTTATTAATATGTTATACTCAACGCATTCATCAATAAAATCAGTGCAGAAACCGTCACTAGCATCTTTTCAGAAAAATCTTATCTTGTTGCAGTGTGCCTCAACCTTACATGGTACATACAAACTGAATACCTATGCATTATGTTCGGATATCGATTGAGAATTTTTTTTAAGAATTAGTCAATATATTACCAATACCTTATCAATGTTGAAATTTCCTGCTGTATGGAATTGTAGTTTTTTCGTCAATAAAATACATGAATGTTGAGTTAATTTGAGAAATTTTCCAAAGGTCTTTTATCTCTGATGCCATTTTATTCTACCTGAGAATTCAAGACATACAATATCGAACTGTTCTAGTTTTTGTGTCAACATATAAACCATTCACTCATAAATACTGAATTTCGGAGTTTTTAGATTAGAATGAAATATTTCGTGATTATTTTTGACATTTCTAGAAACCAATTTAAATTTTCAATTAAAATCATTCATGTACGTTTTGGCCAATCAAAACATCATTATAATGACTATTTTCCTCATACTATTTCAACCAATGATCTGTCAGCATTTTTCAAATTTTGACCAATAGACTATCAAAATGACAGCGGCAAAATTTTCAAATCATCCCTTGGTTTTTCTTTCTACAATATCTCTTATAAACATACTTCCCTAGTTGATTTTCGTGGTTAAGACAAAAGAACTCTGGACATATGTTTGTCATCTGACGTTAAATTTTTGAGAGTGTCAAAATGATTCGTTTTGGTACACGTTCATTTGAACAAATTCAGACTAATATTTATAATATAACACCCATAAATACAGTTACTTCCAGAAACTCAATATGCAGAAAATTTCCATTCTAATCCTAATGTGTAATTGAAGGTAATAAAAAACATTATTTTTGGTGTCCGTTTAGCTTATTTGGTAAATAGTCTAATCAAATATATCTCGGTCTATTATTTTTCAGGAAAAATTTGATCTTAAGATTGTTGCTTATAAGTAACTTCCCTCGACAAATTGAATGACAAAATCTGTATATATATATATATATATATATGAAAATATATATAAAATATATATATATATATATATAAAAAAAATTTAAAAAAAAAAAATTTGAATATTTATAATATTTTCGTTTGAATACTTACCGTAGCATACACAGTTGGAATTGTGACTGCATCACTCAAACTCCATTTTTCCGGAACTTCCCACTCATACCCGTTTCCGTTGGACACCTGCAAACTGAGCGCTCCTCCTTCCATCATTCCCATGACTCTCCTGCCAGAGGCCGTGACTCCGGAATATTCCCAACCTATATCTCGAGTTTTCGAGCCAGATGGAGGTTGACCCACGTGTATTTTTCCAGTAGCAGTCATGTCTTTTGTGTTCAATGCTGTATAAAATATGTTGACTGGTTCAGACTGACTTTGGGACCTGAAAATATCTGAATTCAATTAAGAATGGAGATTTCAATTGATTAATCTTCAAGTATTACTTTGGAGAATAATTTTCAAAGATTGAATGAGCAAGAACTTTAGAAAGATCATTTGATTTGATTTATTGGGGAGCTATAATGTATATTAATTTTCCTATAAATATTCACAAAGAAACACCCACAACTGCGACTCTATACACGTGACAGATGTGAAACTTCTTTGGCGATATAATAACAACTGTATGTACAATTAGGCTGGACATCAATTTATATATACAGGGTGAGTCAGAAGTACTTTGACAAACTTCAGGAGGTGATTCCTCACAATATTTAAATATGAATTGTCCAAATAAATATATATATATATATATATATATATATATATATATCCGGAAACGCTTCGTTTCCAAGATACAGGGTGTTGAAGTTTTATTTTTATTTTAGTTTTTTTTAATAACTTTTGGAATACTGACCTTAATTGAACGAAAATTGGTATTTAGAGGTTTTTTGAGGTGTCGAATTCGAATCTGATGTTATTATTGCTCTTACTCGTAGGGGGCGCCACCTAAATGTCTTTTTCTTTTTTGAAGATTCATAACTTTTTTAAGCACATTTTTCAGTAGAAAAGTAAATTTCTCTATCATATTCACGTAAAAAAGCTACCCTTGTTACAAGTCGCTATAAGCAACCGTTTTCTAGATATTTGGACTTGAAAATTTCAAGTCGATTATTTGATAATCGATGCATGTTGAAGTTATTACCATTATTTTGCATTTTCCACAAGAATGCTTGGGAAATAAATTTGACGTTTGAGTCAGTAGTTTTGGTTTTTTGTAGCGAAGATACAGGCATTCAGTCTTCTAGTGTGGTGTGTTTCTTATTGTTTCACAGGCGTCTACTATTCGGTTTCTTAGATCTATCCCGTTCGTTACTGGAGTTTTATAAACTAGTTACTTCAAATGTCCCCAAAAATAAAAATCTAGCGGGTTTAGATCTGGGGACCTTCGTGCCCACGCCTACACCCCTACCGATCCATCGATTTGGATAGAGAGTATTAAGGAATTCCCTGGCTACAACGCTAGAATTGGCCGGAGCCCCATCCTGCATAAACCACATGCGGATACGAATTTCTAATAGTACATTCTGAAGTAGTCCCGGCAATTCATTTTCTAAAAAGTATCTGTAAGTTGCGCCATTCAGTCGGAACGGAAGAAAGAAAGGACCTATCAAGTAATTATCAATTGTTGCCGCCCTTACATTTACAGAAAATTGATACTGATAATGTCTATCACTAACTGCGTGCGGATTTTCCAGAGCCCAAACATGGTTGTTATGAAAGTTTGTGATAGCATTTCGGAAGAAGTTTGCCTCGTCCGTGTAGAGTACATATCTTAAAAATTGAGGATTTCCATCCAATTTTCCCAAAAACTACTGACGCATATGCATTGGGGAAAGTCTCGTGGCAAAAGAGCTTGTTCCCTTCGAATATGGAATGGATAAAATTGTTGATCGTGTATAATTCTCCAAACTGTGGACTGAGTAGAATTGAGAGCTTCAGCAATTATTCTTGTACTTGTTGCTGGATTCTTCTCGAGAGCGTTCAAAACAGCTCCTTCCAATTCTGGGGTTCGGACTGCTCGTGGTCTTCCAATAATATATATATGTATATATATATATATATATATATATATATATGGTTGGTAGTCTTTGACTGTCATCTCTTTTGTTCATATTATGTGGTATATATATATATATATATATATATATAAATTTAGAAATAACAACGACTGAAAATTGGTATGAACAGGGGGGAATAACGGGGATCTTCAGTCAGCACAAGTGGTGAACTATGAAAAACTCTTTAATACGTTGGACCGAGCTTTCGTTTCAATTTTGAAACTTCTTCAGGGTCCTAAAATATGTAAATTACATTATTGAAAAAAAAAATACTTAAAATGAAGGAAGTACTTACAGTATTCTGAGTGGTTGATTAATGAACATTGACTTTATAAAAAAAACGTAAATTATGTAAATATTTGTCGGAATGGTGTTATATCTTTGACGTTTCGAGTGACATTGAAGGATTTGAAATGACAACCTATGATTAATCGTCAGAAAAATATGAAATATGTAGTGGGTGTGTTAATTTTTTCATTATATTCTTTGGGAATCATCAGTTTCAATCCATTTGTAAAAGATAACTGTAGATTTTGCTAAGATTTTCGATATCTGTTTTTTTGCTCATACTTTGATTGGATTTATTGATTTCAATCATTTCAAGAAATAATATTTTGAAGAAATTTTTTTATGAATGTAAAACTTGTGCTTCCTCGAATGATATTTTATGGCCTGTTTCAATAGCATGTTGAGCTAATGCACATGATTTCTTGTTGAGTCTTATATCACTTCTGTGAGAGATAAAACGATTATTTAAAGTTCTTGAACTTGTACCAAATCACAGTTGTTACATGGTATGCTGTAGACAACATTTGATTTCTTCAAATCTGGTGTGGGATCTTTTAACCTCGTATTAAAATTTCCCATAGTCTTGATATTTTTTTGGGAAATTTTTATGTTACTTTCATTCTTGAACAATTTAATTATATTTGATGATAGAATTCCAATATTAGGAATTGAAAAATAAATTATCCTTTCATTGTTATTTTCTGAATTTTGATTATTTGTGTCATCACTATTAATTTGTCTATCAGAGTTGGTATTGAAAATAATTCTGTTAAGTTTTTTGGGGTAAGAATTATCTAGTAAAATATTTCTGAGAATTTTTTATTTTTTTTCAATGAAGGATGTACCAACATCTTTTTTTTTTCATACAAAGAATCAAATTTATTTTATTCTTTTTGAGTGGAAGGAATGATAGTTTATGTATCTTTCAGAGTTTTTGGTTTTATTCCAATTTGATTAGTAATTGTTTTCTCTACGAATTATTCTAGTATTAAAAACGGAATACTTTTATTTTTTTTAATTCAATTGTGAATTGTAAATTTTTATTGTAGTTATTTATTTTTCTTAAAATTTCATCGGATTTATCCATTGGTACTGCACAAATAATATCATCTACAAATTAAAAAAAAAATGGAACTTCAAACATCAATTGTGATAATATTTCTTCGAAAAAGTCATCCATTACATACGAAGCAATAATTGGTGAGATGGTAGCTCCCATAGGTGTTCCAAGAATTTGTTTGTAGAAATTTCCTTCGAACGAAAAGAAACTAGATTTGAATATGAATTGAATGATTTCTAAAAATTTTGTTTGTGTAATATTACAGTATTCTTCTATTTTACTCCATCTTTTAGTTATACTTTTCAACACTAATTCTATCGGTATGTTACTGAATAAGGAAACAACATCCAAGCTTATCAAGACATAGCTTTGTGAAAGTTGTTTTTCGTTGATGAATTTAGAAAATTCGAAAGAATCTTTAACATAAAACTTATTTTCGAAATCATATGCATCTGTAAGGATGTCTGTGAATAATTTAGATATTTTGCTATTGGGTGCATCAATAGATGAAATGATAGGTCTGAGTTTCATGATTGGTTTATGAATTTTGGGTAAACCATAGTATTTTGGTGATACAGAACTGTATATCATACATTTTTTGCTTCTTCTTCAGTGATCATTTTTGATTTTTTTAATTCTGAAATAATAAGATCCCACACCAGATTCGAATAAATCAAATGTTGTCTACAGCATACCATGTAACAACTGTGATTTGAACTATATTGGTACAAGTTCAAGAACTTTAAATAATCGTATTATCTCTCACAGAAGTGATATAAGACTCAACAAGAAATCATGTGCATTAGCTCAACATGCTATTGAAACAGGCCATGAAATATCATTCGAGGAAGCACAAGTTTTACATTCAGAAAAAAAATTCTCAGAAAGATTATTTCTTGAAATGATTGAAATTAATAAATCCAATCAAAATATGAACAAAAAAACAGATATCGAAAATCTTAGCAAAATCTACAGTTATCTTTTACAAATGGATCAATACTGATGATTCTCAAAGAATATAATAAAAAATTAACACACCCACTACATATTTTATATTTTTCTGACGATTAATCATATGTTGTCATTTCAAATCCTTCAATGTCACTCGAAACGTCAAAGATATAACACCATTCCGACAAAATTTAATGTTCATTAATCAACCACTCAGATTACTGTATGTACTTCCTTCATTTTGAGTTTTTTTTTTCTCAATAATGTAATTTACATATTTTAGGACCCTGAAGAAGTTTCAAAATTGAAACGAAAGCTCGGTCCAACGTATTAAAGAGTTTTTCATAGTTCAACACTTGTGCTGACTGAAGATCTCCGTTATTCCCCCCTGTTTATATATATATATATATATATATATATATATATATATATATATATATATATATATATTCATATGTATATATATATATATATATATATGTATATATATATATATATATATTTATCGAAAATTGTTCTTGAATTTCCAATATAATTTATTTGTTTGGTTTTTCTTGGGATTCAGATTCCATCTCGGACAGGTTTCAATTCAATCTAGAGAAGATACATTTTCAATTGAAACCTGAAGATGGAATCCAAATCCCAAGGAAAATCAAACAAATAAAGTATATAAATATAAATATATATATATATATATATATATATATATATATATATATATATATATATATATTAAAATTTTCGAAATTATTTGAAAGCTTGAAAGCTTCATATTATAATCAGATTCAATGTCTGAAGTGTTTGATATTACTACTCTAGAGCTTCTACGATAAGCAGGATTTATTATACAGGAAGTTTCACGGCGAATGAAACATTGGAAGTATCTGGAGAACGGAACGACAGATCATTTCGAAAATATGTGGACTCAAATGTGAGTTTCTTCCGCAGACCACGAGAATGACTGAACTCTTTTTTTTTATGGCAAACCCTGTATATCATTACTTATTTGGAAAGCTGTGACACTTTTCTATTTGATTTTGTATATCTTTCCTATACCTATCTCGTACAGTTTGGGAGTTATGATCATTTATGTTATGAAATGTTTGAATAATCATGAGATATAAAAATATCAACGTCGAACATGTTTATTTATGAATGTAGGAAGATGTTACGGTGCTGAATCTATTTAATAAATGTTCGGAATGTTGGCCATTAGTTTCCAAACACTTTATTATGCAAAAATCAACGGCATCTAGGGTGGCTCTCCGAATTTCATTTGGATCTAATTTCTGAAACGCTCGAGTTACTCGATATTTCAATTCTTTCCCCGTGTTGACCGGTGTTCTGTAGACTCTTTGCTCGATAATATCCCACAAATGAAAGTCTAGTGGTGTGAGATTAGGGGATCTATGAGGCCAGTTCCATGGACCCATCGATCATCTAATATGCGGTCCAATTCCAATCCGACTTCTGCTGTGCAATGTGCCGAAGTTCCATCAAGTTGATACCAACATATTCGATATAGTTCTAGTGTCAGATTTTCAATGAAATCCTCAAGAGTTATTCGGAATGTATTTCAAATATTTTCGAGAATCAAGGTTTTTATCATAGATTTAAAAGTGCAATCGATTGTCCATAATTGAACAGAAAACGTTGAAACATTTCTTTTAAATCCCATTTCTTTTTTGATATGCAGATTTCTTCTTGCCCAGTTATGAAGATTCTTCCTGTGGAAAGTACCGTCTCTCGAAAATTTTGATTCATCAGTCCATATTATCGTCTTGGGAAAATCTTTTGTACGCAGCATCAACATTCCACATAGTTCGATCCTTTGCGGAGTGTCTTGGGGCTTGAGAGCTTGAAAGTTGTGAAATTTACATTTATACATATCATGTTCCTTCAGAATCCTATGTACTGATAAAAGTTTCATACCTTAATCATGAACTGCACTACGAATGGAACCTTAAGGATTTCCGTAGAAGTATGCCAAAACAGTTATTGCGTTGTCCTCATTATCTGTCACAGGGCTAGGCAGTTTCAGAGATGCTCGGAACATTTCAAAATGTATATCCCTAGGACATTGATAATAAATGAGATAATTTTATGACAATTGAAAACTCGTTCCTCGGTAACAGCCCGAAGCCGAAGGCTGAGGGCTGTTACCAAGCAACGAGCTTGAGAAATTCATCATAAAATTATGAGGCATTTGTCAATGTCCGAGTGATATTCATCGAAAAATTTTTTGACAAAAAAATTTATAACTCAACAGAATGAAACATTAATTCATTTGATAAAAGTACAGTTAGTGGAAGTACAATTATTAAAATTTAACTTAAAATTATATTCGTTGCTGTTTTCTACTATAGAAGATCTATTACCACGCATACTATTTATGATCTTGTTGTGGTGTTCTTGTTTGAGTATTTGTTTGGTTTTATAGAATTTTGATTGCTATGACCAGTAAGTTTCAGCAATTGTTGTTCTTCTACACAACTTTTTGCCAATTCGCTAACAGCAGTTGATCTATTCGAGTGATTTGTTATCTTTTTGTCCATCCATTTATTGTATTTCTTTCAACAGGTACATTATGATACCATTTGTCAGTTTCATTTTTCCAGTGTCGATTTGGTTTCAAGAACAGTCGTGGTAAGGTAATATTGTTTCCTGGTTTTGATATCAGTTTATGGAAAAGACGTACAAGGCAGCTTTGTCTTTCACTATTGGAAACTAACCATTTACTACTTGTACAGCTTTTAGAATCACCTTGGCACGTTTTACTGAACACCGGATTGTATTCAATGCGATTTGTTGGAGAGTCATCGTTATTTTTCTCGATTTAAAAAAAATCCACCAGACAAGCAACTGCCTCTCTTCGCCACGCTTATTCTACAGCAGCAATATGGTAAAATTTACGCATAAGACCTTCAGGAGTATTTTCATCCCATAGCAATATTATTTTGTTGACTTTAAACAAATTTAACGAAACTGAACTGGCCTTAGGTATACATGGATCTGCTTGTAGTTTTTTCCTGATTGCATCAAATCAAATATATAATCCAATTTCTTATTTAAATTTTCCCAAATTTAAAATGGAAAATAAAACCCGGGCATCTCGAGCTGGTTTAAATACTATATTGTTAAACGGGTCAATCATAATATTATAGTCATTAGAATACTTTTCTTGCAAAAGTTTGCACGAAACGTTCCATATTGTCTTCACCGTTGCTTCTTTAAATTCGGTCCCGTCTTTCTTTCTCATATTGACCGCCCAATCTTTTAGTATCAACGCCAATTCTTCTAAGCTTCTATGTTCATTTAATTCATATGCTCGTTCGCAGCAAATTTCCATAAATATTCCCCAAATATATTTGTGACTGTAGGTAGTATTTCTGGGAATTTTTTCTCTGATTAGCGCATTTATACTTTGAACATTCGCATGGCCAAAACGTGACGTTTTGAAACTTATTTGGAATAAAGATGTCAAACTCAATCGTATTGTCATAGTGATTGATAATTGCACTGAATGCAATTATCAGTAGTAATACCACTAGTGACTGAATTTTCGCGATAAGTCTGTCGATTTATTCCTAAACGAAACTGAGTTGCTTGAAAACACCACGAGTCCGCAGGACGAGTGGTGTACGAGTGGTGTTTCCTTTAAGCAACTCAGTTGAGTTTCGGAATAAATAGTTGCCTGGTATCGAATAAGTTAGATTCGGCATATAACTTTTCAGTCGGATAAGTTTTTGGTTTGCGTAAAATAATCTTGATGAACCATTTTGAAGAATTTCTAAAGGTTTCAGGTGGACCTTCCGAACGCCTCCCCATCCGATAATGCGGTACTGAATGATAGATTCTACTAATGCGTGGTATAACGTTTTGAAGGTGTTTAAAGCCTATACATTTTTTAAATTGCCAAAATCTTCAATCTGCATTATTTATTACTAAGGCAATTTCCGAAACCGGGGCTCAATTTAATTCAAAGGTTATACATGCCGAATCACAATGCAAAAAAAGTTTTCACGTTTGTAACAAACAAATTTAAAGTATTGCACTTTAAAAACACTCTATTTATCACAGAGTCGCCCGATTCCGCCACCGCGGCGCCACTTACAAAGGTGCTCTAAGTCCATAAGTATGTCGAGCAGTGAAGAATTATCTTGTAAACCACCAGAATGTTTGTTTTTATTTTATTATTTATTGGTCATAGAAAAAATAGTGTATGCAACGACCATGTGATGGGCATCAATACACACGGCTTATGACACTCGCCTTCGGTTCTTAACTTACCTCGTGCTCATGTATTGATAGCTATCATTACATGATCGTTGCATAATATACTATTTATTGCGAAAAATGTCACGTATACGTATAGAGAATTATCAGGGAAAGTTATGTGGAATCCTATAAGGATTTCAAAAATAATATAATATACGGGGTGTTCTATTAGAAATAACAAAGAATCTACTACTTTCTGATACAAGCAGCAAGTAGTCCTGTTGAAAATATATCAGACATATAGAGCATGTTTGATTATATACGTCCACAAATTTTCGAAATGATCTGTCGTTTCGTTCTCCTAGATACTTCTAATGTTCCAGCCATATTGAAATACGCTGTACAGTTGGTTGAAATATCTTTGGTAACGCCAGAAATTGTTTATTTTTGCCTTTTTGTGGCTGAGCGATGTTTGTTGATTTTATAACCGTGTTCTTTGTTTTTTCCCGAAACTACCCAGCAATGAATAAAGCATAATTATCTCTTTTTCTCTCTCTGACAAGTACCTATTTCCCGGAACGCTTCTGACGCAAAACGATAAACTCAAATTCGACCCTAAAATTTTTCTCTCAAAGAATTTTCACTTGAAAAATGTATAAACCGAGTACTCACGTAAGTGCTGGTGGAGGCCTCTCAAACCATTTCAATTTCGATGAATCCCCCACAGTTTCAATCTTCACGAGTGCATTCGTTACCAGTTTCATTTTCGAATCTTTCAAAATTGGTAAGTGAACATAAGTACCCCATTTATCTCCTCTGAATATGTTGAAAGTTAGATTCTTCTTAAGTTGTTTTCTATAAAATGTATTATCGAGTGAAAATTTCTTAGCATTCCCTTCAATCAATATAGATTTGTACGACACACTAGTAGGCTCCACCATGAGACATTTCACTAAACCCATCAAACCGTTGACCTGTTCTTCACAATAGAGATAAATGTTTTTCTTTACTTCACTTCCAGCAAATGATTTCAGTTTGCCTAACCAGCAGAAGTCGTCTGTTTTAACATTCAATATCTCATAATTATCTGGTATAGCAATTTTTGGACGAAGTAAATAAAGATTGCTATTTTCCGAAGCATTTTCGAATATAACTTGGAGATGATTCTCTGTTGCATCTGAGAGTCTACCGATAAAAATAATGAATCCTTCCGAATCCAAATTAACTTCAATTTTTTTCATATCCATCAATGGTGATACATCTCCACTGATTACTATTACATCATATTTTCCGTTCATCATATCTACCGAACAGGTGGAATACTCAAATTCTACCGTGGATTCCTTATGGAGAATATTTTCGATTTTCTCTTTCAATGGAAATTGCTCATGTTCTCCCAAAACTTCACAAATTCTGAGTTGTTTCGTGACTCCAGTAGAATTCTGTATTATTATTTTGAATGCTATCAAAAGAGCAATGTTAGAATCGTATTTATTTTGTGGGGATTCATAGGGAATAAACTCGTATGTTTGTAGAATAGGATCGGCTTGTATTTTCTGTTGACTTTCAAATTCAGAGAACTTCAGACCGCTGATCTCAATTCCTCCAGATCTCATTGAATTGCAGTATTTGTGATTCATCACCTTGATACCTGGAAGAAAAAACTGAAATAATATTTAGTTGAGTATTTTCCCTGTATACATGTTGCAATTGAATCATCCACAGAATTTTGGTTCATTTGGAACAAGTGCTGAATTATAAATTTGAAAAACTTTGAATTGTTTACATTGAAGATATTTTCCAGTTGCGCCATTGGAGTAGAGTTGCCATTTGGAGAATTCATTGCAGTTGAACCCAAATTATGATGATGACAATAGTTGACAAGAAGTATCCATATGTCACATGAAAATACCGAAGTTATACTGGAAGATCAAATTTCAAACAGTGATTTCCATTGCACGCAAGTTAATTATAATAAGGATAATGAAAATTCAACTGATAAATTGATATTACACCATGATTTTGTCCTCACTCAACCTACACCTGAGAAAACTATAGAAAACGATAATGAAGTAACCCATCTAAGAAGAACAAATGAACTTCTACAAGGAATTTTGAAAGCAAAGAAAGAAATCATTTCAAAAAATGAAAAAATTATTATTACTCTTAATAGTCAAGTATATTTATTATCCAAATGCCAACAAAATTGAATATAACGAAATGAAATCATATGCTAATATAATCAAAAATAATAATCAGGAAGAGAATACTACCCCACATAATATTCCAGCATTGAATATCAAACCAAAAAATCAACAAACATTAAAAAAAACTGAGGAAGATATTTGAACAAAAATAAATCCAGGTAGTGCTAAGGTTAGAATAACAAAAATTCAAGAAATTCAAGGAGGAATTCTACTGAAGTCAAATTCGGATGGAGAAATAGAAAGGCTACTAGAAATCAGTAAAATATAAATAGGAGAAGAATATATTATCACAACATCAAAGCTAAGATCACCCAGACTGGTTTTCATTGAAACAAAAAAGTACAGATGAACTAAAAGAAGAGCTGTGCATATTCAGTTACATCAATGATGATGATGAACTTAATATCAAAAATTCAAGACAATCAAAATATTCCAAAAAAATTATCATTTACATTGAAACCAAAGGCAGAACATTTAACAATTTAGTGAACAAAGACATAATCCTTGGATGGCATACATTCAAAATCGGAGAGGATATCAATATTATATCTTGTTCTCATTGTAATGCATATGGCCACATTTATCGAGATTGCAGAAATTCACCATCTTGTTCATTTTGTGCTGGAAATCATATCAGTAAGCAGTGCAATAATCGAAATATTCACTGTTGCATTAATTGCACAAAAAAATGAAAAATGTAAGTATAATAATAACCAAAATCATACTCAAGATAGTTATGAATGCACAATTTTACAAAAAAAATTGCTTTATCTAGAGACAGGATCAGTTATGAATAGTTTCAATTCTGTTAAAGTTACAAAATTCCAAAATTCAAATATACTTTATCTAAAGATACGAAGTTTGGTGAACAAAATTGATTTATACAAATTATTCTAAAAAATTATATACAAACACATATATTGATTTAAACTGAGACATGGATAAGACCAAATGAAACAGATTATTTTAATATCCCTAATTTTACAAATACTCACCGTTGCCGTGAAAACAAGAAGGGGTTGGAGTTCTACTTGAAAAATGGTTTGGAATATCAATAAATACATAAAAATATAAATAAAGAATACAATACAATTGAAATTGAAATTCATAATTTAAATTCAAAATTGAAAATTATTTCCCTCTATAGACCACCAAATTCAAATCTTGCCGAATTCCTTGATTATTTAGGTAGAATAATAAATTTTAATAAAAAACTTATTATAATAGGCGATTTTTATATCAATCTTCTCACGAATAACAGTGATTCCACTAATTATAAATATATAATACCAAAAAAAGCATACTTGATCATATTTTAACTAACTGCCATCAACTAAATTTCAATATAAAAAAGAAGATACCCAAAAAGATCATCCCATAATATACACATCCATTGAAAAATAAGAAATTGCTTTAAAAAATTACATAAACGCGAAATAATTGAAATTTATCACCCCAAATTCAACCAAATACTTTCTGATAATTTAAAAAGAACCCAATGTGGAGAATTTCAGGAATTAATGAAGATGATTTTAGAAGCTAAATATCTATCTTTTACCAAAAAATATATGAGAATACGTGAAAAGAATGATTGGATTACTGATTCATTAATTCGTGAAATGCAAGTAAGAAATAATAAATTCGAAATACATAAAAAAAATTTAGGAAATGAAGAATTATTCACTGAATACAAAATTCAGAGGAATGGAGTTAATGCCATGATTAAAAGAACTTAAACTGAATATTACAATAAAAAATTTGAAAATTATATTATTAAATTTTTTTAACTATTATTCTTCAATATTGAATAGAATCGGACCATAATCACAAAACTCGTGGCCATTTTGGAGTCGCCATCTTGATTCCTTCAATTTCGACAAAATAATCATAATCTCCGACCCATACATGCTGTATGGGGTCGGCTTTAGAATAGCCCCATGGTAAATCCTGCCTGTCGTAATAGGCGACTAAAAGGATAACCGTAGGTGGAAGATGGTCTCATCGCCCGGTGAAATACCACCATATCGACTTTGTGTGTTGTGAAATGGATCATTCCATGTTTCAGTGTTCGGTCGATATCCTCCGGCCTCCCTCTTTCCTTTTCCCCAATTCCTCCTTTATTTTCAGGTTCTAATAGTAATAATGATGAAGTCTCCTAGAGTAAAACACTCCGGAAGTAAAATACCTCTCCATTCGGATTTCCGGGCGAGAGGTACTCGAGGGGACTCAACATTAAAGATTAATTTTTGCAACATACGCGGACTCAACAAGAACATCAATGACGTCCACCATCACCTACAGACGAAAAAACCGGATATTCTGGCTCTAACAGAAACACAAGTAAACTCGTCCACCAACAAAGTCCATATGCTTTGTCCTGGTTACGAACTCCATTCTCGATTCAGGTTCAAAGGTGGAGTCTGCCTTTACGCTAAGACTAACTTTTCATGCCAGCGTGAAGAGAGTTTGGAACCGAAAGACTTTGATGTGATGTGGTTCAAGCTATCTGATACCAAACTGACTAAGTTCCTCTGCTGCCTTCACATATCACCTAATGAACCTTCATATAACGACCTCTTTGAGTTTTTATCACTCAAACTGGACTACATTCAGGAGAACCATCCAACAGCTTTAACCATAATCATGGAAGACTTTAATGTACATAACGCTGCCTGGCTCAAATTCTCTAACAAAACAGATGATGCGGGTCGTCAAGCCGAGGCCTTAGCCATCACTCATGGTCTAGAACAACTGGTCGAGCTACCAACCCGCATCCCTGATGTCAACAACCAGTCTGCCAATACACTAGATCTTTTCCTCACCACCAATCCTGACCCGTATAGAATAGAAGTTGTGCCCCACTTGGAAACTCTGATCACACCCTCATCTCCACAACATGCTCTTTCCATTTACCATCGAGCTGCACAATACCACCCCGTCTCATGTGGCATTACAATTCGGCCGACTGGGAAGGTCTTCGTATGTTTTTCTCAGCGTTTCCATGGAAGAGAGTTTGTTTCTCTTCGGTAGATCCAACACGATGTGCTGAGACAATTTCTGAAATCATCATGTTGGGGATGCAAACTTACATACCGAATACCGAAAGAAGAACATCATCCGATAAGACCTGGTTTAACAGAAACTGCTCTAGAGCTGTGGCTTCCAAACGGGCAGCATACCATCGATGGCTAAAAAATCCGGGCCCTGAGACCAGAGCAGCATATGTCGAGGCTAGAGGCATATGCAAAGAGACAATAGAATGCTAAAAAAATGCCCACAATGCCAAAATAAGATCAAAACTTGCTGAATGTCCTAACGGATCCCGTTCATTTTGGTCTTTCGCCAAAGCTGTGGGAAGAAACTTCACTTCCAGCTCATTTCCTCCTCTAACCAAAGAAGATGGAACACTAGCAACAACTGCCCAGGAAAAAGCCAATATCTTTGCGCACCTATTTGCTGGAAATTCCACTCTGGATTCATCGGGAAAACAACCCTCGAACATTACACCTATTGACAGTCACATGCCCGAGATCACCTTTCGCCAACGTACTATCAGAAAGATTTTGATGGATCTCAACACCAACAAAGCCTGTGGATCTGACGGAATCCCGCCGATTGTTCTCAAGAAATGTGCCCCCGAACTAACACCTGTTCTTTGCAAGTTGTTCAACCATTCTTACAATTGGGGGTATTTCCGTCCAATTGGAAAATTGCAAGAGTACAGCCAGTCCCTAAAAAAGGCAAAAAGGCCCTACCTTGCAACTACAGACCTATCGCACTGCTATCTATATTTCAAAGGTCATGGAAAAGCCATCAACATCGAGCTCATGAAATATCTGGAGGACTCAGGAATTGTCAACGATAGGCAATATGGCTTCCGCCATCAGAGATCAACTGGTGACCTGCTCGCTTACGTCTCACATATATGGCAGCTATCTATTGAAAAGTATGGAGAAACTTTAGCTGTGGCATTAGATATCTCCAAGGCGTTCGATCGAGTTTGGCACCAGGGACTCCTCGCCATGCTTCCGTCTTATGGCTTGCCCCCTCAGCTGTGTTCTCTGGTTGCTAGTTCTCTCTCAAACAGGTCTCTCCATGTAGTGGTCGATGGAGTTTCATCTGACACTCTACTCATAAATGCTGGTGTTCCGCAAGGATCTATTCTCGCACCAACACTATTTCTACTTCACATCAACGACCTGTTGAAAGCAACTTCATGTCCAGTACACAGCTTTGCCGATGATAGTACCCTCCATACCGCTTTCTCTTCCAGGGCCCCTATATCAGCCCGTGAAACCAGAAATTAACGAGGAAGAAATGTTAATAATATAAATATGGACTTGGCAACAATTCTCGAGTGGGGATCTAATAATTCGGTAGAATTCAATGCAAACAAAACACAAGCATGTCTTTTCTCTAGAAAAGCCGATCTCACTGTGCCTAACATAACTTTGTCAGGAGTAACCATACCACTGAAGTCATCCATATCGATGCTTGGTATTACTATCAGCAATAACCTTCCTGGGAAAATCACGGAGGTCCATTGCCAAAAGTGCATCCCAAAACTTGGTTTTTGTTCCGTGCCAAGAGCTATTTCACCCCCACTCAGCTGCTCATGATCTATAAGGCACAGATCCGACCTGTCCTGGAATACTGTTCCCATATTTGGAGCGCGGCACCTAAACATATCCTGAGGCTATTGGATTCTGTCCAAAGAAGGGCAATTCGTCTCGTCGGTGATGCCTCGCTTACAAACTCGCTCACTTGTCTGGAACACCGTAGAAAAGTTGGCGATTTGTCTCTATTTTATAGATATTTGCATGGGCGATGCTCTTCTGAAATATCAACAATCGTTCCTACTTTAGCAGTCTCTTCGAGATTAACCCGTCAAGTTCAGTCATCACACCCCTTGGGTCACTTTAGAGACCTGCAGAACATCACTTTCCAAAGACTCGTTCATCCAACGAACAGCGAGGCTTTGGAACTCATTGCCTAGGGAGGTGTTTTCCGAGGCATACAACCTCCAGAAATTTAAGAAGTACACCACGATGTTCTCTGAACATTACAGGATATCCCTTTTCGTGGGAACCAGAACATAAAAAAAAAAAGATGATTTTATAATAATTCACCTAATGATACTATACCACCACCTAAAAATAATTCAACATTGTTACTATTCCCCACTGATAAATATGAAATTATAGATATAATTAATAACAAAAAAAAACATGCCCTGATCCAGAAGGTTAAACGAAAAATTGTAGAATTTAAAAATATTTTAGCAGAACCATTAACTAAATCAATCATAAATTTTTCCCAGTGGATTGAAACATGCATCAATAAGAGCAATATATAAAGGTGGAGATGCCAGAATCCAATCAATTACAGGCCCCTAGCATTAATAAGCATATTTTCCAGAATAATTGAAAACATTATAAAAAAAGACAGTAAACTTCATAAATAAAAGATATGGATTTGATTTAAATCAATTTGGTTTTCGAAAACAGTGGAACACAAGCAGCGGTACCTACTACAAGTAATTGATTTTATACAAGACTGACTTGACAGAGGAAATTATGTAATAGCAATTTTTATGGACCTTAAAAAAGCTTTAGGTACAGTTAACCATATAATTAGAGGAATGGCAAATAATCTACTGAAATCTTACCTTAAGAATAGAGCCATTAGAATTAAAGTAAATAATTATGAATCCAAAATATATAAATGAAGGTGCTCCTAAATGATCTGTGTTAGGTCCAATTTTATATTTATTATATATTCAAAATATTTCTGAAATCAATTTATCTAGTGGATATACCATATATGCAGATGATACAGTTCTTTTATATGCAAATAAAAACCCTACAATTCTAGAATATACGAAATAAACAAACTATTGATCTAGATATCCGCATAAAAAATAATTGCTTGAAACACACTTCCCAAATCAAGTACCTTAGTATTTGGATTGATGAGAAAATTAAATTGGACCAGCATATTGATATTCTCAAACAAAAAATAACTTCCATTATTGGTGCATTGAGAACTTAATAGATATATAGCAAATTTAATTCTTCATTCTCATATCCTCAGCCGAATAAACTATCTACTGAATATGTGGGGATCTTGTTCGAAAAAAAAATTCAACAAATTTTTTGTATTATATAAGAAATCATTGAAAGTCCTGTATCGTCTTCCATATGATATACCAACAAATCAACTGTTTGATAAAACGAATACATTTTCTTCAGAGGAACACTATACAACCAACACTCTAAAAATTGCTAGTGATATTATTAATAGAAGGCTGAAATCTAATTTCATATCAACAAGAAACTCCGAAACTCATACTCACAACACTAGACAATATAACTGGTTTCATCTTGAAGCTATTAATTCTACAATAGATCAGAAAAAATGTACATATGAGGAGATCTCAAAATTCAATAATCTACCCGATGATCTAAAAAATTGTAACAATATATTTCAATTCAAAATTGAAGTGAAAACATACATTCTATCACAAAGAAATAACTGATTCCATTCATTTTACAACCTCCATTTCTTCATTTTATTATTATCCCATGTTCATTAATTTTAAATGTAATATTAATTTTTTTCATTATTTAATTCCATTAATAATGTCTTATACCAATTAATAACTGTCTGGTTATACATACTATTCTATTTTTAAATTTATATGTACCATTTCCATTATATACACAATTATTGTAAACTCAAATATGAAAATAAATAAATGTTTAATGTAAAAAAACAAAAAAAACAAAAAAATTACCTTTTCTATGCGAGGTATCTATTATACGCATTACTGGACGGGTCGAGTGACGTACACTTTGAAACTATTCTGGACAGTTATACGAGTGCCCTATGCATACGATGGATAATTTACGTTAAAATATAAGCTACAAAATGCACTCTGACTTGCGCGCGTTTTTTAGCGGTGGCGGTAACGTCGGGACACGTGTATCAATTGTGTGAATTTTGTGGTAGTGTGAACATGTCGCGGGAGGCTCTAACTCAAAAAGAAGAAATTGCAAATAGATAATTTTCAGGGGATGATGGTGATGTTGAGATTGTATTTTCAAGTGGAGACAAAGATTTTTCGCCCGATGACGATGATTTTTAGCCCAATCATAATGAGGAAAGTGACTCATGTGATGACAGAAATGAAAAGGAAGCTGATGAAGTGGAAGAACGTGATGTAAATATTGTAAAACCTGAATACTTCTGAAATTCAAGTTATGTTATTTTCGATAAATTGCCTACGAATAAAGTTTTTTTTTTTTTTTGTGTGTTGGTTTTGAATACGAGTGCCAGATGTATACAACGAATGAAAAAAAAAACATGCGTACAGGGAGTACACGTTACACCTGCGTATAGAGAGGGTTAAAATGGGGACACGAAAAACAAAAAATTAACCAATTGGCATTTGGGACACATCTATTTCAGTCATACCTTTTCCCTCATTCGCAAATCCCAAGTGAGCAACAGGATCAATAACCAGTCGCCTCAATCCTGTGGGCAGAATCAATTCTCTTTTCATTTCCGATATCATCGACAAATGGAACATTGCATCCAAATAACAACTGAACTGTCCTTTCCATTCTATTTCACCAGAAGAACCATCGATACTACACCAGTAATCCCTTGATACGATTCCCTCAGAGATAAGCCTCTCAAATTCAGTTCAGAGTAAACATCATCCCGATTCATCGATGGAACACCGTTTGGGATTCCTAGTGTTGATTTGGGATCTGAATCCATAAGCTCTCTGGGAATATCTTGAACCAATCGTATATTTCCTGTAGCTACCATGGAGCCACCTTCATGATTTCAAAGTTTCCTGAATGTTTCGTAATGTTCACCAGAAACTGGACTTCTTCGTTGTGCGGGAGAACTGTGGAACGCAAAATTCTCAGATTTCGACTACATCGGCGATTCTTCCATGTTTTTCATTGCTAGCTTTGCTGCTACTTTCCATGCCATTTCCTGAAATGAGTGATAGTGGCAAGGTGAGAGGCAATGAATTACAGCTGTGGGTGATAACAGTAAATACATGAATCACTAATGTATCCTACAAGTAGAATGATTTGCGTTTCAAACACATTAGATCTCACCAAAAACATAAATCTGAAAAGGAGGCCAAGTTTGGTACAAACGACATTTGGGGTTGTCGGCGATCTCTATCAGTTTTTTAAATCATTGCTATCGGAATTTACAACGTTCTTCAATTGATTTAAAAGAAAATTTCTTAGTTTTCATTGATATTGAATTCATAACCTCGCAAGTTTTATAAGTCAATAGAGTACGTTTAGCGTGATTATTTTCAATACAAGCTTAAAATATAACGTGAAAGAGAGTTGGCGGCGGGCAGACAAGAATTTTTAAATTCTAGAAAAAGATATCTCTGGGACAGGAATCGAAATCGCGTCCCTCATGATTACCGGTCAAGTGCTCTCCCGACTGAACTACCGAAGACTTAGGTTCGCAATTCTCTTCTACATTATATATCACAAACACAAAAATTTCCACCTCGAAAATTCACACTAACATTAGAATTCTAGACAGCGATATCCCGATCGCGGTTGTGAACGTACGTCTCTGGTAGCTCAGTTGGGAGGAAACGTGACTAGTAATCATGAGGTCGTGGGTTCGATTCCCGCCCGAAGATATCTTTTTCTAGAATTTAAAAATTCTTGTCTGCACGCCGTCAACTCTCTTTCACATCATATATCACAGACACACAAATTTTCCTTCTTAAAATTTAACTTCGCTAGTTATTCTACAAAGAATTCAATTGGATATGAACTTGCCGAATTATAAATTCAATATCAAGAACGTAACACATTTTATTTCAAATCAATGGACTTCCTGAGTCTGACATCACAAAAAAAAGGAGTTTACAAACCTTTCTGTCGAAAATGTAAATGCATGACAATAAGAAATTTTATTTTTCAGTTTATTCGTGATTGCGTAATGAATAGGGTGGATATACTTATAGTAAGGCCCAATTTAGGAATTCCCATTTGTATAAAATAAAGATTATACGTATTTATGACTTATTTGAAAGAGTTGACGTTATGTCATTGTTTTGTTTGTTATTCTGTATGTTTTGCTCAAATATATCGTTTTATTTTCAAAATTATAGCTGAGAAATGACTTCAAAACACGGTCCGGAGCTTTCTAGAATTAACGAGTTCCTGGAAAATGACAATGAAATAATAAGAAAAGGAGAAAAT
This sequence comes from Gonioctena quinquepunctata, assembly GCA_018342105.1. Taxonomy (NCBI): domain Eukaryota; kingdom Metazoa; phylum Arthropoda; class Insecta; order Coleoptera; family Chrysomelidae; genus Gonioctena; species Gonioctena quinquepunctata. Next base: position 148,222 of record JAFIRS010002580.1, on the reverse strand, counting down.
ACATTGGAATCCAACCACTGCAAAATAATGCAATTCGATGCTGATTTGATGAATATCAGAGGAGAAATACGTGCTAGCATGAAAAATAATTTAATTATTTTTGAATTAGGACAAAACACTGTAACCCTCTGATGTGTCATTGAAGCAAAATTCAAATAAACTGAGCTCGAAAAGGTTATTTCAGTAAATTTAATTTTGATCATTCGAATCAATGGTCAAAGATATTGTGAAAATTTTTAAGATTTTGAGCCTTCCTATATTTTCTCAACTTCATGGTTTGAATTGGTTGACAGTAGTGAATTGGTTGACAGTAGTTCATCCATCTAAGATACATGGTACGTTCATTCTACGAGTACATTTTCTCGTTACCATAGAATCGGGTAAATGAGTAGGGATTGTTAACTTCAACAAAGCAGAATTGAGGTACCCTAAAGTTATATTCGAAGTAAATCTTCAATTTTATATGAATAAAATAAGTAATAAAAATCCTTTTTACAGACAAGCTTTTATTTGAGCCGTGTACCAAAACGTATAAAATAAGTTTAAGTCATCGCTTACAATGATTTATTCATTGATACACGGAGTGTCCATAGAAGTAGGTACCAATTAATTTCATTGGACAATGATTGGTTGGTAAGTAACAACTTATAATCACAAAACTTGTCCGCCATCCTGAAGTCGCCATCTTGAATTTATAGATTTTGACAAAAAATTCATAATCTCCGAACCTGAAAACCCCCACATACCTAAATGAATAATTGAATAAAATATGACCATTATCAGAAAACTCGTCCTCCATCTTGGGACCACCATCTTGAATTTATGATTTCGACATAAAATTCATAATCTGCGACCCGACAACCCCCGCATACCAATTTTGAATCGAATTGGACCATAATCACAAAACTCGTCATCCATAATGGAGCCGCCATCTTGAATTTATCGATTTTGACAAAAATTTCATAATATTCGACACCGAAATCCTCCACATACCGATTTTGAATAGAATCGGCCATAATCACAAAACTCGTCCATCATCTTAAATTTATGAATTTTGACGAAAAAATGCATAATCTCCGACCCCGAAAACCCCCACATACCAATTTTGAATAAAATCGGACTATAATCATTACAAATCTCGTCCGCCATCTTGGAGCCGCCATTTTGTTTTTGTCTCTAACAAAAATTCCATAATGCATTCTCACCGGAATTATGAACACTTGCCAAATTCAAAATTAATTGGAGAAGTCGGTCGAAATTCACTTGCAAGATTTGACCCAAACTAACAAACGAACGAACTAAATAACAAGTGAAACTGAATAAAAGCTTCTAACTTGTAAAAATGAACAATTCAGAAGATTCATATAGTGACATTCCATCAAAAATATTGAATGCTGCCGATTCTATAAGTAGCCAGTTTGTTCCAGAAAAGTCTCGCTGGCGTTACGAGAAATAATTTGCAGCATTTGAGTTGTGGTGTAAGGGCGAGTTTTTTTAGATCATTCAATGCGTAACAACTCGATACATGGAACTACTTGTGAAATATCCGTTTGCAATTACATGATTGATAATTCTTCAGATATTTTCGAATAAATTTCAGTGAAAATGTCTTTTATATGATCAATGGGACGAGCGATTTGTATTGTCTTATTTGTATGGTCGTCAAAGTAAAAAAACCTATGGATCGAGGTGAACTACTCAATAAGTCGTGCTCAAAAAAAATTAATGCTACGCTTTGGAGATTAAAAATGAACAATAATACAGGGTCAAATCAATTTGTTTGGCTGTCAAAATGACATAAAAAAATCCTACTGATAGAAAAAAACTGCCCGAAATAGGTAGCGTTCAAGAAAAATTCAAATACCCCTCAATAGAGGGCGTCTATGTGAACAATTATACAGGGTCGAATCACCTAAAATTCAAAGACCGATAATAGGATTTGACTCGAGATTATCACGAAGTCAAAAACATTTCCATCCAACAAAATCAAAATATACATTTGCTGTTTCCATATATTCAGGGCTATTGCAACACAAATAAAAACTCATTTTCACCAAAAAAGTATACGAATTCATATGAGGGAAATTCTGGGAGCGTGTTTTGGAATACGCAGTTGGAATTCCTTTGAAATATGGTTCAAGGACACATGTTTTGAATTCTTTAAAAAAACACCAGAATTCAGCTCTAGTTTCAGTGGGATATGGAGGATCTGTTGCAGAGAGGAAATTACGGATGAACTTTCCAACGAAGATTCAATTCAAAATGACAGTGTGGCCGCTGTTTATAAAAAGATCACTTTTTATATACACTGTCAAAAAGAGAACCTCAACATTTCATTATGAGGAAAAATGTAGATCAGATATATACAGTGAACGACTACTACAATCCTATTTTCTATGAAGTACTTATGAAGAGATATATGTTGAAGAGCAGTGTCTAACATCAAATTGTTTTTAGTTTCTATGGTAACCTGTTTGATTTTTTGAGTGTGATGTTGTTTTTTATAGTGTTAAATATATATAGAAAATATATATTTATAACTCTATTCTGTACTTGAGAATTTCCAACTTCTTCAGTCAAAACCATAAGGTTATGGGTCCAGCAGCACATTAGGAAAAAGTAAAATTGAATAGGGTGGAAATAATAAATAAAACAATACTCCGTATAGACAGTTGTCAAAGTCAAAAAAATTGATAAATTTCCAAAACTCGAGAAGTTACATAAAAAATCAAATTTCACTCCTGGAAAACAATGGTATATGCCTATATGGACTTAACCAATCTATGTAATCTAACAACCGGCCAAGAAAAAAACTTTGTAACAAAAAATTAAACCGACGAAATACGGAACTAAAAAGTAAAAAATTAAATAAACCTTCTAAGTCTCAATAACTAACCTCCTGAACTAATGTAAGTACCTAATTTTGAGTCGGCGCCAAACAAACAAGCAAATGAATTAGGTAAGGCGTAAAATAATGGCATCGAGTTGCGCGGTGACATTCTGAAAATTTTTTTGAAGTAATTTAATGATCTTCATTGATTGTTCGTTTGGCGCCGACTCAAAATTAGTTACTTTCATTAGTTTAGGAGCTTAGTTATTGAGACTAAGAAGGTTTATTTTATTTTTTACTTTTCAGTTCCGTATTTCGTCGGTTTAATATTTTGTTAAAAAAAAAACATTTTTAAATTTTTGTGGCTAAAATCAACCAATTACTACCTACGTGTTTTTTTATTACTTCCAAAATACTTACTTACCCACCTTACTTCAACTATTAACAGTTAAATAATATGATTATCTATTTTTACTATTTGTTGTAATATAAATTATTTTTGTTGTTCTGGTTAGTTTATTTCATTACCTTGTATATCATTCCATCCTCTCATAGAATATAATTATTATGACGGATGTGGAATAATGACAGTGGCGATCTGTCATTGTCAACTACATAAGTGTGTGCCAATGTTCAGAAGTGAAAAATCAATTATCCCCTATTTTGCTACCCGTAAGGGTGGATAATTCCATTCGAAATCTGAATATGAGGTATACCCTATCTATTAAAAAAAAATCATCCAAATCGAAGAACCCAGTACAAAGTTATGCCTGATAGAATCGGTTAACGGACCAGAATTCAGAGGGTGAGTGATCAATATCCTTCATTTTGCTACCCTTAGGGGTAGATTTATCTTTTTAATAAAATGGGACCAACTCCGAAGTACACCCTATCCAATGAAAAAAGAATTATCGGAATCGAACGTCTCAGTATAAAAGTTATGCGTGATCATGCTTAAAAAAATAAATAATATACGCGTCGACTAGAGAACCTCCTCCTTTTTGGTTTCGTCGGTTGAAAAGATTCAGCCTCGGAACCTATGCATCAAAATGTGATGATTGGAGATAAGGCATTCCTTGGCACGAGCGTTCATCCTCTTCAACGTTGATTCGGATATTGTGAACCAAATAACGTGTTATATTCAAGCTAGTCAAATGTGGAAAGCTCTGAATGAGATCTATGACAAGAGATGTGAATACTCCTTGCATGCTCTAGTGAAATCTTTCGTTGGAATCAAATACAACACAAAATATGATATACCGATTCATATATCAAAGTTCAATGAGTTATGGTCACGACTAGTTGAAAGAACCGCAAAAAATTCCAATGAAAATGATAGCAATACTTTGGAAGATGCACTCCGTCCACTATCTAGTTCTGCCAAAACCGAAGGATCACTGTTTTTGACCACATTACCAGAAGAACTCGACAATATAGTGGATACGTTGGAAACCAAATAAAATCTCACCTATGAGGATGTTTGTTTCCGTCTCATGGAATTATCTTTGGCCGTAACTCCAGTTGAAGGAAATGAAGCATTCGTGAGCAACCAAATTGGAAAAAAAAAACAAAAAGACAGCCTCTGGAATGTTTTTTTTGTGAAGAAAACAAAAAATGGTTTTAGGTCATACCGTTCAGAATTGTTGGCATTTGAAGAATAAACCAGAGAACGCCATCAAGTTTGTGATTCCGACAATGAAAATGTTTTCAGTACCAGCGATTCAGGATGAATTTTTGATACTGGTGCCACTTCACATATGTCCGTAAATAGGAAACTGTTCATCGATCTGCGCCCATATGATACTTCAATTCGACTCGGGAATGATAAGAGAATCAAAGTAACACACGTTGGGGAGGTGGAACTGAAAGCATTACTTCCTTCGGGATATACAAAAAATTTAACTCTCTATGATGTCCTTTATTCTCCTGAGTTAAAATGCTCTGATATCTTGGGAAAGGATCAGGGCCAAAGGTATTACCATGGAGGGAAAGCAAAAACGAAATTACTCAATGGAAAAATAGAAATATTGTTGGATGGATAATTTCGGATAAAAAGGAAACATATATTTCAAGAATTTTATTCTGAAATAAGTAACGTTTCCGGGGCAGTCTTGACACAGACGTTAAGGGCATACTCCTGTAAGCACTTTCAAAGATGTTGAGAAGGTTGTATCTGATCCTCATATTCCACCAAAGAATAGACCCGAAGTAGAATGTGAAAGCTGTGAAAAATCCAAGTCTACAAGAAAAATACACAAGGAGCCAGGAAGCAGTTATTCACGTATATTGGAAAAAGTACAATCTGATGTCGCTGGACCTTTTTCCACAAGATCAGTTGGGAGAAGTTATTACTATGTTTCTCTTGTTGATGAATTGTCCAGATACACTAAGGTTACGTTACTGAAGAATGAAAGTGAAGTTGAAAATGCTGTCAAAGATTATATAATAAAAATGGAACGTCAAATGGGCAGAATAGTTAGAATTAATGTAGAGAATGTTTCATCGTAGTCTATTCCAGGTACCTGACTGAATCCTTGAGCTACCAATCTTGTCTTGTATTCCATTTTTGTTAGCCATTTATGTAGATGACGTTTCAGTTTTGGGGTCTACTGAAAAAAAGTCAAAGAAATCGAAGATCTTCTGAACTCTAATTTTGAAATCACTTCCTTAGGAAAACCAAGATATCTTCTTTCATTTCAAATCATGTGGTCAGGAAATCGAGTGGCTTTGAGTCAAGAAATATATATATATATATATATATATATATATAATGAAAATTCTTGACAAGTTTGGCATGTTAAATTGTCAGTCAAAATTAACACCATTGGATAGCGGAACAAAACCCGAAAAATCCAATGACGAATCGAAGCAAAGTGATAAAACCTCTTACCAGTCGAAAATCGGATCATTGTTATATCTTGCCATGAGTACAAAACCGGTTTTTACCTATGTGGTGAATGTTATGTTTAGTTGAACACTCGAACATGGTTCAACATATCTTCCGCTATCTCAAAGGATCTAACAATAAAAGACTTGTATACAATAAGACAAATAAATCCAAGTTCGTCATGCACCCTAATGCCTCTTATGTAGACTCACTCGATGACTGAAAATCGCAAAGTAGTTACATTGGTTTTTACGGAAATGCGGCTGTAACTTGGACGTCAAGAAAAGCAAAGAAGTGTTGCTATTTCTACTACTGAAGCCAAATATATGCCACTTTCTCTTTCATGTAGGCAGTTGATGTGGATGTCCTACGTATTGAAGGATCTGAAAAATAATCTTCATTGTCTTTTGCGGTGTGATAACCAAGCACCTATCCACATCTCATCAAATCAAATTCTGCACTCCGGAAGCAAACATATCGTTGTTTACTTTCACTATGTTACAGAACCAATTATTGCAAAGGAAGTGGACATAAATTACATTACAATGAAAGGAAATGTCGCTGATTTATTGACGAACCCTTTTGGGCAAAAACCAGTTCAATCAATTGACTAAACAATTTCTTGATGTCACAACTGAGGGAGAGTGTCTAACATCAAATTGTTTTTAGTTTCTATGGTAACTTGTTTGATTTTTCAAGTGTTATGTTGTTTTTTATGGTGTAACATATATATAGAAAATATATTCATAACATCATTCTGTACTTGATTATATCCAACTTCCTCAGTCGTCAAAACCAAATATATATATATATATATATATATATATATATATATAACGTTCCTTCGTGGAGCGGACTGCTCTTGGGAGATTCAACCAGGAAAAGTAACGCTCCTGTGAAAAGGTAGTTGGTTTATTAAACAATAATATTCTTGGTAATCATGTAAGGCATAAATGTAGTAGGGTAGTGCGGAAAATAAGAAAATAAGAAAAAGTATACTCTATCCATATACAAGGAGAAGAAATTGAGATTCCAAATAAAGGAAGGAAAGTAAAACGTGTAACTCCTCTATCATTGGATTACCAGGGGCTAGCGTCCCAAGAAAGTTGGAAAAAGAAATGTTAATCAAAAGTCAACAATCTCCATGGTAACAATTTGAAAAGTGCTCTGAAAAACCAAAATGTAGCTGACGACACCCTCCATCCGTGCCTTCATTGTGGTAGGTTATTTGGATCATACCGCCATTTGGTATGGATGTGTCAAATGTGTATGACAGTTTATGAGTACAGTGGAAGAGTACGAGTTTTTATCATGAATGAGTGTGTACGAGAACAAATATCCAACGGGACTACAGGACTCATGATGTTGTAGCTGCTAGTTAGTTCTTTAATAGCTAAGCCTTAACCATACTGAGCGTTATCAGTCTATTGACCAACAACTGGACAATATCCCAGAGCGGCTTGAGATATCATCTCACCCAGTATGTAATGAAGCGTGGGACTTAATTTGACAGTAAAATAACCAATCTCAGATAGTTTCGAAAACAATAATACAATTAGGACTTGTAATAATAATAATATATATATATATATATATATATATATATATATATATATATATATATATATATATGTATATATATATGTATTTTCCAAAATATTAAATTAAGAATTGATACACCTGGTATAATTTATGGAGAAAATGTATATGAAGTCAAAAAAAAATTAAGAAAAACTTAAATGGAAACAAATATGGTATGACAATAAGAATAACTGTTCTTCAGTTATTTAACAATTGATAATATTTTTACTTTGTCAAATCAATAATTTATTCTACTATGAAATCAAAAATGGAATATTTCCTTATTACACTACACATATATACCTTGCCAAATAAACAGTTTTATTTTCTCGCCCTCAACTGAAGAACCCACGATTTCAAAGATTATCCTTTGTTTTTACTGAGTTATATTACGCGTTCACTTGTCGTAAGATGATTAGCTTCTTGAATAATTTGATCCCCTTCATTAAGTTATTACTGAGATGATTTCTGAGAGTTACACATTCGCTATTTCTCTGCATACTTCTGATCTTCTCTAGATGAAACTAGACTTTACTTTGAGTTGCTTCATAACTATTAAACTCAAAGCAGAGCATCGCTCTGCACTTACTGAACTCTGATTGTCGAATCAAATCTCGTTGACTATCGACTTTCCCTTTATATAGAATTTCGAATTGTTTTCAATACGCCGTTAAAGTCATAAATTCAATGTATGTGTCTGAGAACACCCCGACTCCCTTTGATTTGACAAACCGCCATGATATGTTACATTTATAGGTCATTACTTTTTATAGTTTACGTAACCCCTTCAGTTCCTTCCCGCTATCGCCGCATCTATTATCGCTTCAGAAAGACCGCGAGTGATTATTCTGTCGAGAGTAGTTATGCATGTTTGAAAATATGGTTGTCGATTCGTTTGGTGTGCCGGTGCAAGTGATAGGGGAGGTGTCAATTTTACGAGCTGTTACATTCTTTCAACTCTTACCGCGGTCGCATTTAATTTTGAACGACAATGAAACGTTGACTATTTATAGCCACATTCTCCAGTTAATGGTATTACACATCGATACATTAAAATACTTGATGTAGTGTGCTCATAACAATGAAGATAATTTTTTTTTAGGTATTTGAACCCGACACTGTCACAGGAACATATCTTGATCCCGGCTATCAGAAGACCACTAATCAACTGACTTCCTGGCTTTCCCTGAAAATTTTCCGATGGTACTTTATTTCTATATTTTTTTCCAACACGTGTTTTCTGACGATTAATGTCGCTGATGACTGGAGTGAACATAATTCAAATACTCACCACATAGCCAGATGCGGGCATTAGAACTTTTCTGTCAACAATGTATCCATTAAAATGAGAATATTTTTGGTCAGATAAATTTATAGAAACAATTTTTCCGGAGTCATCTTTACTTTTCCAAATGGGATATGACCAGCTTTGACTGTGATCCCACTTCACCAATGGCGCCAACATTTTTGTTCCTCGACTTACAGGGAAAGAAACATCTCTATATAGATTTCTTAAGTTTGGTTGTCCACCTGCCAGGAATATTCTAGAAAACAAATATACACCACAGTTATAATAGTAATATATAATGTACGTTATAATGTAAGCATGTAATGTTATAACGCCATATGGACGTCCCACAAATCATGACATTGACGAACTTGGTAACTTTGGCAAATAATAATTATAGAAAATTATTTCACCAAACAAAAACCTAATATGGGATATGCCATATAGAGTAGATAAATATGGACCAAATGAATAGAAATTTTCAAACTCTGTGCATTCCAAGTAAACAAGCATTTGAAATTATAATCATTGCGATTGAGTTGCCATTTATATCAAGGAAATCAATCATTTCCTTTGAATAATAGCGTTAGAGAAAATAAAATATGTAAATCTCACAATCAATACCTTTTTCCTATTTATGAATATTTAATAATATATTTGCGGAATATCAGATGCAAAATCAGATACAGAATGAAAAATAAAGTGTTATTGTTGGTGATATCAATATAAATATTTGAACGGTTCATCAAAATACTCTCAAGGCTACCTCAAACTACTGATAAGTTTCCAGTAAAAATACACATACGAGAAAAAAACGCGGCTCTAAAGCATGCCTGCATGATATTTTTTTAAACTAACACACCCCTAGATGCATTTCGTCCAATAGTATTGAAAACTAAAATTACCGATCATGGTCCAACCATCCTTCAATATACAGAGCGTTAATTAGACGTTTCTGGTAAACCAGACAACGGATCAACCTGAAAATTTCACCAAGTTTACAAAAAATGGAGTTTTCAATAGACACAACAGTCATTATTGGCCGCCAGAAAATCCCCATGTCGTTCGCCAAAGGGGTTTTCAAGAAATATGGCAATTTAATGTATTTTGTGGCATAAAGAATGGGTCAATTTTTTATATCGAGTTTTATGATGATAATTTGAATGCAACAAAATATGAAGATTTTCCGAGGAATGGAATTCAAATTATTTTAAATAGAGAGGAAGAGAACGTGTATGGTACCAAATGGATGGTGTTCCACCCCATAATTTTCGTTCAGTAAGCGAAGCTTTAACTGAAATCTTTGAAAACAGATGGATTGGTAATAATGGACCTTTTCGTTGGCCTCCTAGAACACCAGATGGCAATCCATTAGATTATTTTGTGTGGGTTCATTGAAAATATGATTTACTCCAACCCAGTAACAACAATGGAAGATATGAAATCGAGAGTTAGAACTGCTTTCGATAGTTTAACTCCAGACTCAATCAGAAGCACTACACATGAAAATCTTTTGAAGAGATCACATGTGGAGATGTGTTCGAACATATTCTAAAATACACTGACAATTGAATTAACTCACTTATTCATGAAATTATTTTCAATTCGAGTGTCAGCGTTAATAAAACTATTGTTTGAAGAGAAGTTTCATTTGATGGTTGAAGAGTATTCCAATAATTATTTATCCATCGTATTATCTGTGACTGATAAAGGAACATCGAACGGAATCTGTTAAATTTCAAAAATAAGTGATGAATACAAGGAAACCACGTCATTTTCTGTTTGAAACAGTTTATCTCGCAAACGGTTCGAAATTGAAATAGGATTATCTGAACAAAGTCATCTAAAATTGGATGTAGAGCTCAAAAGTGTGAAATATACAGGGTGTTAATTTGAAAAAATTAACTTACTCATTTTTCATGTGAACAAAGTATCTGCATTTTTTAAAGACCCTGTATGAGGCAAATGAAAATATGACTTGAAGTAAAGATCCTCATAGTATCACTTCACTCCATTTCGGGTTTGAGCGTCTAAGAACCAGAGAGTTCAAGATTATCAACGTTTATAAAAGTATATGTTTGGTAAAAAAAAAATTAATTAATTTATATCTCCTAAACGGTGACAGATAGGTATGGGAAAATAGTACATGAAATTGTTGACAAAGTGATGAGAAATCATAATATGATATTATATACAGAATGTTCCATTTGAAAAATCAAAGTAGCCGCTACTTTATAGTAGAAGCGGCAACGCCGCATCGTATGAAATATTCTAGGCTTGTAGATCATATTAATTTATGCACACTGTGAAATTTTCAGGTTGATCCGTTGTTTGGTTTGCCAGAAACGTCAAATTAACGCTCATCGTGAAAAGCCCTGTATAACAATATACAAAAAATGAGAATACAAAAAAAACAAGGACAGGAATTATTGAAAAAAAATGTAGAAATAACGACGGAAATATTTATTGATAAATCATAAAGCTCAACAGAGGTATTCATGTTGAAAAGGGAAACATTCTCAATTGACTATTAAATAGAAATGTTTTTCTGAAAATTGAAAAATACCAAAATATAGATGAGTGAGACAAAGAAAAATAATTTCCAAGAAGAAGTACTCACCTAAAATCATTTGTAATATTGATGCAAGACTGGCATCGTATTCATTGGTCTTCGATATATTTTTGTCGACGAAAATCATTTCACGTTTCCACGATCATCAGGAAGGTCGGAAGAATTGAGAAACACATTTTCTAGGAGCAATCTCACTTTGTAAAGATGGAAACATTACTTTTGGAGTGACACTTTGAAATCAGTGTTTCACATTTATAATCTAGATAGACTGATTTGTTTGAAATGGTGAACAGGGTGTTCATAAAACAAATAAAATATAAAAACTTTAGTTACTATCTTCCATCGTTCTTGGGGGTATTCATGTTGAAAAAAAAACATTCTCAATGTGCAGCGTGTTAGATATTCACAAATAAAAACTTCTCATCCTAGATTTTTCGATTGAAAAAAAATCGTTCTATTCAATATTCAATTGAGAATGTCTCCTATTTCAACATGAACATCTTTGAGTCGTAGATGATTCCATATATCATTTTACGAACACCATATTCACATTTTCAAACAGCTCAACAGATTATAGTAGTAAAAAGGTAAAAATCTAAAATAATCAGAAAAAACGGAGGGATTGAATCACGAACGGACTCGAGTATCACTGGACACCAAAATAAAATTGTACATAAAAGCTAAAAAGAATTCAACCATCATTCAATGAGGACTGTAGAAACATAGTCAATGAATAATTAGAATAACAAAAGTGAATTATTACAAAGACTTTGTGGATGAAAATGAAGACAGCCCCAAAAACATGTGGGAATGTGACAAAAATATGGAGAATATTAAAACTAAATCAGAGCTATATGTAAAATAACAACTCAATTGCAAATGCTAATAAAGGAATATGACACACCTACTATCAACACAAATAATCCAGTTTTGTTGACAACCACTGGTACCTCAGAAGGTAAACAGATTATTGAGAATAAAAACCAAAAAGCCATAGGTATGGATGAGATACCGAAAGAAGAATTGGAAATATAGATCTATTTGTCGATTCTACAAGTGTGTGTCCAAGCTCGAGAATAAAATCAGTTTAAGCGGTACATAGTGGAGTTATTCTGTGTCTACAAAGGTCCCCAACAAACAGGAGATCCCCCCCTCTGAATAAACTGCAGTAAGTTGAAACCTTTTCGACCGCAAACAGTTTTTCTAGCTGTGCATATTGCATTTCTCGATAATTGAAACATAAAGCCACCAGAACAACAACTTCTTACTGCTATTTCTTCCTTCACGCAAAAACTATCTCAGACATAAAACAACTGATAAAACTCTCCAATCTCAAACGCAAACAATAGTTCGAGAGATCAACGAAGAAAAGTTAATGAAATTTATTGACGATTCCAACAAGAAACAAACAGAAGACATCAAGAAACACTTCCAATCTGAGATAACGAAAATCAGTAGCGCTCTCGAGGAGGAACAAAAAAAATACGAGATCGGAAAAAAACACAACGATTTAACCATTGAATACGAAACACTCGAAAAATCACTGAGGAAAAACAACTTGGTCATTTTTGGCCTAGAATTAAAGGAGAACGAGAAATTGCTTGAAAAAACAATAACCACTTTGCTCAGCAAGCTAGAAGTTAACCTCACAACTTGAGACGTAAATAATATCTATCAGATTGAAAACGGAAAGATTAAATCAATCGTTCTAAAACTCGTTTCGTTTGTGAAAAAAATTGAAATACTGAAAGCCTGTAACAAACTGAAAGGGACGAATTGCTGAGGAACTGAACGCAAAGGAGAGGAAGAATCTCAAGACCTTGAGGAAACACCTGAAAGAAGCCAGAACTAATAAGCTAGAGGCTTACATTGAAGGGAGTGAACTATATGTAGAGGGAAATCCATATACGGAGGAAAAACTCCAGGAGAACGAAGACTCTGACGAGGAAAAGTGAAAAGGATCCGCTATCCGCAACAAAAAATCCCAGTCGTGTAGAACCTACGAGACCCGCTTTCTCTCAAGAATAAAAAAAGAACAACCTTCCATAGAAAAGAACATCACCAAGAAAAACTCTACGACAGGAGAACTGAAGGAAAGATCATCAAAAAGACCCAGAGCTATCGTGTAGAACCTACGAGACTCGCTTTCTCTCAAGAATAAAAAAAGAACCACATTGTAATCATTCTAACTGGAGGTTGAAATGGAAATCTAATATTAAAATTCTCTGTCACTGTTCGTTATGACTCTTCGGAAAGTGATGTTCTGAGTCTCCAAATTTTACCTACAAAGTGGTGATGAGAACTCGGTTAGCTCACAAGACCCTAAGAAGAGCTTGCTTTACATTTTTAATTTAGACATACTTTTGTTTTTTTTTCATGATACAACATTCAAAATACATAAAACCCTAAATTTTCACCTTCTACGATCAACTATTTTCCATCGCGAGGGGGGGGGGGGGGGGGGGGGGGGGGGGGGGGGGGGGGGGGGGGGGGGGGGGGGGGGGGGGGGGGGGGGGGGGGGGGGGGGGGGGGGGGGGGGGGGGGGGGGGGGGGGGGGGGGGGGGGGGGGGGGGGGGGGGGGGGGGGGGGGGGGGGGGGGGGGGGGGGGGGGGGGGGGGGGGGGGGGGGGGGGGGTCGTTGTTAGTGTTCCATCTTCTTTGGTTAGAGGAGGAAATGAGCTGAAGTGAAGTTTCTTCCCACAGCTTTGGCGAAAGACCAAAATGAACGGGATCCGTTAGGACATTCAGCAAGTTTTGATCTTATTTTGGCATTGTGGGCATCTTTTGAGCATTCTATTGTCTCTTTGCATATGCCTCTAGCCTCGACATATGCTGCTCTGGTCTCAGGGCCCGGATTTTTCAGCCATCGATGGTATGCTGCCTGTTTGGAAGCCACAGCTCTAGAGCAGTTTCTGTTAAACCAGGCTTGTTCACCTTCAACATTTTTTTTTTATTTTTGGACAACATTTTTTGTTTTCATTTTTCTATGATACAACATTCAAAAATACATACAACCCTAAATTTTCACCCTTCTACGATCAACCCCTATTTTTCCATCGCGATTTTTATTTTATTTTATCCACAGATCCGCAATAGGGTTGCAAGATGGCAATCGAATATAATAATTGTAGTACGATAAATTGAGAACGGGATAACGGGATAAAGAAAAAACGGGATAACAGGACAACGAGATAACGGGAATACGGGATAACAGGGATGACAGGGTAAGGGAATAACGGGAAAACGGAATAACTGGATAAATAAAAACGGGATAACAGGGAAACGGGATAACGGGAATAACGGGAATAACGATAACGAAAACGGGTTGAAAGGATAAGGGGAAAAGGGAAAAACGGGATGATGAAAAAATGGGATAACAGGAAAACGGGATAACGGGAATAACGGGATAACGAAAAAACCGGGATGACAGGATAAGGGATAACGGGACAACGGGATAACGGGAAAACGGGATAACGGGATAAAGAAAAAACGGGATAACAGGAAAATCGGATAACGGAAATAGCGGGATAACAAAAAAACGGGATAATGGGATGATAGGATAAGGGGATAACGGGATAAGGGGATAAAGAAAAAACGGGATAACAGGAAAACGGGATAACGGGACAACAGGAAGCGGAAGGAGTCAAAAGCATACTCTAGATGGAACAACATAAAGGATAACATAGAAAAACAAATTCTACGCGGACGAGAGTTTTCGGGAAAAACATTTTAGGGAACATAGAAATTTGGACAGGACAACGTCTGTCGGGTCAGCAAGTTTTCTAAAAATAACTTGACCCTTTATGATTGTACTGCTACCATAAATTATTTTGAACTTACCTTATGGACTAATTTGTTAGAGATTTCGAAGCACCAACTATTGATACCCTTGAACTCGATTCCCTCAACGATATGCTAGACTCTCCGTTTTCAGAACAAAAAAGTTCGTTCTTGCTAGTTCATACGAACATTCAGAGCATTCACAGGCATTTTGATGAATTTCTTTGCAGAATTTAGAAAACGAAACCTGGGTTGATATTTACAATTGCAACAATGTTGAAAGTGCAATTCCAATTTTCAAGTTGCTTTAAAAAAACACATAAAAAGTCAACCAAAACTTATGAAATGAAACAATTTCGGAAAAAAAAGCCGTGGATAACATCTGGAATAATTAATTCATCAAACATACTTCCGAGAGCTCCGCACGTACATACAGGAACTACCGAAACCACTTGACGAAAATAATGAAAAAATCCAAATTCCAATATTTCTCGAACAAAATAACTCAAAATGCTAATAACTCAAAACACCTATGGAGTGTAGTTAACGAATTCTCAGGTAGAAGTAATTGTAACAAACTTTCGGAATAAAGAAAATGAAGGCAGCCACTGGAGAAATTATTAGTGACCCTAAACAAATTGCACTTTCAACAAACAATAGTCCGTGCTTTGCCCTCTCATTAATCATTATATTATCTGTAGATCACACACTTTGTAAGGAACAAACAATATGAAACTTCTCATAGACAAGTTCTACGGAACTTTTTTTAGTATCTCTAATGTTTTTTCCCAAATTGTTGATACTAACTCGTCATGCACTATATTGTAATTCTGAAATGGTGAATAAACATTATTATTATTATTGTTATAAATATGTGATGATTTTCTGGACGGACCCATAGCACAATCTGTAAAAACTGGCATTTCTTCAAAATTAATGAAAATAGCTGTTGTCAAACCAATTTACAAAACCGGCGATAAAATTGATACAACTTATTACAGGTCTAACTCCTTACTATCTAAGATATTCGAAAAAAAGTGGAAGGATATAAACTGTGATTATTTGGAAAAATAGAATCTGCTCTTCTCCAAACTATTTGGAGTTCAAGAAGCTTAGTAAACACATGGTGCAATCCTTAATGTCGAAGAGGGAAATATTCTCATTTGACAAATTCAGTCACAGTTATCTCACTGATAGACAGTATGTATCAATTAATAAAAAATGAGTTCGCACGAAAAATCGACTATAGTGTGCGTCAAGCAACTCTCTTGGTATCGTTTCTACTTCATATTGAGAATGTTTCATAGTCTGAAAATAAATTGTACTTGGTGATTTGTCTAATAGGCAATTAGGGTCGAAATTCAATGGTGTGTTTGACGTGTCGCCCAATTATGAATATTTTAGAGGAAATAAATGAACAAATATTCAGAAACGTGATGTTGGATATCTAATTTTCTCATTTACCCAGGTATTAGCATATATGAGAGCTAGAAAAACTTTGTTGAATTGGGTCGGGTGAGCAACAGGAATTCCAAAGGAATTTTCTCTAGTAATTTCATATTCTGTGGAAACCAATGTTTAGATGATGTCAACGAATTAAGCATACAGGGTGCTTCTAGTAACGTAATGGACTGCCTAAGTCTGACATCACAAACCTTTCCATCGAAAATACAAATACATGTTAAATGCTCATGAGGAATTTTTATTTTTCAGTTCATTCGCGATTGTGTTATAAATAAGGGTGCATATACTAATATTTCTTCAAAGTAAGGCCAAATTCAGGAATCGCCATCATATTTGATAGGGAGATAGGGATCATAACATAATCATGGCTCATTCTAAATAGTTGAGGTTATGTCACTGTTTTGTTTAGATTGTTATTCTGAATGTTTTGGGAAATATTTCATTTTCAGAATTCTAGCTTAGAATAACTTCAAAACATGTTTCAATGCTTTCTAGCAACAACGACTTCCAGGAAAATGAAAATAAAATAATCAAAAGGGGAGAAAATGCATAAGAATCCAACCATTGCAAAACGATGCAATTTGATCCTTATTTTATGATCATCAGAGGATGAATACATGCTAGCATGAAAGATAAAACATGTAATGTAGGGGTAGGCTTTAGGTATTGTTGAAATTTTCCTTTTTTATATATCTATCATCTTTGTATTGTAGATCACCATGAGTAAATCAGATGATATTACCTCTGCGGCTTGTTCGTGCCGCAGGGAATGAAATGTTCAAACTATTTGGAAGTATATGGTGCTTGAATTATTTTTCCGATTTCATAATTATAAACAGGATGACCAATTTTTTCTTTTCATAAACTTACATGTTTTTTGAGAAATCATGTACCGTCGTGGACTTCTTTGTACGTAAGTATTTTGAGATGTACAATATATTCACATTCATTTTGATCCCTAACGGTTTGGCAAGCGTCAAATTAACCAAATTGATAGATTTTTGGGCACTGTTTTCAAAAATTGGATTGTAATGACATAAAAAACACTTTTTTGAAATCACACAAGTCTTATGTCTATTTCCATAGAGTAGCAATGAATTATGAATACTGTTTGTGGAATTATATATTTTTCTTTCACTAGTTTGAGTAATTTACCTCATGGAGAAATCTCGGTGAACTTACCTTCCGATCGACTCCAAGAAAACTGCTTCGTTGTCATCATTGAATTTATTGGATACGCTTAAAATCTTCGCTCCAGATTTGATTTCTTTCCTTAAAATACCTTGCAGAAGGCCGTGTGGTCCTATTTCTATAACCAAAGCATTTTCTGGTATTTTATCGACAACTTGATCGAATAAAACTGGATTAACAAAATTATTGACAAAATACTCTGCGCTGCTGAATTCCAACGTTTCATCAGTTGAGTTGAGAGGAACAGAGCTTGATATCCACTTTCTAGATCTTGGTTTAGGATCGTTCAATACCTTTTTACAAAAATCGGATACGAATGGTACTGCTTCTGATAAACATGGTGAATGGAAAGCATACCCACGAGTTGGTATCAATTTGGCAGATATACCTCGAGCTGATAATGTTTCCAAAAATTGTCTAACCGGATTTTCAAGGCCAGATATGGTAACATTAGTACTGCCGTTTCGACAAGCTACGAATATGTTATCTGGCAAAAGTTTCTTCATCTCCTCCATTGACATATTGATTGAAGCCATGAGCCCTGGTGGAGTATTGATAATCCTGGACCAATATCCTCTGGAGTAAGCGAGAAGAACTGCCTGTTCTGGCGTAACCTTACCGTCGGCATAAGCACAACCTGAAAAAAAGCGATCAATGAATATTCCGTACTAATGCAAAGTATACAACTGTAGATAAATAATAATACCAGTTGTTTGCTATCAATTCATTGTCGCGAAATAGCTCATTTTATCATCGAACCATATCTTCGGTATAACAAAATGTGACTTGTACAGGTTAATTTATGAACTGATATGGAAATTTACAACACGCAGATAAAAAACAGAATCGAAAGGGAACCAATAAAACTACTGATCCTGTAAAATGTTGTGAAATATATATATATATATATATATATATATATATATATATATATATATATATATGATATATATATATATATATATATATATATATATATATATATATATTGTAATGTATTGATAAATTGTAAATATAAATTGTTATCATAAAATGAATATAGCTAATAGTTTTCGCTCTTCTCTGTGGGCCAAATAGTTATGATATAGATAATTATTTGTGCCCTGTATAATATATTTTGCAATGTAATAATAATTGCTAGCTACGTCACTGATCTCTCGTCACGTTGCTGCCAATTGTTATCACTCTCCTTACCACAGCTAAGCACAGTTGGTACGCCTCTTGTCTCAGATAGCCGGTTCAGGCAATTGAGCCACTAGCCACTGCTTGATATGTCAAATTTCAATTTATTCAATGGTCATAAGTATGATTGTTAATCATTGTAGAAAACAAACGACAAAGTATCAAAAAACAATTATTTCCTTTATTCAGGAAAACTTAATTTTACCTGGCCTACGAAAGATAACTCACTCTAAGGTGAATCTACAAATATTCATGGATAATCATGGGAAAAGTTCATTGGTAAAATATTGTTACACCGCCGGCCTATTATTTGAGAATAGAAATACCCCACCTCGGCCCAACCACGGTTAAGCCGCTAGACATATACAGGAAGTTGAACCCTCTGTAACGCCACTGGTTTGATATGGAAAAATATTCTCTATAATTAACCCTCGACGCTAAGGACGCTTCCAATATAGAATTTCTATACTCGATTATTCCTTTTTTTGTAAAGTTGCTCGCAAAGTCACTACTTTGATGGGCAGTAGCGGCAATTATTTGAAAAAATAATCGCACAGAAGTTACCGAATGTGAGCGGCTACGTTCAACATCTTCTTTCTAACTACCCGGAGGAACATAGGTTGTTTATTTAGAAATATGTACCGTTCGCTGAACTCTATATCAATAAAATGCACTTGGAATCATGAAGATTTATATTCATATAAACAATGGAACACAATAAACCACAAAAATCACAAATACAACCCAGTTAGTCGGGTATACATTCGTGCAATAAACAAATAAACAGTACCAATAAATAGAATGGGAAAATATATGAGGTAAGTAACAAGAGATTTGTTCTTCTGCCTAGTTTGTAACCTGATACTGGTCCGAAAAGCTCAATACAAAAGGTAACAAAATATTCAGGTGCACGTATCACTAAAGACAATTTCACTTCGTTTCCATATAAACAATTTCAGTTAACAACTAGTAAGTTTCATACTCAAATATATATATATATATATATATATATATATATATATATATATATATATATATATATATGTATATATATATATATATATATATTATTAATTAGATATAGGCAACAATGTGACCATTTTTACTTGTGAATACTCTGTACCTTGTACTATGATTAAATAACAATAGCAATAGTAATAAAAGAAATTCAGAATGTTCTTTTCTATGGGGATATATGTATGCATAACATAATTAATACGAACGTCGTGTAATACGGGGAGCCAAAACATCAATTTAAAAAAAATGGAAGTCATTACTTGGGTCTCACTATCAATTGTCCTCCTCGGGTTGCACTCGAATGATTTTTAGATTACGAGGGATGGTTAGTTGCTTGTTTGTCACTGTTCTTCACCGGATTATTTTACAGGGGCGAATTATTATTCCGGTCTGGAGAAAAACCGGACAAAATAGATTTTTAATCGAAACACTGGAATAGGGATAATCTCGTCGGCGGTGACTTTTTAGAAGATTGAATTTGATTCGTTTTGGAGTGATGAGATTCGTTTTTAATTATTGTGGAGCTGATTTTACACTGAAACTTTGAAACTTAGCAGACATTTCTGTACTAGTTGGTGAATGTTGGGTACATGAACGGTTTTACTCTCGTGGTACGTTGAACTTGACCGTTGGCGAGGTCATACTTTCTGTCTTTTTGACTATTCTAACTAGTTACTGAAACGAGCTACTGTTTTGAACTGAATTAATTCTTTTTGCTTCCGCTGCCTTTTATAAGATCTTCGACCGCGGTATTCAGTAGGTGTGGTCTATATAATGAGATAAAAGTTTTGTTTTGTTTGCAGTTAATTGGCTTCTCTTGTCAATATGAATTATGGCTGTAAAAATAATGGCTTGTTTTCCTTATGCACTCATGAATAAATCGCGGGTTGTTATCTATGATGTTGATGAGTAAATTTTCAATGAATGCCATTTATTTATGATGGTCTGGCTGATTTCCGCCGATATAATGACCAAAAAGGGTTTTTGTCTCGACTGTCAACCTTTTTAGAATTACGAGTTTGTTTACTACAATTAATGATACTGATGTGGTGCCCGAGTTATCGCAATGGGTTTTGATTGTTTTTTCGGGTAACGATATATTCTTTTTTTAACTGCCCTGTGTTTATCAAAGTTGGACGGGTGCTGGATTTATGACTATGTTTTTCGTTTGTTATTGAAACTGATTCGCTTATCTGGCTGTAACGTTCCTATTAGATAATATCATGTTGTGAGTTTTGTTTTTTCCAATTATGGATCTTAACACTAGAATGTCATTAATGAACATCATGAAAAATAATGGTCCGAGGTCCCTTGGGGGACACCTGACGTCGGAGGGACTTCAATAGTCTTTTGACTATGGAAACTGACATACTGATTACATGATGCTCGCCGGATCCCTCATTCTATGTATGAATGAACTCGAAATTTTGTTGGACCAGTTACAAATTTATGTATTACATAAAGTAGGCGATTAAATTATATTTCATTCCACTATATTCCAAACAGTAACTCACCGATTTCTCCCAGCGAGTGTCCCGCTATACCATCTGGATGAATTCCCAGAGAGAAGAGTACATCAGTTAAAGCAACTTCCACCGCAATGATGGCTACGCAAATATTCACAATATCATCTAAAACTTTTGTATCTTTAGTGGTGATTATTTCCTCCAGAACGATGCCATAAGGACTCAATGCATCGGCACATCGTCTAATCGTTGTTCTGAACACTTCGATTTTCATCAGATCTCTGCCCATTCCAAGCCATTGGGAACCTACTCCTGGATAGATGAACCATATTGGTCTTGGCTCTATTACATGCCTTTCTAGTTCTCTCGTTCTTTGCTTTCCCAGAATCGTGAAACTGTAAATTGAATCATATTGTTACTTACCTACTATGTATTTTTTTAAATTAATGAATAAAATGTATAAAATGTTTTTCAAAGCTGAATTATTTTTCATTCCATCTTCATTGCGATACGAATGATTATAGGGAGATTTAATGTATGACATATTGTTTTTGACTTTTGAAATCAAGCAGTCAATTGACATATTGTACAACTCTATCAATAAAACCACCGTAAACAATGTTTGAACTGAAAAAAAATATGAATATTCAGTTAGGTACTCTCGAGACTCCATATACCTTTCAGAAAAGAAATTTGAGGAGAATTATAGGAATGAAATAGATTATCAATTATTTTCCACTATCAGAAAAAGCTTCAATATGATTATTAAGAAATTATATTCTCAATACTGACAAGTATTAAAACTGATTTAAAACCCCTTGGTCTTCTATGACCTGTGAAAAATGTTCTATAGATTGGTTTGTCTGAAAATATAAACAGGGTGTTAATAAAATAAGATGTGAAATTATCTACGACTCAAAGATAAACAGCAAGCCAAGTAAGATCATTAGTGGGCACCCAAAACAGTTAGGGGGGGGGGGTTTCACAGGGTCTCCCCAAGCTGGGCGTGACAGTATAGTGTTCCAAATACATCCGATAATTTTTTTTTTTAGCTATGGAACTGCAGTGAGGTTTTATATTAGAGAAAATATTTTTGAAGAGTGAAAAAATTTTGTCTGATATAATGTTCTTTGAACTCAAACATTCAGTTTCCATGAATCAACGTTTTTACCAACTATTTGTAAAGCTTGTGTCAGAAGCCATGGATACCAGACTCCTGAGAGAGATACTGTGTACACTGATTTTTCGAATGCGTTTGATTCACTAATTCTCATTTTGAAATTCCAGAATATCGTTGTATAAGGTGAACTCTTCAGTGGATATAATCAAACATCAGCCAAGAATTTCACGTGTGGAAATCAACAATTGTACCCGATTGGTCCAAGCCGCAGTTTATTGAAATAGTAGTATTAATTACTTTCTCTAGGTTACTATATTGGCCATGGGCAATAAGTGCAGTATCATCAGCGGAACTGAATTCCTCGTACATAGTGGTAGTAGTAGATATCGGAATTATAAGTGTGAATGGGGTGATCCTTGGGAAATTCCTTCTTCCGGAGTAATTTCATCAGAGTAACCGTTGAGTATTTCAAGCTCAAGGTTTCTGTTGGAGAGTAGACTATTGATTTACAAGACAATATAGTCAGCTGCAGCTCGAATGGATACTCTCAAATGCCTATCGATGTCTTGAAATATGGCTGCTTTTCTATGATTTTTCAATTTTGTTGTTCCCTTATTATTTGCCAAAATAGTGAGGCGATGTAAGGTTGACCGTCCATTTCTAAAACCAGATTTATGACTGGGGGTTCTGTTATCCAGAATTCAAAGCGAACGACATCTCATAAATTATTTTCACATAATGTTTCGTCCCATAATTTTCGTCTCATAATTTTTCGTCACATAATTTTTCGTCACATAATTTTTCGTCTCATAATTTTTCGTCTCATAATTTTTCGTCTCAAATTTTTCGTCTCATAATTTTTCGTCCCATAATTTTTCGTCTCATAATTTTTCGTCACATAATTTTTCTCCATAATTTTTCGTCTCATATTTTCGTCTCATAATTTTTCGTCCATAATTTTTCGTCACATAATTTTTCGTCTCATAATTTTCGTCTCATAATTTTTCCTCTCATAATTTTTCGTCTCATAATTTTTCGTCTCAAAATTTTTCGTCTCATGATTTTTCGTAATTGGGCGAGAGCTTTTTGTTGCAAAGTGGTTTGGTTTTGGGTATAGTGATAATTGTGCCAGTTTTCCATTTGCTGAGGATGGAGTGTGTTTTCAGATTGTAGATTTTGAATATGTGTTATGAATTTGGTAATTATTTCAACATATTCTTAGTAACATAATCATATCCAGGTATGGTGTTTTCATCCTGATCTATAACATCGAATTAAGTGTCATCTTCATGGTTTGGTGGATTTGGAAAGTAGTTCATAGTTTTGGTCGTCACTTTTACTTTTGTTTTTTGCAGATATATAGGCTTTTTTTGATGGTGATTCATATTCAGTGTTTTTATCTGAAATTCTTTCTAGTAGATGAACTATACCATTTCTAGAACAGTTTAGGGGTGCTAGAAATGGTATAGGGTTTTTGGGGTCCCTGGGACCGCCACTCGGTTGTGATTGTCACTGAGTTCGGCGGCGAGCGTCAGATAATACAACTTTTCAGTGTTCTCGTGTTGTTCAGGGATATTGTCAATACCCTTGTTGTCGACGGCGGTCATGGGTGGTTCGTTGTAGGAGTGATCGAGGAAAAAAATGGTGGATAGCTACCATGCTGTGGGTGAAGGGAAAAATCGTGATGGGCTATCATAGGTCATAACGGTGAGCCGTTATTTCAGGAGGGGACTAGGTAATGAGCCAGCCTTGTAATAGGTGGAGGGAAAATGATCGTGGTTGTCTATCGTTGGTCGGTGTGTGTATGGGTGTGTGTGTGTGTATATGTCAGCCATGTTGTATGTGGGAGTTGGGATCCATGGAAAGAAAGCTGTGTGATAGGTTATCGGGGGAGGAGTAGATGATGACGTCATCGGTGGCCATAACCGTCAACCATCCTTTAGACACCTGAATGACGGCCATTTTTTCGTGTGGGATGTTAGTGTGTAGGAAATTCCCCCCTAATGGGCCCGATGTGAGATCAAAGTCGAGATTGCATACATATTTGCATCAGCTTTTTTTTAGAGCCGGTTTATGGAGTTTGGCAACGACTTGAGCTTTTGACATCGTCAGCGAAAATGTTCCATATTGTACGAGTACATCGTATTTCTCTTATTTCGATCAGGAGCTTGGACAATTCCAAAAGTTCACTCTTTGGAAGCCACATTTGATCCAAATCGAGTTGATGTTGTTTTTGCAGCGCACTCATATCAACGCCATTTCCTTGATGGCGTCTGATGTTGCCGTTTAAGCGATTCAAAATGTCGTCATATTGTTTTTCAAAATGTCCCCTTCGTTTGCAGCATAGCATCGTTCATGGGATTTAGCGTTGTTTCAGCCAACGTGGCAACGTCCCGTTGCAGTTGAGACTTCAATTCAGAACCAATAGCGCCCACATAACAGCGGCAGCTCCCTCTCACGTCCCGCACCACCACCTCCTGAACAAATTTGTCGGCACTCATAATGCGAATGAGCCTAATGCGCATGTCACTATTCCATTACACCGGCTTCATTGAGTTCACTGATGATGGCGATGATTTAGTTTTGATGCGAATACGTATTTCCAGCCCTCTGACTAGCCATAAAAAGTCCCAAATGATCCACCAATTCGTTGGGCTTGTCCCAAGAGATGGGTTGTTATTGTATACCAAATGGTCGCCGCTTGTACTATCACCGCCGACACGTTCCCTCTCCATTGAATATTTCATGACGTGTATGTATTTCCAGCATTGGGTGCCTTTTGAACACCCGTTCGCGCTTTTATGACATTCAGTCAACTCTAATATATCTCGGTAGGCGTTCAAGTCATCTTCGCTATAGCCTCGGGACCTGATATAGTCCGGGAGTTGACGTAAAATGACGAATTCCTGTCCCGATGGATCCCTCTTCGAAATAGATTGGCATGGACCCCAAGAGCCAGCCGGGAGAGCTGACGTCATAAACAGGTCCTTATACCTCATCTATACGTTTATCATCTCTCCAATGATGAGCGATGTATTCACGTGACATAGCTGGATATCGATCAAGGTGTTCGTTTAACAGAACTGTGGAGAAATTCCTTGGTAACATGCTGTCATTGCCCAAAAAGTATTCTTCTTCTTCACTGCTGCTGTTGCTTTGAGTATTATCCACTTC
Source organism: Gonioctena quinquepunctata (assembly GCA_018342105.1). Taxonomy (NCBI): domain Eukaryota; kingdom Metazoa; phylum Arthropoda; class Insecta; order Coleoptera; family Chrysomelidae; genus Gonioctena; species Gonioctena quinquepunctata. The sequence continues at coordinate 122,671 of JAFIRS010002580.1, read as the reverse complement.
TTCTCGCTAATTTTCCTCTTTAACTACAGGTTCTTGCTCCTTCTCCTTCCTGACTCCATTCAAGATTTCCGACGACTTGGCAATTTTTTGTAGCGGTTGATATATCGATTTGGAGGGTTTTTTCAGCGTGTCGTCTTTTTCGTTTTTTCCAAGCTTCAGGGCTGGGTACTTTTTCTGTAAGCTTCGTAAAATTTCTGCCAATTTTCTGTCGCCCATCGCTTTTACGACTCTATCGTCAAACATTTCGAAGGTGAATGACGTGGCACGTCACGTGACTATATTTTCATATATATGTCTGAGCCTTTGCGGTACCTGCTATTGTTCAAGTCAAAGTATTTGACTATCACGAAAGCATGCATAGTATTGGCTGTGGCAGAACAAAATAGAAATTAAAGTGTGCGAGAGATAAATGTTGGGGGGTTCCCACTTGCACAAAATCATTGAAGATATAAGGAGGGGAACCGTCAGAGGTATATATATATATATATTTTGACATTCCATGAAAATTCCAAGCTTATCTTTACAGTTATGCATAGAAATTTCAGCAAAGCGAAAAACAGTATGGTTATAACAACATATGAAAGCATAAAAATCTCATACATTTCATTTTCCAATGGTGATAGTAGTGGGGTTACTTCTCCTTCGATAACCTATCACACCGCTTTTTCTTCATTCCCCCACCCCCATACAACATGGCTGACACAGACACACCGATCAATGATAGACAACCACTATTTTTTCCCACCTCCTACAACATGGCTGCCATCCACCATTTTTTCCTCGGCCCTTCCTACAACTAACCACCCAGTGACGATTCCAACCCAGTGGAGGTTCTAGGGACCCCAAAAACCGTTCTAGCACATCCTCAGCTGTGGTAGAAATGATGTAGCTTATCTACTCTCTCTTTATTTTCATATATTGAGAATTTGTGTATTTCATGCTGCTGTTTTCCTTTTATTTTCATTTATGGTCTCGCATGCCATAATCCTTTTGTGTGTTCTGAATTCTTGAATAAAATTTTGGATATTCCCATGGAATTCGTTGATAGCAGGGTTGGCGGCTGAATCTTTGTTAATTCCGTATTCTCGGTACATGTCTTCTTTTCTCTTGATTCGTCTTACTCTGAATGAAAAAAGTTCATGAGAGTAGACATTAAATTTGTTTATAGGTGTCCATTTCAGAATGGTCTTGGAGAGCTCATCGCAGAACTCACTGTTGTGTTGATTGTCGATTTCATTTTCTGTTGCTTGTATATAAGTCAGCATGTCTTTAATTATATTTCCATGTTTGTTTTTTGGAAATTGTAGCGCGTTATCTTCTCTGGCTTGATATTTTTTCTATATCCAGAGATATATCCAGAGATTTTGAATGCCAAGTGATCAAAACCCAGGTCTGGTATCAGTTCCACTCCTAAAATGGTTTATTGTGAGTGAAGAAGTTGTCTGTTTTCGACTCTATCGCCGACATTGAAGTCCCTGATGATTGAAGAGTATTTATACAGGCAGGCTTTTATTGTTCATCAGAATAACGAATGAGTATGCCGTGTTTGGATCTTGATTCAATTTTGCTCCGACGAATAAGGCATAGTCTATATTTTCCTTTCCAGTGTTATATATTTTTTACGAATGTAGTTAATTAAATCACGAATTATGTCACATCTATAATTTTGTGCATTTCACATCACAATGTTTGAAAAGTTTTTAAACTTATGACTGTTAAGAAAAATTACGAAATGCGTGAGAAAAATGAATATTTTCAGTTAAATTACAATACATCATGTAATTTTCAAGTCAGAGTTAATAAAAATACTTGAAATATTTGTAAATTTTTTATGACTTTCAGTTTCAATATATTTTCGTTACTACACAGAAAATTGTAGTAAATCAAGTCACAGACAATGTTTGTAGATTTCCATAACTTTTGATTGGAAACTGACCAACAGTTCGGTGAAATTACAATACTAGGGTAACTGCATGAAGATTGTAAAATTACGACTCATCTTAGTAGGTTTCCTCACATGTCTTGGTATATTACTCGGATTGTATTATATTTTATATTTGCAATACCCTGATTCTTTATGTTATTCATATGTTGTATTGTGAAACAATTGTACTTTTACAAAACAAACTGTCATTTCATCTCTAACCTAACCTTCTAATTCCCTGAAAAATTCAGTCAAATGGAGTTGAACTAGATATTGAAATGATTGTACCTCTCCAATTGAGGGAAGCGGCAAAAAGTGCAAATTTATAACCGGAAAAAAGATTTCATAGTGCATGAAACAATTTTTAGTTGTACAGCATTTGTTATTCATCAACAATCCTTGTAATAATGGAATTATTATTAATAACATGTTCGAAAAAAACAATTTTTTGCATAAAACTTATTTCTTATAAGAGTAATGAAAAAAAAATAATTCTCAACATACCCCCTGAATTTATGACCATCGACGTTGATTTTATGAATTTCATCCACAAGTGCTAGACATTCCTCATCGAAGACACTGTTTTCAATTCCATCGAGAAAATGAAGAACAGCTTCTTCTGTACAACCTGATGCTAGAACCAAACGATTTCCTGATAGTTTATTCGCAGTCTTTTCCTTATCGTTTCTTTTGAGAGCTACATGGCTGTTAGAACCACCCACACCATAAGAATTGATGCCTGCTATTCCATTCTTCCATGGTAAGTTTTCGGTAACAACCTTGAAAAAAAAAGCCAATTCATTCCAAGTTATACGTCTATTTTTCTCATTTTCCATCAATGATATAATTAAGTAACCAACCGTCATCACTTTCGATGATATATCACATTCGTTCTTATTTGGCCCAAAAAAAAATATGATATTTGCCTTGAATTTTGGACATACGATTGTCTCGATCGAATACTGTCAAACCAATTTAATTGCAACCTCCTATGTTTCAGTAAATTTTAGTGTGAATCAAGTGACATCAAAGAATGAGAAGTTTTTGGGAAATATTTTTGCTCTGGATGACCTCTCGGAGAACATTTTCCCAACAATGATCCGCTATTCTATCCCTAGAAGTTTCTCAATTTTGTTCAAGTATAATTTGAAATTATCAACTTTCAGCCACTACCCGCGAAGCAATGAATAGAAAGATACATTCAAACCGCCAACAGACTGATTATAAAGATCATGAAAGACTAAGAAAATCTCTTTCATGCTATATCAAATTTTCATGCAATACCAAAGAGTGCTCTCCTGCTTCCTAACGGAAACTATTCATAACAGATAGAAATGAATAAAATAAAAGAAACCAATAACCAAAATGCATCCCGGGCAAGAAATCCTGAATAAGCAGAAAATCAGAGAATGGAAACTAGTGTAATAATAGATGAAAAGGAGTTCGATGTTGACATTCATTGAGGCCATTCACATTGTCTTCCCCAGTAAAACCGATAGATCATGGATTGAAAAGTTTGGATGGGCATTCTTCTACTATTGAACATTGAGAAGGGTAAGAGCGTTGTTCCAGTTGCCGTTCCGAAAGAGGTGGAAGAGGATGTACTACCGAGAATTGGGGAGCATGAACCAATCAGATGCAAGTGCTATAGTGAGAATCGAAAATGATCGTTTTGTAAAACCAGTTGTTATAATTAGAGACTTGATTACGACCCGGCTTGTCAGGGTGGCGAGAGTCCATGGATATCTGAAGTGAAGCAACGCCAGTTGTGGTTACAACTACAGCATAGTAGCATATCCACAGCATGTAAGCGTTATATCAATAAGCACAAGATATAGAGAGAAGTATGCCGTTCTTCGAGAGGACGTTAAAATAGCGGTCCCCAGTTTATAAGTATTGAGCTCATTAAAATATGGAAACACTAGAGAATTCGACAGAATTGCTGGTTTTGGAAAGTCTGATCTTAGTGGTGGTGCTTAGCCCTGGTTAAAATAAGAAAGAACTGGAAAATATTGTTTTTCATTTAGATGATCTCCATGGGGAATTTTTCTTATTTCATTAACATTGAATAAAGATATTGGAAATTTGATTTCATTCAAAATGAAGTAATTTTATATATTCGTATTATGGCTGAACATGGTTATATTTTATAACAAGTGGAAAGACCTGTTCAATTTTTTATTTTTCATGTTCATGTATCAATTGTACAATTTCAAGAATCTCTACACCACTATATCATTTATATTACAATATTAGACACTATGTTCATTCCGCTTGTGATTTCATTATTATTCATTTTTCTTTTACGCGTTTCTCTTTACTGTATACTGGCTTGATTCTCATTAAATGATTATTAACCGATTAAAACATTGTCTCTCATTTGAAGTGATCGACTCTAAAAACTGACTGTATTATAGTGAGCTATAACTGCACTCTTGGAATCAACCAAGTGATTGAACCGCACGAAGAACATGTTCAAAACTTGTGACAGATAACTAATCGATGTACCCCAATATTCATTGAAATTCTGATATATTCGATGAACTGAGACATCTGCAGTCGAAACTATTGGAACAACATTGTCCCCAATGTCCACCAAAGTACCGAACCGGAGACATCGGAGCGGAAAATCCTCCTGCACTACGAGGAACTAGGATAAACCATTTACAACCTATCGTGAGGTGAGAGGCAACTTATTGAATTATTAACAGATGAAGGGCTCATTTTTCGGAAGATTGGCTCAAATCAACCTCTGTAACCCCGAGGAGAACTCAGTCCCCTTGCAGAATATAACAAAGTGATTTTGATATTGGTTCCAGGACACTGTGGCATCGAGGGCAACAAAAAAGCTAATGAACTAGCTAAGACGGGCTAATCAACTCTATATATTGGCCCAGAACCTGCACCCGGGGTGACAAAATCGACCATTCGAAGCTGCATTCAGGACTGGGTCAAACGAAAACAAAGGAAGCGCTGGAAGGAAGCCCTGCTCATTTATTATAGAACCGTCGAAGCAAAGAACTGAAGAACTATTCAAGATGAGTAGAAACCAAGTTAGAACATCAACGGCCTTTCCACTGTCATCAACCACTCAGAACTCCACGAAGCACCATGAGAAGATGGAAAGGTATAGAACAATCTCGAGCATTCTCCACCATGAGAAAACCGTGGACAGGGCGGTGAGAGGCTGTTCACAGGGAGGAATATTTTCTCCCCTGATAGAAAGAACAACTCTGGACAAAAAACGTTCATAGGAATGAGAAAGCCAACCTTCTGGAAAAAGAAGGCACCATGAAGAAGTTTATAGGACCAGAGCCTTCCTTTGGAAACTCAAACAGCATAGCCAACTGAATTTTCTAGACTGAACCGAGAGTAAAAAACGAGGATACTGGTATGGAACAATTCCACTCGGAAGCATTTATACCAAAATCTTCAGAAAAAAAAACAGCAACGGAGAAGAAACTGCCGAGCACATCTTATGCAGTTGCAAGGGTCTGGAAGAACAATATTCTGCCGTATGAATTATGAGTAGCTAGAGCGCAAAGACCTTGAAAAGGTATTACCGAGCGTCATTATCTACTCCATCAGAAACGCAGGATTTGAGGCTGAACTCTAATTCAGTTCGTGCCACAATAGATCTGAAAAGATGGCAGTGGAAGGGGCGGTTATCGCACTACTCGAAAAGAACCTAACCCCAACCACCAAATTATTCACCGATTCCGGTGATGAATTCTTCCTATTTAACTCAATCTTCCTGTTTTTATAATGAGAGTTGAGAGACGTTATGAAGCGTTAAAACGGCCGAGCCGGAATTATGAGATTTTTCCGTCTGTTTTTCGGAAGTATCTCGGATATGTGTATGCCTGGAGTAGTTGTTGAATTCTATGGATGATTACCCGATCTTATTCGTCAATGATTATTCATACGTTTCACTTGGTTGAGTAACGATAATTGACGTGCAAAGTGAACCCAAGATTATAAAAGGAGGCGTACTGCAGAGATCAATATTAGAACAACTTCTTTTTCTCATGCGACTTGATACTAATACTACATAATCTACATTCTGTCCATGTAGAGGATACGAACATCTTTATAAAGAACACTCAATCTCAACAACTTGTAGAAACAACTGAAATGGTGTATAATAAAATGTCTATACAGGGTGTCCCTGGACTTCCTCTTTTTCTCTCAGGAATGTATAGATGGGGTCAAAATATCACCAGTACTTCATATAACTTTTGTTTCTAAAAGCCTTCGTTACCAAGTTACGGGCCCTCAGAGTTACAAAATGAAAAATGTTTTTCTTTGATAACTTTCAAAGTGAATATTCAAAATCATCTAAATTTTGGTGATTGACTGAACAAATGAATTCCTTCGATGAGCTCTCATGCAGGAGTCAGTTGTTTTGCTACAAAGTCAGGAACCGACTACCCCGATGGTCCAACCCCCAAAACTTTGAAATTACTGGGATTTGCCAATATCAATGTCGATGAACAAGGTTACCTAGACAATTTTCTGAATAAAAGTACTCAGTGTGGAAAATCGATCGGAGCAACGATTCTTAATAAAAATGCAGTTTTACTCGACGACATCAAACCCGATCGTCCACCATTATTTGAAATGGAAAATTTTCACAGTAGAAATACTAATGCTAACGTTAATTCAACAACATTTATAACAGGAATAATACAAAATATGCTAAAATAAAGTCGTAAACAAAAAGTACAGTAACCAGTTGGAAGTTTCATTCACAATGTAGATATTTTTTCGAATGAAATATCAAGTTATGTAGATTCGAGGTGTTTTTGAACTAATAAGCAACTCCAACTTGACAAAAACACCTTGTGGAAAGGAATAAAATTAGTGTGGGTGAAAAATGACAACCGGAATGCGATTGTGTTTTGTTGAGTGGTGCGTTGTCATTGTATTGTCAATATTCTAATAGGACAATCTCTTCGAATAATAGTAGACATCTCAGGTTGGATGTCGTCGAACAAAAATACATTTCTATCAAAAATCGTTGCTCCGATCGATTTTCCACACGAGTACTTTTATTCAGTGAATGGTCCAGGTAACCTTGTTTTGGTAAAACAAATTGACAAATCCCAGTCATTTCGAAGTTTTGGGGTGTGGACCATCGGGGGTAGTCTGTTGCTGACTTTGTAGCAAAATAACTGACTCCTTCATGAAAGCTCATCGAAGGAATTCATTTGTTTAGTCAATCATCAAAATACAGATGATTTTGAATATTCACTTCGAAAGTTATCAAAGAAAAACATTTTTCATTTAGTAACTTTGAGGGCCCGTAACTTGGTAACGAAGGCTTTTAGGAACAAAAGTTATATGAAGTACTGGTGATATTTTGACCCTATCTATATATTCCCGAGAGGAAAAGAGGAAGTCCAGGGACACCCTGTATATATGACAGCCTCCATCTTGATACTGAGAAAATATCTATAATGAAATTCAAGTATTTTTGGTGATAGTAAACGAAGAGTGGGGGCATCTGAAACAACTAAGCAACTAGGTAAACTTTGGATCAAAACATCACCCGGGAACCCCATATTGCCTCGCTTTGTAATAAACTACGCAAAAGTTGCTTTGCACTAAACTTTCTTTCCAATCATTGTCATTGCAATGCACTGCCATCTGCGGTACGGCATTCTAGATTGGAGTATATCTACTGCTTCTGCGATTAATAGGGTATTTGTGCTGCAGAAATTTGCAGTAAGGGTTTTTGCTGGTCTGAATTGTAGAGATACGTCTAGGAATGCATTTAAAGAGCTCAGAATATCAACACTCACAGTTATGTATATATATATATATATATATATGAACTGTGCATATATGTATATAGAAATCATGATAAATTTATGAAATATATAATTACTCATAGCTATATCACAAGAAATGGAACTTTACTTGGGCCTGATGCACTTCGTACGTCTTTAACAGTAGTCACATTTTTTTTCTTTGTTGAAAGGTGTACAATAAGCTGGAAACACATATTAAGGAAGCCTCCAACATGCATATTTTCAAATCCCGACTGAAAAGATACCTTATCGGTAGGACTTCTTATATTATACTCTTGAGGAGTTTTTAATATAAAATCATGTATCTGACTGTATTTTGTCATTTATATTTATATATTATTCTTTATATGTTTCTATGGTGACATTTTCTACGTTACAATGCACTGGGTAATATACCTTTGTATTTGTTAAACTAAGAAATGAACTATAATATTATTATTATTTTGAAATCTACCTTAAAACAACACCTTTCCTAGTTCGTCAGGAATGTAATTTCCATCCTTCTATTAATACTCAATACATCAATGCAGCAATATAAAAAGATTTGGAATCGATACTTTTCTCTTTTCAGTTGGATGAAAGTGCTTAATTTCATTTACTTTTATTTCATTATCAGATAATAGGCATCTTTGAAGATAAATCCATCAATCTACAAGTGTTCCATAACCTTTAATAAGATATTTTCTCATCTCACTTTATCGTTAAAATTCATGAAATTTCAATTAATTATTTTCTATGGTCGTTGAGCGGAAATCTGTTGGTGAGTAACAATTACACGAGTCTCTTTTCGAAAAAAAAAAAACTGAAGAGGTTTGCACTTTGACTTTCATGAAGAAATTCTTGTAGTGTCATGATAATCCCATGAATTTTTTTCACATCTTAGCCGATGAAATTTTAAGTCGCGCCCATAAAAAGAAAAGAAATTCCTAAAGATTTTGAAACTTGTGTTCTTGCCAGTTAATTGCCCGACTCAATTCACGGAAATATTTGTTGTTCGCCCCGTTTATGTCTCATATTAATGTCAAATGGATAAAAGGCCAAGTCCGACAGTTCAACAGTAAAAAACATGGTACTTCATTTCATAAGTTTGTCTAATTCTTTATTTCTGATGGCAGTCAGTTAGTTCATTGATAAGAAATATGAGTTCTATCGTTAAAGTTTATAATTGTTTTGTGTTGTTGAAGTGTAAATGAACAAACCCATTAGATCACTATGTTAATAGCCACATACTCCAGATCCGTAACAATAGTGGATGATTTGGGAAAAATCATGGTCATAATGAAAATTATCAAGAGCAGGTAGCCAAGGAGAAGGAACGGAGACAAAAAGAAAAACAGGGAGCACAGGAGAGGATTGTATATTCTCCGATATAACTCCAGAGGAAACTTGCCCGAATATTTGTGGTAGATGATTTGCAAAACATAGGCATATGAAGTATTGGAATAACGGAAGTAGAAAAAAATTAAGTATTTTTCGACCACTAGGTACTTTCGGTGGAAAACTAAAATGCAATAATAGTGGATTAGGATAGGAAGTATTTAAAGTATAGCTATAGAATAGAATAGAATAGAAATTTATAACCATTCAGGTACAGGTAGTACATATGGCACGTCATAAAGTGATTGTCATAAATAAATAGATAATATAATATTATGGCGAAATAAATAAGTACTATACAAAAAACATATTAATTTAAAAAAACATATATAGCAATAGCAATAGATGGAGATAAACATTTACAAACAGGAAGGCACTATTCAAACACAATATACAGATAGTTGGTTATCATCCAAGTATTCATGTATGCTATAAAAACATTTAATCACAGGAAGTTTTTTTACCTCGGCTTTGAATTTAAGTTGACCAAGAATTTGCTTGATTTTCAGTGGGAGTTTATTATATAATGTTATTGCATTATAATGTGGTGATCTCTCATATGCTAGTCTTCGATGTGTAGATACCATTAAAGTATTGCTGTTGCGTGTATTGTGTTCATGTGCAGTTGAGAGAGTAGGTAGGTATTTCAGATTTTTTTTTGCGTACATAAGACACTTAAAAATATATATACAGGGAGCGCTTAGGAATTGATTCTGAATCATAATTGGTTTACAGCTATCTAAATATCCAACTTTGAAAATCAATCTAACGATTTTCTTTTGAATTACAAAAACTCTTGGGAAATTTGTAGCTCTACCCCAACAGAGAATGTTTCGTGATAGGTGTGAGTATGCTAGGGCATAATAAATGGTCATCAAGCCAGCTGTGTCAAGACAATACTTCATTTGAGAGACTGCAAAGTGAGAGCCATTGAGTTTTTCACAGACACTGTCTATGTGATCATCCCAGGTGAGCTGACTATCTATTTGCGATCCCAAAAACTTCACTTTCTCAGATAAATTGATACTACATTACTCTTATCGGATTGGGAATTGGGCGTCTAAGAATGAAGTTCACTGTCATCGTTTCATCTACATTGAGTACTGATGAATTACGTTGGCACCAGGATCCAAATTCATCAACAACATTCAAAACTTCAATATCATTGCTAGCGATTGTAATCGTAGTGTCGTCAGCATACATAGTTACGTGAGCTCTTATATGTTCAGGTAGGTCGTTAATAGGAAGTATCGAGTTTAGGAAGACTCCATTGGAATAGAAAGCAGTGGTGATAATAGAAAGAGTAGTTATCATAGGAAATATGGAATAATCGAGAAGCATAACGGGAGTGCACTGAGAAAACTATCAGTGCTATCGGTGGGTGACGATAATAGCAGAAAACATCGTTGATTTTGATGATGCTCCACAATGCACTAATCGAGGGAAAGATAGGAGTCACTGAAAAACAAGGAAGGGCATAAGTAATATGAGAAGTATAAAATAATCGAAGAATATTTTCAGTTCGATCTGAGCAGTTCATGAATATTTTCGATGGGGATCCACAATACTTTTTCAATGCGAGTACTGGAAAATAAAAGAGTTCTAGGAAATAATTATCAGGCTGTTAGCTGAGTTAGGTGCGACAACCGAATATAAGAGTCGCCGCGGTGACTCTTATATCCGGTTGTCGCAATTACCATCGCTTGATCCCGAGGTGATGAGATTGCTTGAATGAAATCAAGTATGATTTGAGAACTATAATTCGTAGAGAAGTGAGAAGTAGAGCATCAACTGATACTGTGGAGCCGCGCTTCAATTTACAAACCTGCCCTGCTTTTTGAGCTCGCATCAGTTCACAAACATGCCACTTTAGTTTTGAAAACTTGCACTGTTTGTCAAACCTTCTTGAATATGAGCACAACTTCATGACATATGTTTGGAAGGAATGAATAGTTTATGCAATATAACTTCAATTGAATTGTATTAGAAATAAAATCATATGCAGCTGATATGCCGGTACATTCACCAGAAGTTTCAAGTAAAATATGTCCTTTTGACAACTAGCACTGTCTGAATTGTCTTTATCTTCAGTAAGTGCTCTTCGTATGTTTAGTAGAAGGTGGTGGCCAAGAGTAAATCCGTTTCCCGGGTTGTGACGTCATAGAGAAGTAGAGGAAAAAAGCCTGTTATAAGCTCGATATGAATAGACATAGCATGGTGGCTTTCACAATATCTCTGCGCAATCCAAATGCTTACCTTTGCTTTTCTCGAATAATTTAGGTATAATTGGGAGATTGATGAATCCATTAATTTCCTATCCATTATACACGATGGGAAATAGAAAATTTCTGTAACGGAAGACAATGAAATCCATTTATTTTTCCCTAAACACACCACGAATGCGTTTTCTCCTACAGGTGGTTGGTAATAACCTAAAGCTGGATATTTGTTCTACAAGAATTCTTTGGAATCGAATTTCAACGCTTTATCTACAACACATAGTATTTTTTGTATTCTCATACCAACTTAATGTAAAAATTGATAGATTTAGATAATTTGGCTGTATGTCATTCATATTTTTGAGATATTACAACAGAACAGGCTTTCCAGGGTCACATTTTATTATTATTTCGAGCTACTCTATGTTTGGATGTTGTGTTGAAATTATTTGGGACGATACCTTTCCAGATCATGAACCCCCGCTTTCCGTCTAATGGTAAAATTCTATGGTAAGCTTTCCTATTATGCCGATCATGTACTATACATAACATGTCAGAGTGAAAATATGATTGTTGATTTCATCAATCATACTTCAACTTCACAAATAATTTCATTATAATAAGGTTCATAGTCTTTCACATTCAACTTTCACTTGAAACAAATTCGAATTTTTGCTATAAATATGATTGGAAAGTAACTTGTGGTCAGTACAACCCCGGTCTACAAATCTTAAGCGTTAGTCAATTATCCAACGTTCTGTCTCAAATCATTCGTCCAGTATAATAAGAATGTCTGTTGGGTGGTTTTCATGTATCAAATGAAAAAAATATACCTTCAATTTTTGATCAGCAAATCCCGCAAGTTTCATGTCGAGTGGGTGGCAGTTCAGATCAGCAGGTAATATCCCGGTTTCCATGGCTAACACAACTTTAGTGACGGAGACCAGTCCTGATGCTATTTCAGCAATGGCCCACATTCGATTTGACAGACCCGATCAGAAGCGATCCAGATCTATTTGTACAGAACATTTGGAAAACCGATTCGCATTCTTGGATATCTCCAAGTTGGGTACCTGCATGAAAAAAAAGGATTTTTTATAATCATAACATTGTACAGAGAAAAAGTTATTTGCTATTTTAGTTAGCACATACGGAACAAAAATATCATTTGAGTAAAACAGTTGCTAAAAACGATCAGATATATATAATTCCCTATTTGTATGATGTATTACCAAATGAAACAGTAGTTCATGTAACAAGTATGCAAAATGAGGCTCTAGCGGACGAATCGAAATGTTTACAGACGAGGCGCCAGTCGAGTCCGAAATATGAAGATAATCCCATTTGCGTACGTATTGCATACAACATTTTTTTGTAATAGGTTTCCAAATAAATATTTTGAAAACGCAACACATATTTTCTCGCCGTGCTTACAGATTTTTTCTGACTACACCAGTCGTGGAATCTGGTTCATCATAATAATAATCATTTATCTACTCCCATTAAAGTATATATTGATATTCAACTACTTTTGAGCAATTAATAGTATCTATAAACAAACAACGTGAGTTATGATTACTCTCGTTTCGGACGCCCATCGTCTTAATGGGATTAAAAGGTTTTCACGACGTTTCGAATGCTTGTATCTGCAATCGTCTTTAGGTGAATACTGAAGACGATTGCAGATACAAGCATTCGAAACGTCGTGAAAACCTTTTGAATCCATTAAGACGATGGACGTCCGAAACGAGAGTTATCAAGTTACCACATCGTCTACAACCTTCAAACAAACGTGAGATATAATAACTCACTACTATAACTCACTATAATAAATCGGAAAAGATTCTTGGAAAATATTCACGAACTGAATATCAAGATGGCTCTGTTCTTCTGTACAAGCCGTTTGGCCGAAAGGAAACAGTCCATTATTGTTATTGAGGGAAAGGGATAATTTTGACGTTTTCAAATTGAGTTAATACCTAATTATTCCGAATTTTGTGCTGAAAAAGATGAATTCAGATAGTGAAGATGAATTATTATGTACACCTCCAGAAATGAGACAAGTAGCTAATGTTACCATACAGAATTTATGGCCCGAAAAATCCCAAAACAAATATGAAGGTGTATACAAAAATTTTCAAGATTGGTGTAGCAGCAAAAACAGCAAGTCATGTTTCACAGAAAATGTACTTTTGGCATATTTTAGTGAACTTAGCACTAAATATAAAGCATCGTCCCTATGGACTTTCCACCCCATGCTAAGAAGCACACTCAACATAAATAATGGAATCAATATAGAGAATAATTTGAAATTACGCGCGTTTCTTAAACGTCAATCACAGAAACATGTAGCTAAAAAGGCAAAAACTTTTAGGCCAGCAACTCAATAATTTCCTAAATAAAGCTCCTGATGAGAAATATCTGGCGACAAAGGTAGTAGATCTCACAGTATTCAATCGTTTTTATCATCTAGTCAATTACATAATTTATTTTAGGTTGCTTCAATAATAGGCATTATGGGTGCTTGTCGTGCAGCAGAACTGCACTCTATGCAAATTACAGATTAAGAAGATCATGGATCTATTTTTATGGTCAATGTATCAAATACAAAAACAAAAATTGCCAGAAAATTCACTGTTACGGGAAATTTTTCTATCATAGTTAAGAAATATTCAAACCTTCGTCCTACTGATATATCGCAAACGATTTTATTCTTTGAATTTCAAAAAGGAAAATATCACTCACAAAGAATTGGCATTGATGAATTTGGAGCAATGGGGAAAGACATTGTCACATTTTCAATTTATATACAGGGCATTGTTTTCGCCGCTCGTCGGCAAATTTATTAGTAGATGCTGGAGGGGATATAACGGCACTGCAACGCCATGGCGTTTGGCGATCAACTACTGTGGCTGAGGGGTACGTTGATGATTCCGAAAAGAATAAGACAGATACTGCAAATGAAATATACAGTTCTATAATACCTCAACCAGTTAGTACATCAACAACGTATATGCAACAAACCCAAAATGAAACAATAAACTTGCATAATTCATTCCCACATATTCAGTTTACTGGTTATTCAAACTTTACAGTTGATTTTATGAATAAAAAAAACTAGTATTTACAATCAATATTTTTATAGCATTGTTATAGGTAACCATTGAGATTTGTGAATAAAGTTCTTTCTCTGTACTCGTATCTTAGTATTTATTGTTATAGTCGTAGATAAAGTATAGTATTCAACTTGTGGTAATGCTCATAACTCACTTGGTGAATGACAATACTCGCCTGCGGCTCGTGCTGCAAACTTCATCTGCGTGAGTTATGACCTACATTACCGCTCGTTAAATAATTTACTATTATTGCCCAATTACAGGACATAATTACAGGACAGAATTAAATTACAGGACATAATTAAATTTACATATTTAATATTTCAAATTTGTTTCACCTAATAACTAATTACTAACTAACTACTAACTAATAACTGATAATTATTTATATAGAACATTCAGTTATGAACAAGATGCAGTAGCGCAAGAATTCAAAAATGCAAAAATGTAATTCAAGTTCGATTTATATCAGTTTTTTTAATGATATCTCTTTTATGTGTCTTAGCGAAGTTCTCACACATCATCTTAATAGGTGATAGTGATATTATATTTGTTTTTACCGTGCCACAATAAAATGTGATATTTTTGCGTGACCCAAGTCTTGGAACCCCGAAGTTCAACTGCAGTCAACCTGGTTGTGCAGTAATTTATACAGAAATATAACTGAGGCACACTGTCTTCTTGTTTCCAGTAAGACAATTTGAAAGTGTTCAAGAAGTGCATTGTGATCTGAACCTCTCGGTGAATATGTTCACTGTAAATTTTGAGAATTTTCTTTGAACCTATCAAGGGTATATATATGGCAGTAATAGTGAGGACTCCAAATTATTGAGCAGTATTCCAATTTTGATCTCACATATGGATAATACAGAATTTTAATTGCATTTATATTTGTGAATTGCTGACAATTTCTTATGATGAAACCAAGAATTTTGTTGGCTTCAGAAGTTTTTTCGTTGATATGATCTACAAAAGACATCTTTGGATCGAAGAATACACCTAAATCTTTAGATTCTCTACATCGAGTTAGATTGATGCCCTGAACGCTATATGGATATTCAACAGGAGTACGTTTTCTGATGATGGTCATGACTTTACATTTTTCTATGTGTAGGTTGTTAACTGAACAGCACGTTTGCAAGTTATCTAGGTTTTGCTGAAGTAGGGGGCCATCAGCCGATTTCTCAATGGTAAAAATCTTCAAATCACCCGCGAAAAGTAGCTTCATACAGTCAAGTTTAGAAGTAAGATCATTATTGAATAATAAGAATAACAGGGTTCCTAGGTTTGACCCTTGTGGTACACCCGAAGTGACAATTACTCTATTATATTTGAATTCATTATACGCTACTATTTGGTATCGATTCGATCAAAATCTTTTGAAAAGTCTGTATAAATCACATCCACCTGACCTTGTTTGTCCAGAACAGTGCACACATATTGTGAGAAAATTGCTAAATTAGTTACTGTGGATCTATTGCTCATAAATCCATGTTAGTATTCGCATATTTGATTTATGGTAGCAAGGTAGCAAAATTGGAGATTATGGATATCTCCATTTTCCAGTATAGGGCAGATGTTTGCAAGTTTCCAGGCATCAGGGACGTTGCAGTTTCCAAGGAGGGATTATATATGGAGCATAGTGGAGTGGCCAGAACAGATCTACAATCTTTCACTAGGAATTATGGTATGGAGTCCAAACTAGAGGTCATTTTACTTTTAAGTTTTTTCATTTCTTTCTCCACTTCATCTTCTCTTATTTCAGGAATGCTAATGTTGGATTTTAATTCACTGTGTAGATTTTTTATGATGTTTTGTGACATTTTATGATTTTTTATAGTTGCTATTGAAAATAAGTTTTGTTGTTGAAAAAAAAAAGAATAGAAAGTCAAAAAATATAATTTCCAAGAAAAAGCAAGTTTTATTGAATAAAGACTATAATATCCAAGCGAAAAGATCCAATTTGAGCTAAACATTGTGCTGGTCTGCGACCGGATCTTACTAACTACGTATTGCAGGTAAAGCTGAACATTGTGCTGGTCCTTCAGCCTTGAGAATTAGCAATATGGAAACAAGAGGTAAAAGTGGGAATCTCAAAGCCAAAACAGGGGTGTCAAAAAAATTACAAAAAGCAAGGTGTCGGGGAAAATAAGTTGTCTCCAGCTTCGCTGAAAGTCACGAACAAGGAAATGGATCCTAGTATACAGTCTACAAAAAGTACCAAAAAGAAGTCAGTAGTATCCAAAGCAAGTTGTACATATCAAAGGAAGTTATTAGAAGCTCAAGTGAAAGCTGATGAAGAGTTGGCAAGAATAATGACCATACAGCTAGAAATGGAAAGAAAACTCGTATAAAATAGGTTGGCTCTAGAAAAGGCGAAATTGGAGGAAGAAGCTGAGGAAAACATTATAGAAGGTAATGAAGAACATCATCCGAAGATCCAAAAGAAAAGGTGGGTGATTGGTTGAGAAATATTGAGCAAACTGAGCGGAAACGGATGTTGTATGAAACGTCAGGTGAGAGGTCTTTGAAATCAATTACTTGTCAAAGTCAAAATGACAATCATATCATAGATTCAATTCTACCGAATGAGATCTCGAAATGTCCAAGTCACGATGACATATGTAATATGAAAAAAAAAATATTACTAGCAAGACAGACAATTGAGAAAGATTTGCCCATTTTCAGTGGTGAAATAACAGAATGGCCAATTTTTACCAACAATATGTGTCTACAACAAAAATCTTGTGTTTGTCTGATGAAGAAAATATGTGTAGACTACGTAAGGCATTGAAAGGTGATGCTCGGAGATCTGTTGAAGGTTTATTGTTATCCGCTTCATCGGTGAGTACCATTATGGATATTCTTATTCATTAATTTGACAGAGCAGATTTGATAGTTAAAACTCTTGTCAATAAAGCAAAGAACTTTCCACTCATTAGAAATAACGATTATAAAAGCTTAACTCATTTCGCAGAGGAAGTGTCCAACTTGGTGGTAACGCTAGAAGCCATGGAAATGGTGAATTACTTGGGATGTCCACAACTACTGGATGAGTTGATACAAAAGGTACCATTTTCGATGCGGATATCTTGGGGTGAAAAGGCATCCAGAGCCAAAGGACACTGTAACTTGCAAGATTTCAGAAAATGGATTTGGCAGAAATCGGAAGCTGCTAGTTATGTCCAGTCAATGGTGGATACTGGTAAGCCCTTGATTCAGTTTTCAAATAGAGATAAATTCAAAACTACTTTGATAACATCTCAGAATTCCCGATGTGTCACTCAAATAAAGTGTGTATTATGTAAACAAGGGCACAATTGGAGAAATGTCAGATGTTTTTGGATTATCCAATTGATGAAAAATGGAATTTTATCAAAAAGAATGGCATTTGTTTCTCTTGTCTGAGAAATAACCATAAAATAAAATTCTGTCGATTGAAAAAGAAGTGTAGGGTGAATAATATCGAGAAATTACATCATAAAGTTCTTCACAATGAAGCTTTCGACAGAATTATTGAATCTGGGTCAACTTTGACTCCAAAATTGTCGCTCATACCACTCAAACATATAGTTCTGAAATTCTACTTCGTTTTGCGCCAGTTATTATTAAAACAAAAAATACAGAAGTAAAAGTGTATGCATTATTTGATGAAGCTTCAACTGTCACTCTTATGGATGAGGAATTGGCAAATAGTTTAGGAATACAAGGTGAGAAAACCATTTTAGGACTGAAATGGACAGATATAGAATATTGCAGAAAAATCAGTTTTGATATTGCTGACAAGGATAGAAATGATATTTATAAATTATAAAACGTATATACATACAAGCATCTGAGGGGTATTGAGGAAGAAAAAATAGAAGAATATTTGGAGAAAGGCTTCGCAAAAAAGTTGGAAGAGGATGGTGCCTCAGACAGAATATGGTATTTATCACATTTTGGAGTGATTGATGAAAATAAGCCCAAAAAGATGAGGTTTGTATTCGACGCAGCAGCCAAAGTTCAGGGTAAGAGTTTGAACGATTTTGTTCTGAAAGGCCCAGATCTATTAAATTCTTCAGTAGGAATAATTTGGAAATTCAGGGAAAACCCCATAGAATTTTCGGCAGATATAAAAGAAATGTTCCATCAAATTTCTATAAGAGAAGAAGATAGACCAGGCCAGAGATTTTTATGGAGAAACAATTTTTATCATGAACCTGAAACATATGAAATGCAAGTCATGATTTTTGGAGCCATATCATCTCCATTTTGTGCACAGTATGTTAAGAATAAAAATGCTTTAGAATTCAAAAATAAATATCCTCAAGCTGTTGATAGTATTGTGAATAGGCATTACATGGATGATTATTTAGATAGTGTTTCAACAACTTCAGAAGCAATAAAGCTCATACAGGATGTTATTGAAGTACACAAGTCGGGAGGTTTCCTGTTACGTGGATGGGTTTCTAATTCCAGGGAAGTTTTCGAAAAAATTCCGGAAAAACTCAGGGGAGACGATAACATTTTGAAAGATAATACTTCACAAAAAATAATAGGGTTGAAGTGGATGCCTAAAGAAGATTATTTGTCATCTTCATTAAATTTTGCCAAAATTAATAAGGATATTCTTTTGGGAAGGATTTGGCCCACTAAGCGGGAAATTTTGAAAGTGCTTATGTCACTGTACGATTTACTGGGTTTATTAGGCAACTTCGTAGTGAAAGCCAAAATATTGCTTCAAGATATTTGGAGAAGCGGTTTAGATTGGGATGATAAAATCACTCCGAAACAAAATGAAAAATGGCAAGTATGGCTGAAAGATTTTGAAAAGGTTGAAAATTTGAAAATACCCAGATGTTACAATTTGAACCTAACTAAAGATTCTTCATTATAGCTACATATCTTCTGTGATTCTAGTGAACAAGCTTTTTCTTCAGTGGGATATTTTCGAGTTCAAAATAATGGTATTGTCAGAGTCTCTTCGGTAATGTCAAGAACTCAAGTGGCTCCATTGAAACCAATACTGACAGTCCCACGTTTAGAATTGCAGGCAGCTGTGATGGGCTCTCGACTAGCAAACAATATCAAGAGGGAACATTCGCTGGAAATAAAGGAAACATTTTTCTGGACTGACTCAAGAATAGTGCTTTGCTGGTTGAAATCAGATGTGAAGCGTTTCAAGACTTTCGTCGCTCACAGAGTAGGTGTAATTCAGGAGAATTCCAATGTGAATGATTGGAATTGGATACCTTCAAAAATGAACGTAGCTGACGAAGCAACAAGAAATTATAGGGAAACAAATTTGGATATAGAAGGCAGTTGGTTTGAAGGTCCAGAGTTTTTATATCATGAAAACATTTTTTGGCCAAGATTAGAAATGAAAGAAACAGAATGCATTTCGTCTGAAGAAATGAAGAAAACAGAATTGCCTGAAGAATTGATTTTGTTGCATACTGTATGTGAAAAAATTGATTATTTACCAGATTGTATGAAATTTTCAAATTATATTAAATTGCTCAGATCTACAGCTTATGTTTCAAGATTTATTGCAAATCTGAAAAGAAAATGAGTATGATTATCAAAAGAAGAACTCACCTGGACAGAACTTCAAAAAGCAGAAGAACTTTGGTGTCTTAAAGTTCAAGAAGATTGCTTCTCAGATGAACTCAACTCATTTCGACATGGAGAAGAGATTTAAAAAAACAGTAGATTGTTTTGATTATCCCCCTGTTTAGAAAACAATGTTATTCGTATTAGAGGTAGAATTGATAATTCAAAAGATCTTTCTCACGAAACGAAACGCCCTATAATATTATGTAATTGTCATTATTTTACTTGACTATTAGTTGAACATTATCATAAAAAGAATGCTCATGCTGGACTTCAGTTGTCTCTCAATGAAATAAGGCAGAAATTTTGGATTGTGCAAGCAAGAAAGTTGACATCAAGAGTTTTGTAATTTTTGTAAAATAAGAAGAGCCAAACCCATAGTACCGCAAATGGGACAGCTTCCCTATATGATATTATCGAGACCACCAAGAGCATTCAGTTATGTTAGTATGGATTATTTTGGTCCAATCATGGTAGCCATTGGTCGGCGTCGTGAAAAGCGGTATGGAGTTCTCTTCACGTGTTTATCTATTCGTGCTATTCATATCGAGTTGGCTGATTCACTGTCCACCGATTCCGCCATATTGGCTATAAGACGATTCATATCCAGAAGAGGACAACCAGACACTATTTGGAGCGATAATGGTACCAACCTCACCTCTGCTCAAAAAAAAATTGAGGAACGCCATAGAAAATTTGGACGAGGATTTGGTCAACAGAAATTTAGCAGCCCAAGAAATTAATTGGAAATTCAATTCTCCAGCTAGTCCTCATTTTGGAGGAGCATGGGAAAGAATGCTACGATCAGTTGAAAATGTCTTACGAGTCACACTTGAAGAAAAATTACCCAGACAGGAAGTTCTTCAAACACTGTTAGCAGAAGCAGAACATACAGTGAACAGTCGACCTATAACGATGTATCTTCCACTGCCGACGATTCTGAGAGCCTCACACCCAACCATTTCCTTATTGGAACTTCAAGTATTGCCAAGCCATCTATTATCATGGACTCCGAAAAAAGGAACTTGAAAAAACAATGGCAATTTTCTCAACAATTGACAGAATCTTTTTGGAATCGATGGATTCGGGAATACTTGCCAACTCTCATCAAGCGATCGAAGTGGTTAGAAAAAAAGACGAGTTTGAAGAAAAATTATCTGGTGGTGGTAATGGATAACGAACTTTCAAGAAACAATTTGCCTTTGGAAAAATTGTTGATGTATTTCCAGGAAGAGATGGCATGGTCCGAGTGGTCAACGTCCAAGTCAAGAACAGTATTTATCGTCGACCTGTAGTGAAACTATGTCCAGTTGATTTTTTAGAAGAATGTATTTGATGTGCATTCCCGCATCTCAAGTACAGGGAGGAGGATGTTGGATTTTAATTCACTCTGTAGATTTTTTATGATGTTTTGTGACATTTTATGATTTTTTTATAGTTGCTATTGAAAAGAAGTTTTGTTGTTGAAAAAAAAGAATAGAAAGTCGAAAAATATAATTTCCAAGAAAAAGCAAGTTTTATTGAATAAAGACTATAATATCCAAGCGAAAAGATCCAATTTGAGCTAAACATTGTGCTGGTATCCGACCGGATCTTACTAACTACGTATTGCAGGTAAAGCTAAACAGCTAATAATTTATTTGTAACGATTGCTTGCCCATCCGGGTTTTCATTCCGAGGGAGATAAACAATACTGAAAAATGTGGAGAATGCATTCACTGTATTTAGAGGTTCAGTTATTTCTTGACCTTTATGATACATTTTGGCTGGAAGTCTTGATTTCTGTTTTTTTGAGTGGATGTAACTCCAGAAAAGTTTAGGGTCCTTCTGAATGGATGACTAGACGTTCAGCAGGTAGGATTGGTAGGCCTGATCAATTAGTATTTTAACGTTGCTTCGAAGATTTTTATAGTGATTCAAGTAAAACTCAGACTCAGTTTATTTATATTTTTCAAGGTAATTAGATTTTTTGCGTATATTTTGAATAATTTCACTGGAGTACTAGCTTTGGTATTTGTGACCCTTTGTTTTATATATTGGTATATTATCATCGAACATTTTATATATCCTTCCATATAACATACTAACTACAAGATTGACGTCCGTGTAGCTGTTTAGAAATGACCAGTCGCATCCTTGCAAGACCTTGTGAAGCGATGGATAATCTGCTCTCTTGAAATTATATGCTTTTTCGTATTTTTCTATTTCAAAGGTTTTGAATTCGGATTCTGAGGTGATTTCGAAGTCAATTATTAATGATGGGTCATATGGGTCTTCACTCAGTAGTGGGGTGTTGTCAAGGTCAAGTAGTCAGTTCGAGGAGTTCAGTACGCTGTTGAATTGTTTCAGGCTGAAAAAGTCTGAGAAGTTTTTTGCAAGTAGAGTTTCACTATCATCAACATTATTCGCAAAGTTTGTTATATTGAAATCTCCCATAACAATTATATCCCTATTAAATATGTTGTGCTGTTGTTCAACTGACTAAAAAAAGAGCTCATAGTCAGCTACAGTAGTAGTTGGGGTAATATAAATGACAAATACATAAAATGAGGTATTAGACTAGGAGGAATCGGCGCATGAGTACCGAAAACTATTCCACCTCAATTTTTTCATGCGATCCTCTTCAAATTGCCCTACTGATGATACAAATGCATGTTGCCATGGGGCAACCCCGTGCCATATTGTTTAAACCGAAATTGTTTGAACAATTGCAAGGAATTGTTATTTTTCAACCGGACAAATTTTTTTTATATTCTTTATTAAAATACAAATGAAAAGGTCCCATGACTTTTCACGATAAAGTTAATATTTTTAGAGATATTAATTTTTGAAGGTTCAAAAAATCTCATATTTTGGTACTTTTGACCCATGAAAAATATATAACAAAAAAAAATCGAAATAATATTTTTTTTTTAATTCTTTATACAATAGTTAATAACATTCTTAATAGAGATTTAAAAAAATTTCATTGATTATACCTGTTTTTTAATTATTAATTTCGCGCGCTCACAAGTATGCATCGCTTACCTTTAAGTATCGCCGTCTCTCTCTGACTCATGCGCTGCATCGGCCTCTCTGTTTCCTGAATCATTATTTATCATTCATCTTGAAAACTATTAACTTTTTTAGGATTGTTAAAGAGAGCAATGTTATTAACAATAAATTGTCTACAATTTGTTTTTGACAAATTTTTTTCTGGAATCAATTTTACAAACGTTATTTAAGCATGAATCGGAACATGTAATTAAAATTACTTTTTTATCAATTTATATTATTTTTAATAAACAAAAAAAATATTTTCCTTACTTAGGCAAAATCATATACACATCATGATACATATACATATAAGTATTTTTTATGTTATTATTTTTCAATTCGAACATTTAAGTGCTTACCAATATCTTTTCATTATTTATATATAATTGTGATTCCAAAAAATTTTAAATACCATTATATATTATTATTGTTGATAAAAATTCATAAATTACTATGATAATAACAAAAAAATAATATAAATGATAAAAAAGTAATTTTAATTACATGTTCCGATTCATGCTTGAATAACGTTTGTAAAATTGATTCCAGAAAAAAATTTGTCAAAAACAAATTGTAGACAATTTAATTGTTAATAACACTGCTCTCTTTAACAATCTTAAAAAAGTTAATAGTTTTTAAGATAAATGATAAATAATGATTCAGGAAACAGAGAGGCCGATGCAGCGCATGAGTCAGAGAGAGACGGCGATACTTAAAGGTAAGCGATGCATACTTGTGAGCGCGCGAAATTGATAATTAAAAAACAGGTATAATCAATGAAATTTTTTTAAATCTCCATTGAGAATGTTTTCAACTATTGTATAAAGAATTCAAAAAAAATCATTATTTCGATTTTTTTTTTTAAATATATTTTTCATGGGTCAAAAGTACCCAAATATGAGATTTTTTGAACCTTTAAAAATTCATATCTCTAAAAATATTAACTTTATTGTGAAAAGTCATACAACCTTTTTCATTTGTATTTTGATAAAGAATATAAAAAAAAATTGTCCGCTTGGAAAATAACAATTCCTTGCAATTGTTTAAACAATTTCGGTTTAAACAATATGGCACGGGGTTGCCCCATGGCAACATGCATTTATATCATCAGTAGGGCAATTTGAAGAGGATCGCATGAAAAAATTGAGGTGGAATAGTTTTCGGTACTCATTCGCCGATTCCTCCTAGTCTATATGGCCGATTGAACATTTGCACCCTACAATATCTATCGTAGGTACGTTTTCTTTGAACATATCAAGGTTCAGTTTCTCACTATTCAGGAACGTTTTACACCCTAGTAACACACCACCACCAGTTTGTAGATCAGATTCACTCGAGTTGCGGTCTGATCTATGTATTGTGTGAGTATCAGGGAAAACCTCACTGCTGCTGATGTCCTCTTGTAACTGCTTAATGCTTAATGCGTAATGCTACCAAATCATACTCCCCTTCAGATACTCTGTGGAAGAACTTTGAAACCTTGCTTCGCATTCCTCTCACGTTTTGATAGTTGCATTCATGATTGTGGGTGAGGTTGAGCAGACCCAGTTTGAAGTGGACACAATTTTTGGTGAACCATTAACGTATTTGATTCTGCAATTCGTATCCCCTTGGTTATGGCGTTCCGTTAGTTCAGTTTTTACAAGTTTATAATTATCCAACTGTCGACGTGTACGATCGAAAGCTCTATACTCTTGATGGTATTTGATATTTTTCGCGTTTTTTATTACTCGATGAACATCATTCTCTTCTCTTAGTGTAATTTTTAGTGGACGTATTTTGTTATTATCGAACCTGCCCAGTCTGCCTATGTTGGAGATCTGAAGCAGGTTATCTGGATTTATTGCTTCCATGACTATTGCTTTGACTATTGCTTCCTTTTCGGCATTTCTAATAACATCGAGAGTTTGATTTTGATCCCGATGCTCTTTTATGGCAAATATTTTCTTTTGTTACGCTCATTCAGTTCTTCGATGATCTCTTCGAATGATGGGTTACCATTATCAGGCTGATCAGATTTTGTGTCTTTAACGTTTTTTATTTCGTTTCTCAAAGTTTCAACCTCAGTTCGTCGTTCTTGTACTAGCTGAACCATTGTTGTTAACTGTAAGAAGCCTGTATTGCACTCCTTGCTGAAAAATTTCAGAATTCTTTATTTGAGTGGCATCCATTTCAGTTCAGTTGCTGTTAATCCTGAGCATTCTGATGCTGCATATACATAACTTCTATACTAGTCATTTTCAAACTTAGACTTAGAAAATGAAGTTTTGTTGGGTTATTCCATGAAATGTTCACGAAAATTGCATATTTTTCTGAATATTATTGAAGACCACGTCTATTGAATTTTGAAAAAAATATTTGAATTTTATAAAACATGTTCATCAACTTTAGGGCAACACAAAGTGGTTGATTATATGTGGACGGCAGGGGGGGCTACTCGGGTGCTTCGATATGAACAGATAAATGCTGCATAACTTCCCATTGCATGACTTCCCATTATCTGAACTAAGGAAATTCCTACATTTACCTAGACTGAAAATCTATGTTTTCGATTTTTTCACTGAACTTTGAGCTATGCTGGGAAAACTTCAGCAGAATCCAAGATAGATTCATTCTACAAAAAAAATATCAGATGTATCACGTCCTTAGAATTTATATATCCATTACACCTATTGACAGTCACATGCCCGAGATCGCCTTTCGCCAACGTACTATCAGAAAGATTTTGCTGGGTCTCAACACCAACAAAGCCTGTGGATCTGACGGAATCCCGCCGATTGTTCTCAAGAAATATGCCCCCGAACTAACACCTGTTCTTTGCAAGTTGTTCAACCACTCTTACAATTTGGGGGTATTTCCGTCCAATTGGAAAATTGCAAGAGTGCAGCCAGTCCCTAGAAAAGGCAAAGGGGCCCTACCTAGCAACTACAGACCTACCGCGCTGCTATCTATTGTTTCAAAGGTCATGGAAAGAGCCATCAACATCGGGCTCATGAAATATCTGAAAGACTCAGGAATTGTCAACGATAGGCAATATGGCTTCCGCCATCAGAGATCAACTGGTGACCTGCTCGCTTACGTCTCACATATATGGCAGCTATCTATTGAAAAGTATGGAGAAACTCTAGCTGTGGCATTAGATATCTCCAAGGCGTTCGATCGAGTTTGGCACCAGGGACTCCTCGCCAAGCTTCCGTCTTATGGCTTGCCCCCTCAGCTGTGTTCTCTGCTTGCTAGATTTCTCTCAAACAGTTCTCTCCATGAAGTGGTCGATGGAGTTTCATCTGACACTCTACTCATAAATGCTGGTGTTCCGCAAGGATCCATTCTCGCACCAACACTATTTCTACTTCACATCAACGACCTGTTGAAAGCAACTTCATGTCCAGTACACAGCTTTGCCGATGATAGTACCCTCCATACCGCTTTCTCTTCCAGGGCCCCTATATCAGCCCGTGAAACCAGAAATGAACGAGGAAGAAATGTTAATAATATAAATATGGACTTAGCAACAGTTCTCGAATGGGGATCTAATAACTTGGTAGAATTCAATGCAAACAAAACACAAGCATGTCTTTTCTCTAGAAAAGCCGATCTCACTGTGCCTAACATAACTTTGTCAGGAGTGGCCATACCACTGAAGCCATCCATGTCGATGCTTGGTATTACTATCAGCAATAGCCTTTCCTGGGAAAATCACGTGAGGTCCATTGCCAAAAGTGCATCCCAAAAGCTTGGTTTTCTGTTTCGTGCCAAGAGCTGTTTCACCCCCAGTCAGCTGCTTATGATCTATAAGGCACAGATCCGACCTGTCCTGGAATACTGTTCCCATATTTGGAGTGCGGCACCTAAACATATCCTGAGGCTATTGGATTCTGTCCAAAAAAGGGCAATTCTTCTCGTCGGTGATGCCTCGCTTACAAACTCGCTCACTTGTCTGGAACACCGTAGAAAAGTTGGCGATTTGTCTCTATTTTATAGATATTTTCATGGGCGATGCTCTTCTGAAATATCAACAATCGTTTCCGCTTTGGCAGTCTCTTCGAGATTAACTCGTCAAGTTCAGCCATCACACCCCTCCGTGGTCACTTTGGAGACCTGCAGAACATCACTTTCCAAAGACTCGTTCATCCAACGAACAGCGAGGCTTTGGAACTCATTGCCTAGGGAGGTGTTCCCCGAGGCATACAACCTTCAGAAATTCAAGAAGAACACCAACTCCTACCTTCTTTCCCTAGGTTCCCATGATGTTCTCTGAACATTACAGGATATCCCTTTTCGTGGGAACCAGAACATTAAAAAAAAAAAAAAATGCTGGAAATTATTCAAAAATTGAGGACTTTCCACTGTATTCACATTACCTTGTGTTTTTTCCGCAAGTATTATTTAGAATGTTAAGGTTGAAAAATATATTACAAGACAGTCAAAATATCATTTCATACCTGTAGTTAGATTGTCGCTGACAAACTCCACAACTATACAACCATTTATCATATTCAATTCACAGTAAGACGAGTATCAATGAGTCCAAATAGAAATGAATTCATGAATGAATCTTCTGACCAATAGTGACTGGGTCACTTCCTATTGGGGACGTCACCCAATATATATATATATATATATATATATATATATATATATATATATATATATATATATATATAATATAAAGCTGATTATATTTGGGGTTGCAGTCAGGTATAGGACTGATTAGGAAAACTCTTTGGTATCCGTCAAGCTTTCGGCAATCTTTATTGCCTTCCTCAGGTGTCGACTACAATGGTATGGATTACATTATGAAAAGATATATTGTTTGTCTAGTTAGTAACGTGAGATTGATGTAAAATTAGCACATTAAATGAACAGAAATTCATGAAAGATGAAAAAAAATTTGACAATGACAACTGTAATCGGTGTTTCTTTTGTAATAAATTCAGAATCAAGGCGGAAAATTTTGATCACAGGGTGGTCTATTCATTTCTAGCAAGTTAGTATAGATTTGCGTGAGATTCTATCAGTTCTTTTATTCATTGATTCCTTATCATTTTTTATGTGAACCATCTCTAGAAATATCCTTTTGTTTTCATTGGTCTGGTTATCTAGAATTTCTCTATTATCATTTGTTCATATTTATTCTATAATGTTTATCTTGTAAGTTATTTTAGCTCACTATTCGATTTCTATTAGATTACCTAAAAAGAGGATACTCGTTGGATTTATCTGTTTGTAATAAATGAATAAATAAATCATAGTCCATCCGATGATCTCTTTTATTCACATGTTCAGAAAAAGCACATGAATTAACGTCACGTTTACAGTCGCTCTTATGGGATATGATACGACCCTTAAGGTTCCTTGATGGTTGACCGTCATACGTTTCAGAACAGTTTCTACAAGGTATTCTATAAACAACATTAAATTTTTGTTTATTTTGAATCGAAGTTTCCACGTTTGTGATTTTGATATTTTGACATGGGGAAGAGATTTAAATACCATTCCTTCTGCTCTGGAATGTTGTTCGGATATTGAATGGATTGAAGAGTTTCTTTGGATAAAAAGTAATTTATTGATGAAATTTTCTGGATAGGAATTTTCTAGTAATATTATCTGAAATTCGATTAGACATTTTTGTCGTAAATTGATATGAGTGATTCTTTCGATTCTAGTTTTCATAGCTGTTTATCAAATTGATTTTCATTTTTTGTGGATGGTATGAATATTAGTTGATAAGTCTATTACTACATATTGGTTTTCTGTACCATTTTGTAATAATGGCATTTTGTTTGGTTCTGATTAGACTCATATCTGAGAATAGTATACTATTTTGTATTTCTTTTTCTGAAGTGAATTGGATATTGCTGTCATAAGAATTGAAAATGGATAGAATCTCTCCAATAATATCATAAGGTGAAGATAAAATCAAGTCATCCATAAAACGTTTGATAAAAGGAATGTTAAAGTTCACTTAAGAAACAGAAGTATCGAGTAAATCATCCATAACATAGTTAGCCAAAATAGGGGAAATATTGGATCCCATAGGAGTTCTAAAAATGTGTTAAAAAAAATTATCGTCGAATACAAAATACGTTAAATCAAAAATGAATGTTAATATGTTCATAATATGGGACTCATCAAGGGTGCAATAATTTTTTATTTGGGCCCATTTTTTGGAGATACATTTTTTAATTATTGTTAATGGTAAACCAGTGAAGAGGGAAATCACATAAAGACGGGTAGGATGGGTTTTCTGTTTCATAAGCATTAGTTAATATCTTGGTTAAAAATCCAGAGAGTTTACTAGTGGGAGTAGCAATGGAAGATACTATTGGTCTCATTGATAGGATTGGTTTATGAATTTTTGGTAATTTATAAAAATGAGGAGCTACCAAATTGTAAATCATTAGAGATTTTGCTGTAGAAGTATGAATTTTTTGGGTATCTCTGAGTTTTGAAACAATTTCATTAGCTTTTTGCTGTAAAGTACAAGTGGGATCAGATTTGAGTTGTTTGTAAAACTGTTCATCTTCTAATAAGGTCTTTACTTTTGTCAATATACTCATTTTTATACATTGCCACAGTTAAATTTCCTTTATTACTGTATTATGATAATTTCTGGGTTTTCTTTCAAGTATTTTTTGTTTTCAAATATAGTTCATTAAAAAAATGCAAATTTCGATTATTTTTATGAAAGAAATTTGTTATAATGTTGGTAAATTGAGATCTGAATATATTTTTCCTATCATCATCAAATGTTTGTAGGATATATTCCAAGTCAGCTAGGAGATGTGGAATATTGATATCATAGTTATTGGGAGACATACTGAATTTTGTGCCAAGTGATAGGAAATAAAAATCAATTTGATAATATCAATTCAAGACAAAAATGTCTAATCGAATTTCAGAAAATATTACTAGAAAATTCCTATCCAAAAAATCTCATCAATGAATTACTTTTCAACCAAAGAAACTCTTCAATCCCTTCAATAACCGAACAGAATTCCAGAACAGAAGAAATGGGAACATCTATATTCAGATCTCTTCCCCATGTCCACGACCTCACTCCAAAACTTATAAATGTATTGAAAAATAAAAATATCAAAATCGCAAAGAAAAATTCTAAGTTTGATTCAAAATAAACAAAAATCTAATGTTGTTTATAGAATACCTTGTAGAGACTGTTCTAAAACGTATGTCGGTCAAACATCAAGAAACCTTAACAGTCGTATCATATCCCATAAGAGCGACTGTAAACATAAAGTTAATTCATGTGCTTTTTCTGAACATGTGAATAAAAGAGATCATCGAATGGACTATGATAATACAGAAATTCTAGATAACGAGACCAATGAAAACGGAAGAATATTCCTAGAGATGGTTCACATATAAAATTATAAGGAATAATTCAAACAATCTTACGCAAATCTATACTTACTTGCTAGAAATGAATAGAAGAAAAGATATATCACCCTGTGATCAAAATTTTCCGCCTTGATTCTGAATTGATCACAAAAGAAGTTGTCATTGTTAATTTTTTTTTCATCTTTCATGAAT
Source organism: Gonioctena quinquepunctata (assembly GCA_018342105.1). Taxonomy (NCBI): domain Eukaryota; kingdom Metazoa; phylum Arthropoda; class Insecta; order Coleoptera; family Chrysomelidae; genus Gonioctena; species Gonioctena quinquepunctata. The sequence continues at coordinate 92,040 of JAFIRS010002580.1, read as the reverse complement.
TTCTGTTCATTTAATGTGCTAATATTACATCACTTTCACGTTAGTGAGTAGACAAACAATATATCTTTTCATAATGTAATCCATACCATTGTAGTCGTCCTGAGGAAGGCAATAAAGATTGTCGAAAGCTTGACGGATACCAAAGAGTTTTTCTAATCAGCCCTATACCTGACTGCAACCCCAAATAGAATAGAATAGAATATATATATATATATATATATATATATATATATATATATATATATATATTGTAATGATGGGTTATTTATATGATTTTAAATTTGTATATTTTTAAGAATTTATTTCATAGATTATATTTCTGAATCCCTATCATAACAAATGGAAAATACCGGCTATGTTATGTAACCTTTTCTTTTTCGAAGCCTTTTACCTTATCCCAGCTCAGTCAGGTACGCCTATCAACATGAATCACTTCTTCTCAGTAGCCGGTTCCTGTAATCGGTGTTGCCTACTATGGCACTGACGATTCGATAAAAAAATCTGTTCAGTGGAGGAAAGTGAGGTTAGAAATTGAAAAATAAACACAAGTTTGCAGAGCATAATCAACTTTGTTGGTGTTCATTCAAATCAAAACTTATAAATACCCTACTCTGCGATAGCTACCTTATACTAGCCAAACAATGATATAAAAGTTTGAACCTATTATCAGTCTTTGAGCATGAAATTTTATGAACGTTCAACCCAAACAGTATAACCAGTGGTTTAGACACGTGAAGTTATTGGTTTAATGTGAAAGTAGCACTTCGATGAGTTCGGATATTAGTATACCTTGTTGCTGCCTTTCTATTGAAGTTTCCAGTCCGGTGGACGTATTTCTGGGATCTCAATGACAGCTCACATGCACTCCTTCCAAGATTCATCCTCTAGACCAGGTGGGTGGAATTTTTATTGACTATTTACTTCTTCAGTTCTGCTTTTCGAAAATTCTTCTCATTCGGGAGTTTTTAATAATAGGTTATTTTGTATTATCTATAATACTTCTCTTAAAATTTTCTAGGTGGCTTCACCTTTTTTACTTTTTTCAATCTCCTCGAGAGCTTGTTTTCCTGATCCATAGCAACACTCACAAATTTTTATTTTTTCACAGATTTCCGAATTTGTATCACTTCCTACCAAATTATTTGCTGTTCTAATTGATATTAATGATTTTATGAATGATATCTAATTCTAACTCTTATTTACAAATTCTTATAAAATTATAATTTTTCAATTTCTGCCATTGCATTTTATTGTATATTATCACTTTTCCCAGACAAACTCTTTCTAATCCCATTGGTGGGTTTCCTGTTGATGTGAATTGTCATACAGGATGTTCAAAATTTATCTATACGTTGATCTTACTTCAATTCAATGTTTGCTATAAATTTCAATTTTGATATGGTTTGATAGTGGATGTTCATCAGATATATCGTTGGATATATAATTTCTCATGTCGTCTCTACTGTTAATACTGTTAGTATCTTTTTTATGTGAATCATTTCGAGGAAATTACTAACTCTTGTATTTTTGCCTTTGTCAAAATTTCAACCTTGTCAAAATCGAATTTATGTTGATTTTCCTTTTCATGTTTATACAATGCTGTAAATATTATTTGTATTTCGTAATCGATGTGCTATTGTTATGTTGTAATTTTCTACTGTTTTGCTGATTTTATTGGATAATTTTTGAACGTATAGTAAGGGGAAATATATTTGGTTGTTTTTTTTTTGGGTAGTTATTTTCTTCGTGGAAAAAATGATCAAAAAAAGGATACATGCTATTTATAATAAAACAAAAAAAACAACAAAATCTATACCCTTACCATACGTACAAAAATCATCCAATAAAATCAGCAAAACACTGAAAAAATACAACATAACATTAGCACATCGATTACAAAATACAAATAACAAAAAAAAAAAAAAATATAGGTTAATCCAAACAATACGTACAGCATTGTCCAAACATGGAAAGGAAAATTTCGATTCTGACAAGGTTCAAATTATGACAAAGGAAAAAATCCAAAAGTTAGAAATTTCCCCGAAATGATTCACATAAAAAAAGACACAAACAGTATTATCAATATGAGCGAGATAAAAAAACCCCAATCGAAACTACAATAACTTATTTTAAACACTCATTCCACGACAAAAAATACAAAAAGTAAAATAAACGGATCTTTACATTTTTACACGGTAAAGTCTTGAATGAATTATAACAGTAGAGCACACATACTATAACTGAATATGTCAAACACTCCAATATATTTAAAAAAAAACAATAACAGATTAAACAGACTCGATACCAACAATCTCAGCCATTGAACAACGTCCATTTCAATCGTGGAATATGAACAAGAAATGATGAAAGAATAACTGTAAAATTATATTGTGAGTTTTGAACTTCTCTTTGAATTTTAATCGTATTTGATGTTATGTAACGTATTTTGTTTTTAACTTTACATGTTTTACATTATTTTTTGAGAATTTACCAGAAGATGACATGAATAATGTGGAAACGTAGTACCGAATAAAATATACATAGACTGGCTAAGGCACTTACTCCGAGAAAATGAAGAAAATAAACATACGAGGTCAAGATTTATTTATTTTATATATATATATATATATATATATATATATATTGTTATATAATGATGTTTTGTAAATAGAAATTGTTGTTATTAAATGAAGATATAACAAATTATTTTGTTATTATTTCGCCCCACGTTTTGGGTGCCAATTGTTATATAATGATAATTTGCAAATATTAATTAATTTTATAATTGAATTTTGTTATTATTATTATTATCAATATATTTTTGCACCGCGTTGGGCGCCATTTGTTATATTTTGTTGATATAAATAATAATAGTTGTTATTATATAGTGAAGATTGCTAATAGTTTTTGCTATTCTTTGTGAGCCAAATTGATATTATATAGATAGATATTTTCGCCCTGTATATGTATTGTATGCTGTAATAATAATTGCTAGCAAACGTCACTGTTCTCTCGTCACGCTACTGCCAATTGTTATCACTTTTCTCACCACGGCTAAGCAACAGTTGGTACGCCTCTTACCTCAGATAGCCGATTCAGGCAATAGAGCCACTAGCCATTGCTGTCTAATTTCAGTTTATTCAATGGTCATTGTTATGATTGTTGATCATTGTAAGAAAACAAACAACAAAGTATCAAAAAGCAATTATTTCCTTTATTCAGGAAGACTTAATTGTACCTGGCCTACGAGAAATAACTTATAGTAATGTGAATCTACAAATATTCACGGATAATCATTAAAATCAAGTCATGGATAGATAGACAGAACCTCACTTTTTCCTTGAGAGTGAATTTTTCTTTTATGGTTCAAAATAAAGTGGAATAAAGTTCTTCAGATGTGAGATACGTTATTTGTGATATTGTTCATCGACCGGATGTGCACTATTAAAGTTTTTATACCTGCTGGAGATGTCAGTGTTCAAGATATGCCCTGAAACTGGATCCTTTCTCACTCCAAGCTCTATCAGGAACTCCAATACCATAATTCAGGAACCATACATATGCAGAATTCAGCTTTGGACACTTGGATATGTTGTCTAATTAAGGTAATATTGGTTTTTCTCTTCTAATGTTGGAATAATTGAATTTTTTCTTTCTCCCAAAATGTTGCGTGGCATTCCCTTGTAAATTTATTTTCGATCTCCTTGTGGCTTTGTTTGTTGCTCCCTTGGATACCAATTTTCCCTCTTCTTTTTCATTTGAATGTTTGAATTCGCGCACCAAATTGTCACATTTCACTGTTTGAGTTCATCTTATATAATTTATATATACAACTATTTTCCCATTCTTATTACTATGTACATATTTCGATAATAATTGCTTATGACATCACCCCGTTGTTATTCTCTCACAATTTCCAATTTTCCATATGACCATCTATTCCCTGATCACGTGGTCAGTCATCCTCAAGTGTTCTGTCAGAGAGGATAGTTGAGTTTTACATCCCATGTAGTAAGAGTTCGCACATATCAAATAAGCAATTGTTAGAAAGTGACGAAGGTAAGGAAAAATTCAATTATTTTGCGATATAGATAAACTTGTTAGCAACATTTTTATGCATAGTTATCTCTACCAGTTTTTCCACAAAAAGCTTTTTGGTACAAAATGGTGTTGTTTCCTAAATTGGACCGTTAGTGGGAGCGGATGTTGGACCGGTCCAATTTGGGAGACGATCGCAATTTAATTATTTTTCCTCACTATTTCCGTACGTTTGTCAAGAAAAGGCTTTTTTTTAGATATCAGTATGTCACGCAAATACAGTGAGTGGTCCAAAGAAGATTTGGTTTTAGCTGTCAATGCAGTTCGCCAAGAAAATATTGGAGTGAACGAAGCTGCTCAAAGATATGGTGTACCACAAACCACGCTGAAACGATATCTTGAGAACCAAAAAGAAGGGCCCATAGTCACTGAACGTTCTGGCCGGCGGCCTGTATTTACCGAAGAAATGGAAAAAGAGTTAGTGGCCATATACTTCAATTTGAAGAAAGATTTTTCGGCCTTACTATATAAAATGTTAGGAAACTCGCCTTTGATATTGCAAAAATGTACGGAATTCCACATTGTTTCAATGTTGAAAATGGATTAGCAGAAAAAAAATGGTTCTATAAGTTTATGAAAAAAAATTCCAAATCATCACCAGAAGCCACATCTCTTGCCAGAATGAGAGGTTTCAGTAAAGAGAGGGTGGACGCATGTTTTAAGATGTTAGAAGAACTAGTAGATAAGCGTGAAATCACTGGCACAACATTTTTTAATGAAGACGAAAGTGGCTCCACTACTTTCCAGAAAAAACCACAAAAGATAGTTGGCCTGAAAGGCAAACATCAGATTGGATCAGCAAGCAGTGGTGAGCGGGGAGTAAATACCACTATTGTATGTTGTGTAAGCGCTTCGGGCTCATTTATACCGCCTACTTTCATTTTCAAGCGGAAACGGTTAGCTCCAGAATTGACGAAGGGAGCCCCAATAGGAAGCGAAGTGGCTATTCCTGATTCGGGATACATCACAAGTGGACTCTTTGCACAATGGCTTCGCCAGTTCAAAAAGAATGTAGTATGTTCGAAAGAAGAGCCAGTTATTTTACTCTTAGATGGTCATTCCACCCACAGCTAAAATTCAGAAGCATTGTTATTTGCAAGGGATAATGGCATTATTATGTTACAATTGCCTAGCCATACAACACACCGTATGCAACCACTTGATGTTGCCTTTTTCCGGCCTCTCGGAATTTACTACGTCCATGCACAGGAAACATATCTAAGGCAACATGTAGGAAAACAAATAACTCAATACGACGTAGTTGCATTACTTGCAGAAGCTTACGGTAGAGCAGCAACCGTCGGCGTTGCTGAAAATGCCCTCAAAGCTTCTGGCATCTGGCCATGTATTCAAAGATCACCATTTTGCTGCTTCAGAAGCACTGAAAGAAAAATATGTGTGGCAATGCTGCACCAACCCCAACATGTGATAATGTTCTACCTACACCAGCAGAAAGTTTCGCAAAGTTGTTGAATATTGTTTTCCCATTGCCGCAGGCAATCGATGGTACCTCGAGGCAAAAAAAACAACAAGATGCTGAAATTCTAACGAGTACCCCTTACAAAGAAAATTTGGAGCAGCAGAAAAGAAAAACACAGGAAGAGGCAGAGGCAAAATTGAAAAAATTTTAACAGTAACCAGGAGAAGCCAAAGAAAAAGAGAACAAAATTGGAAGCGATAAAAGAGAAGCGGAAGTAAAACAACAGAAGATAGAAGAAGAGGCAGCAGCGAAATTGAAACGGAAAGAGTTTTTAGATAACAGTAAAATAAAAAGACCCAGAAAAATATAAATTGTCGGAGAGCGATGACACATCTGAGGAATTTGAAGCAAGTGGATCATCTTCTGGTGGTGGAAGTTTCGAAAATGATTTGATTGAAACCAATGATTTGAAGGATTTTGATCGTAATGAATTGAAAGTCAATGACTACGTCATCGTGTGTTTACAAGACGAGGAAAATAATGATGTCTATTATGCTGGACAAATTGTGCAGGAGAAATCATCGAAAGGTGCAATTGAAGTTTCTTTTTTGCGAAAGTCTGCTAAACTAAACACAACATTTTTCTTTCCGGCCGTACCTGATGTTTCTGTAGTTGATGATTGTGACGTGAAGAAACTACCAATCCCACAGAAACACGGCCAAACAAAACGTCAACAAGCCAGTATTACATTTGGTATTGAGTTTAACTTTCCAGTTCGTTAACATTTTCATTTCACGTTCTGTTTTTTGGTGAGAAGATATGAGATATATAATTGATTCTAGAATATTTTTTATTTTTGTACTTGGCTTTGTACCTATAAATAATAAACATATTCCTTTTGTGAAGCGATTATTTCTTGTAAGATCCAATTTAGGAATCATACGGTCCAAATTGAGAAACTAGTTGCCTATATTGGACTGATTTCATTGTCTGGTTTCAAGTTACGTGAGCAAGTAAGTTCTCAAGATTTTGAAGATTTTTTGCACATTCGAATCGTAAAATAGATAGTCAAAACCATGGATGAAATTTGGTTGCGATTACACTAATTACACTGCCTACAGAAAAATTTAATTTTAATTTCGGTCCAATATAGGCAACTTTCCCCTATTACAGGCCATAAATTCATCAACTGTGTAGAAACACTGGTGGGAGCATATTTTTTCTGACTTCTGCTTTATATTGATTATAATTTAAGTTTTTAATTTCTTCAGGTAATATCTACTGAGTTTCTGGCTGTTTTATTTAGGCGATGTCTTGGTTCTCTTAGCAGATTTTTATTTCTGGTATTATAGTTATGATACTCCGCATTAGTTGGGTAGACATTTTTGTTTTTATATATATATATGTAGTAGTGAGTGGTATATGTATTATTCCATATTCGGCAAACAGCGGCCGGCAGTGATCCATATGTCCTGCATTAGCTATGACTCTTATATCCCTCTTTTGAATAATGAAAACTCTCTTTGAGTTTGGAGTATTACCCCATAGAATGATACCGTGATTCAAATGGGATTGTATGAGACCATGAAAGGCACTCAGTAAAGTTCTACGTTTGCAAACTTTTTGAGTTGACGCAAAACATACGTGTATTTGGATATTTTTTTGCACAGTTCATCTATATGGGCGAACCAGTTGAGATCACCATCCAAGGTTATTTCAAGGAGATTAGCAGTGCCACCATTTGAGAGTGTGTAATTTGCGAAAAAGTTCAATTTTTGTGTTTTATTTCCGTTCAGGCAGAGTAGATTATTACTATACCAGTGATCTGCTATATTTTCTACCTCATCTTCAATGTATTTAAGAGTGTTAGTGTTCGGGAAAATATAGTAAAAAAGATCGTTGATGTAAATAATGAATAGACAGACCCTTGGGGCACACCATATTTTATTTCACGTAAGTCGATTAGCTTCTTGTTATCAGAGATACACTGAGTTCTTCCTGTGAGATATGATTTTATCAGTTGGAGAGGTAAACCTCTTACGCCATAAAGTTTCAAGTTTTTTTATTAAAAGATCATGAGAAACACAATCAAACGCTTTACTGAGATCTACAAGTGTGAATGATGTATAAAATCCTTCCTCAAAACGTCGATGATGTTTTTCACTACCGTATAAATAGCATCGAGTGTTCCCAGATTTTTCCTGAACCCAAACTGAAATTTATGTAATAGAGAATAATTTTCAAACAAGCTAGTGAGACGTTTTTCAATATGATTTCAATTACTTTCCCAATAACAGGGACTGAAATATCGGTCGATAATTGATGGATTCATCGGAGTTGCCTTTTTTCGAAAATAAGAATAAGTTTGGACATTTTCAGACAATCTGATAAAGTACCAGTACTGAAGAATATATTTATTAAACTTGTTAATGGTTGAGTGACAATATCGATAAGTTCTTTCAAAAGCTTTGAGTTGATATAAAGCTTTGAGTTGATATCTTTTTTTTGTTTTATGGAAATGTTGTTTAGTGGTTAATGTACAAATTGAATTGAGATATTCACAAAATGCTTATGTTATTGAATCAGCCGCTGGTTGTCGTCATGGAATTAATGTTTACAGCAGAGATTTTCTATTTTTCAAAGATTTATGAACTTTCAATGGTTTTCCGAAATGTTGATTTCGTGGATGATTGATGATCTGCAAATTTTGAATTCTGGAGGTATTAGGTTATATGTAATATGTATTGAATCAGCCAGTGGGTTTTGTATGAAATAGTTTCTAGTTTAAATGATGAATCAAGACATTATGAATTCAACTCGAATAATGTATGAACTGTCTTTTCAAAGAAATTGTATATTAGTTTACTAATATATATGAGCCATGGTTTTAAATAATATGATATCAGTTAAGATAAACAGACATAGAAGTTCTTCAAATTCATGAAAATTGTGACATCGCCTAAGCAAGAACGATAAACTGTAACGATATCAGTTTCAAGATGACTCACTTGGACAGCACATAACTCGGCATTTATTTCATCACAAAACTGAATTACATCGATAGTTTTGAAGAATACTTCCTCTTTTACAAAAATGGCTACCCCACCATGTTTATTCATGTTTCTACAAAAATAACTTGCTAGAGTGCAAGAATATAAAGTAAGACACGGTAATGTGTGATTGGATAACACATTTTCTGAGATGCACACTATAGGAAAATTATCATCCTTTAAGAAAAATACCAATTCATCTACCTTATTCGCGAGACATTGTATGTTCAAATGGAAAACAGCAATATGTATATTCCACAAATATTTGATTAGTTTTGAACCAAACTCATGTGATGAAGGTCATGAAAGCTGTTTCCAGATGAAACAAGAATGGAAATGTTTCTTGTAATGTAAGGGTAGAGGAATAAAATGGTATTTCTGTTTTTGTTTTTAATTTGTTTTGAAATTGGTCTTCGTTGGATTCCAAACACATTTTCCCGGTAGAATTTTTCGATATCTTGTCAATTTGCCCCATTTTTTGGCACCACAGACAACTTTTTTTTAAATTGCCAACAAATCTGAGGTCACGTGATATAAGTAGCAACGGATTCTTGTGTTGTCAGACATGCAGAAACAAACCGTCATTAGAGTTGAGAAGAGAAGTGCCCGGAGAAGGGTCTAAGTGTCGGAGAGCAAGTTGATGTTCATAAACTCGGCCTGTTAGTTTGTCTTATGTATGTCCTAGGACATTCTGCATTTCATATAATCTTTGGGACTTATTTCCTACGTTATCTCTAGGAGACCGGAGAAAATCGGATATTTCATTATTTGCTGTGAGAATTGCATCAATGTTGCATTTCTCTAATATTCTGCCAATTTTGTCGGTGACACCTTCGATATAGGAAAGGAAAGCTTTGTGTGGTTGGTCATCTGTTGAGTTTTGGGAGTTTGGAGAACGAGTTCGATAATGGTGGCCTAATCTGCAAATTTGTGTTATTATAACCGGTTAGAAGAAGAGTGGTTTTGAGTCCGTTCAACTTTCGTGGTCTGTTGTGATTAGTCGGTGAGTTGAAAAGATCTGTGGATGGGAGAGTTTGCGACGGAGTTGGTTTGAGTTGGAAGGTGATGAGAGCTGGTATGTGGATACCGGTGAGTGTGTATTGATTTTCTGTATACTGTCTCAAATACTAAATTTATATAGTCCCACAATAATGAAAAGGTTTGAGTAATTCGACTGTTAGTGTAAATGAGGAATCATTTCCAATAGTTCCGAACGATCCAAGACACCCCGCATTAACGTATGAAATCGTTCTGATAAAACAATTCCCTTCCGAAGATAAGAAATAATTTGAGAGGCATGTACAATTCTAAACGCGCAAATTTTACCCTTCAACTAAACTGCTTTGAGATGTTCATTGGACGCTACTACTACAGGCAACGAATTGCCATGCACCCCATAGAAATAGTAGTGAACCACCTTTTCCCAGTGCATGAACAAGTAACCTTCAACGGTGATATTTACAAACTTTAGTATGGATAAACTGCGTTCGGCGTGTGATAAACTGAAAGCAAATAAGGCCCTCGGATCGGGAAATATCCCACCAGAAATAATGAATGCACTTGCGACGAATAGAACCGAGTATGTTCTGGCGGTTTATAATGACTTGGCGAAGCAAGCAAAATTTCCGATGGAGTGGAAACGTGCAAGACTGCTATTTCTGGAGAAGGGGGATGAAGCTGTGGCAGCATATAGGCCGATATGCTTGCTCAATGAAGAAGGCAAACTATATCCTCATCAGATTGAAGGCAGAAACACTTCGTATGAGGGGGCTATCAGCGAGACAGTACGGATACAGAGAAGGAAAACAAACAGTGGATACCATGAATGAGGTGATGAAAATTGCGAAAAGAACTGAGAGACAGAGTACAGTCATGCACACCGGAGGCGGTGGGCAGTCATAACCCTGAATGTTAAGAATGCCTCCAATAGCGCTAGCTGGCAGTTGACCCTGGAAGAACTCAGGAGAAGAGAGTGATAGGCGAAAGCCTAATCAGTGTGATAGCGTCGTACCTTGCTGATAGGCAGATGAAACTTGAAGCAGAAAACGCCTCCAAAACCAAAAGTATCTCAAGGGGGCTGCCACGAAAATCAGTCCTGGGTCCAACCCTATGGAATATATCGTATGACGGACTTCTGAGGATAGAACTACTTATAGAATTTACAAACGACATTGCGATGGTAGTGGTTGCTAGAGGAGAAACAATTCTGACGAAAACGGCAAATACAGCACTGCAATGTGCTTCAAACTGGCTGGTAGAAAAAAAGCTGAAATTAACACCTGAGAAGACGGGGGCCACCCTCCTGACGACAAAAAGGAAAATCGATCTGATTCACTTCGATGTGCAGGGTGTGATAGTATCACCAAAAAAAACTGTGAAATATCTGGTTAGATACCAAACTCACGTTTGCTGAACATATTAACCAAACTGCCATTGAAGTTGAGAGGACAGTAGCAGCTCTGACTGACTGACTGTTGGTGGACCACGGTCATCTAAAAGAAAATGTTTACTGAGTGTTGCCCACTCACAAATGCTTCACGCAGCACCTGCCTGGCATGCAGTGATCAAAAACAAGAAATTAGTTGCTGAGCTCACAATAATAAAAAGGAAAATAACGATAAGAATCTGCTGCGCCTACAGGACAATCTCGGCAGAGGGAGCGGGCGTGATAGCTGGAGTTCCACCGATAGAACTTCTGATCCAAGAAAGGTACGAGAAATATAGTGGCGTGGATGGGATCACAGCTGGGGCAAACGTGAACTCCAGTTTTTCGTGCGGCGGACGGTTTTCGATTCAGAAAATAAAAAACATTCATTTGCCCATTCGATTTTTTCTCTTAGTCTTAATTCCACAATTGTTGTAACCAGAGGATCTGGGCGGGATTTTTATAATTTTATGGTAACTATCATACAGTTTTTGCAATGAGTAGGCATAAAAATAATTTTTTTATTTTCAGAAACATAACTATTATGAAAAAAAAAATACCAAAATCAAATTAACTGTTCAAAATGTACGCCTCCTGCAAGTATGCACGCTTCAGCCCTCCTTGTCATTGACTCGCGTACTCTTTGGAAAATTCCTGGAGTATTCCTTATTGCTTCACAGGAAACTATTACGCGGTTTCGCAATTCTTCGTCGGTTAGAATTGGTTGACTGTACACCAAAGTCTGAAGATATCCCCAAAGAAAATTATCAAGACTGGGGATCTAGCTGGCCCTGACTCTGTTTCCCCACGACCTATCCGGGGATCATGAAAGTTTTGGTTTGAATATTCGCGTGCCAGAGCACTAATATGAGCAGGTACACCATCGTGCATAAACCACATGCGATTTCGCATTAAAATAGGAACATCTCCCAACAGAATTGGCAAATTATCTTCAAGAGTTCGGCGATAAATATGTCCATCCAATCTGCGTGGTCAAAAAAAGGTCCAATTAGGTAATATCCGATGATTCCAGCCCAGACATTCAATGAGAACTGCTCCTGGTGATCAGATTCCACGATTGCATGCGGATTTTCCCCGGCCCAAAAGTGATTATTATGAAAATTTCTGATCCTGTTTTTAGTAAAACTTGCTTCGTCCGTGAATAAAATTTATCTGTCAAATAAAAGATTTTTGGTAACTTTCTGGAGAAACCATTGGCAGAAATTTACTTGTGATGGAAAGTCTCGAGGAAGTAGAGCCTGAACCGGTTGAATGTGATAGGGATATAATAAATAATCATGAAGAATCCTCCAGACTAGAATATGGGCGATATTGAAATTATTGGCAACTTTCCTCGTACGTATTTCAGGATTTTCGTCAACTGAATTTGAAACAGCTACCTCAATTGCTGGAGTTCTTGCAGTTCGATGTGCTCCTTTCAAGTGATGATTTGGCTCAAAACTTCCTGTTTCACATAACCTTCTGTGGGGGCTTGAAATCGTTCGAGGATCAGGAACCATTCTATTTGGGGAGCACCTTCGATACAGTCGCCTGGCTTCATATGCGTTCCTGTCAGCAAGCCCATACAAGTAATGCATGTTTGCTAGTTCGGTATTTGTGAAATTTACCATGTTGTTTTTAATAAACAAGTTTTTATAACGGAAATAATATAACGTATCTACCTAAAGAAGTGTCAAAATTGTTTATAGAAAAATCGAATTTAAACGGTTTTCTTCACATAAAGGATTCAATATAAAATTGAACCAGAGAAAGGTAGATCTCAGGTGAAAAACAACTACTTTCCTGGCAAATACCACGCAGAACGTTGAATGATATTCACCTGAAAATCCATGCATACTTCCATATAATATCAATGGACATTGAATGAAAATGTTTCTTTCTGATAAGCTCGATTATGTTTAATTTATGTCGTGTTCACCTAACAATCCGCATACCGGTTTCAGGCTTCTTGGCCCTCATCAGTACGGAGTAGTCAACCAGCCAAAGGTACAAAGAACTCTGGCTGAAGTGAGACACAACGTAAACAAACCATCATCGATCTTGTAACACCTATAGGTACGCCGGAAAAGATAAACTTTAACTGGCGGTACCTAGTGACAGAAAGAAACACTTCGAAAATCTCCCACCTCGATAGGTTTCTATATAAAAGATTCCTTCTCAGTAGGAGTGGCAAGCCCGTCCAGCATATAGTGAGAGATAAGTGCCATGTGAAGTGGAATGAATAGAAAAATCGAATTTAAACGGTTTTCTTCACATAAAGGATTCAATATAAAATTGAACCAGAGAAAGGTAGATCTCAGGTGAAAAACAACTACTTTCTGGCAAATACCACGCAGAACGTTGAATGATATTCACCTGAAAATCCATGCATACTTCCATATAATATCAATGGACATTGAATGCAAATGTTTCTTTCTGATAAGCTCGATTATGTTTAATTTATGTCGTGTTCACCTAACAATCCGCATACCGGTTTCAGGCTTCTTGGCCCTCATCAGTACGGAGTAGTCATCCAGCCAAGGTACAAAGAACTCTGGCTGAAGTGAGACACAACGTAAACAAACCATCATCGATCTTGTAACACCTATAGGTACGCCGGAAAAGATAAACTTTAACTGGCGGTACCTAGTGACAGAAAGAAACACTCCGAAAATCTCCCACCTCGATAGGTTTCTAAATAAAAGATTCCTTCTCAGTAGGAGTGGCAAGCTCGTCTAGCATATAGTGAGAGATAAGTGCCATGTGAAGTGGAATGAATAGAAAAAATCGAATTTAAACGGTTTTCTTCACATAAAGGATTCAATATAAAATTGAACCAGAGAAAGGTAGATCTCAGGTGAAAAACAACTACTTTCAGGAGAAGGAGAAGGAATCTTTTATTTAGAAACCTATCGAGGTGGGAGATATTCGGAGTGTTTCTTTCTGTCACTAGGTACCGCCAGTTAAAGTTTATCTTTTCCGGCGTACCTATAGGTGTTACAAGATCGATGATGGTTTGTTTACGTTTGTCTCACTTCAGCCAGAGTTCTTTGTACCTTTGGCTGTTGATTCCTACTGATGAGGGCAAGCTGAAACCGGTATGCGGATTGTTAGTGAACACGACAAATAAACATAATCGAGCTTATCGAAAAACATTTGCATTCAATGTCCATTGATATTATATGGAAGTATGCATGGATTTTCAGGTGAATATCATCAACGTTCTGCGTGTATTGCCAGAAAAAGTTGTTTTCACCTGAGATCTACCTTTCTCTGGTTCAATTATATTGAATCCTTTATTGAAAACCGTTAAATTCGATTTTCTATTCATTCCACTCATGGCACTATCTCTACTATATGCTGAACGGGCTGCCACTCTACTGAGAAGGAATCTTTGTTAGAAACCTATCGAGGTGGAGATTTTCGAGATGTTCTTTCTGTCACTGGTACCGCCAGTTAAAGTTTATCTTTTCCGGCGTACTATAGGTGTTACAGATCGATGATGGTTTGTTTACGTTGTTCTCACTTCAGCCAGAGTTCTTTGCCTTGCTGGTTGACTACTCCGCTGATGAGGGCCAAGGCCTGAAACCGGTATGCGGATTGTAGTGAACACGACATAAATTAAACATAATCGAGCTTATCGAAAGAAACATTTGCATTCAATGTCCATTGATATTATGGAAGTATGCATGGATTTTCAGGTGATATCATTCAACGTTCTGCGTGTTTGCCAGGAAAGTAGTTGTTTTCTGAGATCTACTCTTGGTTCAATTTATATTGAATCCTTTATGAAGACCGTTTAAATTCGATTTTTCTATTCATTCCACTTCATGGCACTTATCTCTCACTATATGCTGAACGGGCTTGCCTCCTACTGAGAAGGAATCTTTTATTTAGAAACCCATCGAGGGTGGGAGATTTTCGGAGTGTTTCTTTCTCACAGGTACCGCCAGTTAAAGTTTATCTTTTCCGGCGTACCTATAGGTGTTACAAGATCGATGATGGTTTGTTTACGTTGTGTCTCACTTCAGCCAGAGTTCTTTGTACCTTTGGCTGGTTGACTACTCCGTACTGATGAGGGCCAAGAAGCCTGAAACCGGTATGCGGATTGTTAGGTGAACACGACATAAATTAAACATAATCGAGCTTATCAGAAAGAAACATTTGCATTCAATGTCCATTGATATTATATGGAAGTATGCATGGATTTTCAGGTGAATATCATTCAACGTTCTGCGTGGTATTTGCCAGGAAAGTAGTTGTTTTTTCACCTGAGATCTACCTTTCTCTGGTTCAATTTTATATTGAATCCTTTATGTGAAGAAAACCGTTTAAATTCGATTTTTTCTATTCATTCCACTTCTCTCAAAATTGTTTATGTTGAAAATGACGAAATGTGTTCTTAGCATACTAGATGTTTCTAGCCCACAAGATCATTCTACTACTCTTCAACGGCTGATTTCGCATAGGGACAAGCAAATGAATGCATTTTATTTTCTAACTCAAAAACCGTTCGGTGGACGAAAAAAAGGCAGAGACCATTTTTATGAGAAGATAAAGGACAATTACAAAAATAATATTCATTTGGAAAAAAGACAGTGGCGTATCATTATTTTGATCAATTTAACTATCTTCCTCTGAACGTTTGGTGTGCTCATAGCGAGCCACATGTACCATAGGCGAAGTGAAAGTGGGATATAGTGACAAGTGGCAACCTGACTATCCACCAAACCTCTGTTTCTTGGTAGTGAATGTCGGTAAAACGTGTTGTGCTCTAGAGTTTCAGTAATTTTTGATGACTTTTTCAACAATCTTGTCGATGAGTAGAGTTAGATATCATATTATAATGCATGAATCAACAAAATAATTTACGGCTTGGATGATATAAGAGTTAGAAGTGTAATGTGGCATTATGTCAAAGTTGTTTTCAACCTTTTCATGAATGAAATAATTAGATTTCCGTTTTTTACAATATAAATAAACTTCTCTTTCAACTTGCACTGCGCTTTTTTCAAACTGCTTGTTTTTATATATTTATATTATGTAGCCACCATAATAGCCACCAAATAAAGTGATATATTCAGAGTACCAGGTGTTTGGTGGCTAGTATTTGTGACACCTTAAATAAAAAAAACCACTGACACTTTTGAAGTGTAAGTTGCTAGAATCCTTCGGTTGGTTATGTTTCAATATAACTTGCCCAAAATAATGAATATTTCTTTGAAAAAGAAAGTTGCCCTATAAAGGGTTAACAGGGACGCCACTGATGAAAATTAGGAAATCCTTCATTATGGAAAAAATGTATTTTACGCGTACTTTGCATTTACCAAAATTGAAAGAGAAAGCCGAAGCGATTTCAGACATATTGGGGAAGAACTGATTTTTGTGTTAAATTTCAACATCCTGTATCTCAGAAATAAAGCGGTTGCGGACCTATGTTCATATGGAGAATTTTTCTTTAAATCATCCAAGGATTATCGCCCTTTAGGATCAGCATTCAATTATGAAACACGCTGTAAATAGACATGCCAACTTTTGGTTCACATGCTTGCCTTGTGCAATGAATATTCGGTTCAATCATCATATGGATATTTTGGTGTTAGCTTTATAAAGTAAAAAAATGAGTTGATTATATTATGAAAATATATTTTGCGACTGAATGAAAGAAAGACGAACCTCGTATATATAGCACAAACGATTTCACCTACCTGTTCCATGTGCTTCCACATATGTTACTTCATTTGGATCAACATTGGCCTTCGAGTAGATTTGGCGCATAAGTTCAACTTGTGATTTCGGCGAAGGAAATGTAATCCCTTCCTTTTTCCAACCATCACAGCTTGTCCCCGCTCCAATAATATTCGCATATATTCGTCTACAGTTGCTTCTCTTCTGTAAAACAAAGTGACAACACTTTCTGAACGAACATACCCATTCCTTTCAGAGCTAAACACCCTGGCTTTACCGTCGGGAGAGAGTACATGTAGCTCATTCATGAGAACTGTAGTCAACGGGTGAATATTCAATTGTGTAGCACCAACAATCGCACTATCCACAACTCCAGACTTTATGTCTTGTATGGCGTTGTTTAAGATACTGATACCAGTTGAACAAGTGGACTCCGATACGTAGCTTGGGCCTCTCAGATCGAAACAATAAGAAATTCTGTTAGCTGCTAGACCTGGTAAATGTCCTAGGAGATAGTAGCCATTGACGTTCTCCACTTCTACATCTTCGTTAGCAAATAATGTTTCAATCCCCACGTATACACCTTGGAAAAAATGAAAAAAAAAATTAGCATGTTTCTACTTGATTTGACCACAAAATTTCACGACTTTGAATATGTGGTAAATAATTTCAGTATCATAGGCGAGCAAAGATTTATATATGTTTTCAATGGACGCCTAAAGAGATTGGATTATTCTACAGGTTTGTCTTAGTTAAGGTCAGTTTTCATATATGGTTCCTGACCGTAAATGGATGGCATGTAGATGCATTGAAAAGTTAAGTGATTTCAACTAAACGATAAACCTCTCCAGAATGGAAATGAATAAGATAACTGAACAGAGTGAAGAGCCAAGTTGCACAGTTTTTTCAGTTCAATAGGTACACAGAATTTTCGAAATGGAATTCAAACCCCAGATTGCAAAACTGGATCCTTTCTCCTGCTTTAAATTGAAAGAAGTGGCGAAGACAAATTGAATTGCTTCTGTGTCATCATGAGATTTTGAATATTGTGATAGGTAAAAGCAAAATTCCTGAAAATCCATCTGAAACTGCAACTGCAGAAGTCCAAGTTCGTTATGATGCCGAGATGAAGAAGTTCAAGAGAAGTGATGCCCTTGCTTATTTGATACTAGTTGGAAGTATGAACGAGGTTAACGTGGAGCTGACAGCAACATGTGATAATGCAAATGCTACATGGGAGAAGCTTGTATCAGTTTATGAACAAAGCTCTGGACAACGTGTCGATAGACTCATGAGAAATTTTTCAGTAGTCAATATGATTCCAGCGAAGATATAGCAACACATATAGCTCGTCTTCAGAGAGATTTTTGCCAATTAAATGATGAGTGGAAGAGACCGGTTCATACTGAACCGCCAGATCTGTTGCTCATGAGTAGAATCATGTCTGCACTTCCAAAAGAGTACTTCGAATTCAAAAGTGTATGGGAATAAGTTCCCGTTAACGGGAGGACATTCAATAAACTCACCGAACGTTTGCGCTCGATTGGAATGCGATGACCTACGAAATCGTCGGGAATGGAATCGACTGCAGGGGGGGTGAGGGGGGGGGTATCGGTAAAATCGATGGGGTCGACTAGGGGAGGAGTTTTTTTCGCGTTCAGACTCTCAAATGGTCCCCCGTCCTTCTTCAAAAAGTCCCCTGGCACAATCCGCATTTCTCTACGACCCCCGCTTTAGGCTGTGCGCTTTCACGAGGACTATTTTGATCATATTGTCAAACTAGATGGTCAATCACTTTGATTTTTTTCCACAATATCTGTGATATCCTGCTCTAGCTCCTCCTCGTTTTTCATAAATTCCTTAATTTTAGTACTAACGGTAGAATTAATAATGTGCGCTTCCCCGTGGACTATTTTGAATGACGAGAGTTGTTTTGATTATATCTGTTAAACTAGATGGTCAATCACTTTGATTTTTTTTCACAATATCTGTGATATCCTGCTCTAGCTCCTCCTTTTCTTCCATAAAGTTTCCAATTTTAGTAATAACGGTAGAGTTAATAATGTGATGTTTGCCTATGCGTGGTCCATATGTTACGTGTTAATTGAGTCAACTTCAATTACATATATCTCGGGTTCGGGATTGTGAAACTTGTTGAAATTGTATAGAGGTGGTGCTAACATGTTAAACAATTCGTATGCCAAATTTTAATAATTTCCCAATTCAACTGTCTCGTGGTGAAAAATCATCTCTGTGGTAGTACCACAAAGATGACTTTTCAAAATTTCGTCGTTTTTTTTTTCATAAAAACAAAGTCTGATGCACAGCAGTGTTTGCAGACACTCAATGAGGAAGCCGAAGTAGTCAACATCAAAATCGTGGAATTTTATAAGTGAGTAAGTAATTTATTGATGCAACAATGCGACAGTACAGTGTATAGCATGAGTCATAAGAAGGTACAACATAATTAAAATCACAGAATTTCTCTAAGTGATGAAATGAAATTAAATAGGGATTCCTTAAAATTAAGATGAAAATACATTAATGAAATCTGACACATGAGTCAAAACAAACTACACAGACACTAAAGACAATCGCATAGTTGAATCTGTCTATTTCTAAAACTTATATAACATACACACAGATACACAGTCATCATTTTGCGAAACATAGATATACATACTTAGAAATATAATATAAATATAGAATTGAACATTTATGGTTTTGCACACATTTAACAGAAGAATTTTGGAACAAGCATGGCGAGCATGTTCAAAATTGCATAGGAAAACGCCTGACATGTTCAGTAAACTCAGAAACCGAATAAAAACAATGTTCTAGAAGAAGTTTTTAAATTTTTTTCTTGGATGAAAGTGAATTAAGAGTCTTTATTTCTGTTGGTAACATATTATGAAGATTGTAGTCCGAAGAATTCTTCTGGGAAAAAGAAAGCCGGTACTTTGGTAACCTAATGAAATTTGCTTGTCTTGTACTGTAGTACTTCTCTCAGAGAATGTTCGATATATATTGACGGAAGCGGTAGTATTCTGAAATGAACAAAGAGAGGGCGACAGTGTTCTCTGAAACCACAGTTTGCCTAAATTCTCAGAGCTTATTTTTGTTGTCGAAAAATTTCTACAGATTCAGAGGAGTCGCCCCAAATGACAACGCCATATGTTATATGTGTATGAAATATTGCAAAATACGTACTTTTCAGAATTTCAGTATTGACGTAAGATTTGAGTTGACGTAGTAGGAACAAAGTGCTCGAAAGTTTTTGCTTCAGTTGCTCGATATGATGATTCCAGTTTAGTCTGTCATCGATTGTCGAACCCAGCAGCTCAACGGATTCATTTTCGACTACAGAAGAGTTTGTCGAAAAACTTATCTTTTGGGTTTTATTATCATTTAGCTGTAATTTGTTAACATGGCACCAGTGCTTTGCTCTTTCTTGAAAATCTAGCGATAGAGTTTCTAATTGTACAAGGTCATTGTTAGAACAAATCAACGTTGTATCGTCAGCAAAAAGGGTACACTTACTGGGCAATAGGAATTGGTGTAGATCGTTTATATATATAATAATAATAATAATAATATTTATCCAGTTCATTTGCATAAAAATGATCAATGTAAACATAAACATAAACAGTTTTGAATAAATAACAGATTTTGAATAAAATAAAATATCAAATATCAAATATTTCTTCAGTTCATTTGCATAAAAATTATCAATGTAAACATAAACATAAACAGTTTTGAATAAATAACAGATTTTGAATAAAATAAAATATCAAATATTTCAAATTGATCAAATTTCTATGTCCAGGTTCACTTTAGCCTAAGCTAGACTGTGTTCCGAAACACAAAGCGGTATTTGATCTTTTTGAAATATATTAAACTAATGTAATAAAAATTAAGTACTAGTAAAATAATATAAAGTTACTTAAGGCAATTTGAAGTATGTGAGAGAGAATTTACATAAATGTACCAATAACAGTGGTCACATACTGATAAATTAGTTAACTACACATTTATAAATACATATACACTTCACTCACGAATGTAGAGTAAAACATGTACACACACAATAATAATAACAATAATATTTATAGTATTTATAGCTAGATTGAGTGTTTCTATCATAATGAGAAATTAAGACTTTCAGAAATACTATAGACTAATAAAAATACTACTATGTTGATAAATGAATATTGTAGGTAGAATATATAAGTATAGAATTTGGACTTATATTGATAGCAATGGTGATTGATTAGCAGATTTCAGATTGGATTGTATATACATGTATCTGTTCTGTTATTGGTGTGTTTATAATATTTTGACTGTTGATATAAGTAGCCAATTTGTTACTATGTTTTTGAATTTTTTTTTGTTAATTTCCTTTTTTAAACTTATTGGTAGATAATTGTATAATTTCTGTCCCACGTGTAGGAAACTTCGCTGTCCAATGGACTTCTGAGACTTAGGGAGCACTACATTGGCATTTTCTCGAAATCTTGTTGAATAAATGTGAGTTTTATTCATATCTATCAAATTATTTTTGACTACATTGAGTATTGAGGTTTTGTAGAATAGATTTCTAATATTCAATAATTTAGAATTCTGGAAAAGCAAAATCGATGAATACTGGCTATTGAGTTTATACATTATTTTGATTATTTTCTTCTGTGCTATTTCTAGAGGTTTTATATTATTAGAGTATGCACCACCCCATCCGGTTATGCCATAGTTCAGGAGTGATTGGACCAAACTGAAATACATACATTTTAGATTTATTTCATCTAGTATGAATGTCATTTGTTTGAATAGGTACATTAATGATCTTATTTTTTTGGTCAAGTTCTGAATTTGAAGATCCCATTTTAGATTATTATCAATAATTATCCCTAGGTATTTTGGGTTGGTTGTTGTTTGAATATTATACGTATTATTCAAAGGTAGATTTGGTCTAATTGTTCAGTATTTGGGAGACCATTTTTATAATTTGAAAAAGGTAGATATACAGTTTTATCCATATTAATTGTGAGGAGATTGTCATCGAACCATTTTATTATTTTTCCTAAATCGTTTTTTATTTTGGTTTCTACTTCTTCCCAAGAGTTTCCATCCATAAGAAGTACGGTGTCATCAGCGTATGAAATTATTGTTCCTTGACAATTCAAATATAGCAGTTCATTTAAATAAATTATAAATAGTATGGGTCCTAATACTGTTCCTTGTGGTATTCCATAAGTAATCTCTCTTTGGCTACTCATTGTGTTATTGATCTTCACTAGTTGTTTCCTTTTTTTTAGGTAGCTTTGGAAGAGTGAGAGCCGGCATACGAATACCTATGTCGTTTAGTTTGGATAACAGCTTGTTGTGACTTATGGTATCGAAGGCTTTTGCCAGATCGATGAATATTCCTGCGCATGGCCTGCTTTTATCTAAGTTTGAGTAAATTTTATTCACTAGTAGAGCAATTGCGTCATTAGTAGATATTCCGGTTCTAAATCCAAATTGTAATTTAGATAACGCTCTCGTGTTTTCTAAGAAGTTTACCAACCGTTCTTTCAGGGCCTTTTCAAAGATTTTACTCAGAATGGATAAGATACTAATGGGACGGTAATTTTTTGGGTCAGTACGATTTCCATGTTTGAAGATTGGTTTTATTACAGCTATTTTGAACTGAGTTGGACATTTTCCTTCACTAAACATAAGATTAATTAAGTGACATAATGGTTTTGCAATAAAGTTGCTTATTTCTTTTAGGGCTAAGGTTGTGATGTTGTCAAAGCCTGGTGACGAATTGTTTTTCAAAGAATGAATAATATTTTTTATTTCAGTTTCCGTAACGAGCTGTAGAAATATCGAATTTAATGCAGTTCGAGTTTCATTTTTAGTATGTACTGTCTGCTTGTTTGCGACCTTTATATCGTTTGCCATTTTCTCACCTACAGTGGCGTAGTGTTTGTTAAATATATCGACAATATTAGTGAGATCCTTTTCAATTTCGTTTTTTTCATTCAGGATCTCGGTTATATTATTATCTACTTGGGTTACATTTCTGTTAGCATACTCATTGACTGTTTGCCATATTTTTTTGCTATTTTTCGAATTTTGCATAATTATATTTTTGTAGTAGTTTTGTTTCAGTTCTGAAATTAGTTCAACTATTTTGTTTCTATAGATTTTATATTCATTGTATGAGTGCGTGTCTTTATATTATTTTATTTATTTTTTTATTGTGGTTTTTGAATATTATTATTAGTGTAGATGTCTTCAAAAGTTTCTTGTTGCATTAAATATTTTAATTTTCTGTAGTCTATGTATTTGTTTGTGATTGTACCTTTTGGTTTATCGTTTTGGATATTATAGTTGAGAATAATTGGGAAATGGTCTGTAATCGTCGAATGGAGAATTATTGGATTTAGTGATTTATCTTCAATATATTTACTCTTAAAAAAAATATGATCTATGCATGATGAAGTTTTTTTTTCTATTCTAGTAGGTTTATTTATCAATGATTTGAATCCGTTTTCGTATAATGTATTAAGGTAATCTTGTATTTCAATTGAGTCACTAAGCAGGTTCATATTTATGTCACCAATGAAAATTTCAATATCACTTTTTGTAGCCGTTTTTATATAGTTTGATAATTCCTCATTAAATGTTTTATGTCAATCGTGTGGGGTCTGTATACAGCAGTAATAGACGTTTTTTTGTTATCTAGTTTCACTGTTAGCCTTACTATTTTGATTCTTGATATGTAGTGTATTGTGGATTCTATTTGGAAAATATTTCTTACATATACAAGGACCCCATCATTTTGGTTTATATCTCCGTTATTATAGATTTTTCTATAGTTTTTGAGATTGAATAGATCAGGATTGTTTATTCTCCACGTTTCTGTCAGAATGATCACATCAAATTGTTCTTTAACTTCATCCAACAGGACTTCGAGTTCAGCGAAGTTCTTTTGGACACTTCGTATATTAGTGTGAAAAACTGTAAATTTATTTTGATTGTTCTTTTCATTCAAGTGCTGTTTTAATTGCTCCATATCTGGGACTTCTTTCGTGTCTATCTCAAAAATATTAAAATCTCTTATATAGTCATCCATACTTATATACTTATTTCTACTTTTTTAACAAACATAGAATAGTTAAAAGAAACTTGTAATAGGATTTGGTCGGTAAAATACTAATGTATTTGTTTTTACTTTTTTAACGTATATAAAATAATTTAAAAGAAACTTGTAATAGAAATCATGCGGTAAAATCATATAATGTCTCTTTTAAATTATTGAAGTAGGCTTCTTGAGCTATTTTAATTTTATTTTCTTAATTTAGTTTATATATATTTTTGATCACGTGATCCAGTAGTGTTTCTAGTTACCTTCGAACGGGTTTCAACTTTTTTCTTTTCTTCTTCGTCTTTTCTGATAGGCTGTTGTTTTTTTCCAGCGCCAATGGCTGCTGGGGTTGAGAAGGATGGCGGTTTCTAATTTCTGTTGATGTCAGTCAGGATTGTTTTCTCAGCGGTTTTGTGAGGATGGTGTTCCAGGAGCACTATTTGATTTTTCGTTCATTTCCGCACTGGCTTCAGATTGTTCTAAGTCTTCAACACTATATGTTTTGTTGTTAACATATAGCATGTTCTTCTTGATAAAACAGTTTGTGTTTTTATCCTGTTTGGCAAGCCATAAATGTTTCTTTAGAATGTTGTAGTCCCGACGTTGTTTAAGTGTCAAATAATTTGAAATGGAGATGTTTGTTCCTTTCAGCTGTTTTGCGTTTACCATCAATGACGTTTTCTTTAGGTAAGACACTAGCTCTACCTTAATTGGGCAGGATTCTTTTTTTCCCAGTGGGTAGAAATCTGTCGATAGTAATTCCACTCCAATAAGTTTCTTGAGTTCACGTGTAATGAATTCGAGGGTGATTTGTCCTGTATGTTTTAGTCCAAATATGATGATGTTTTTTTCTTTATTTTTTCTCTCCTGAAGTTCAAGTTCCTCTTTCAACATGTAGTTTTCTCTTTCAAGTTTATTGAGTCTATTGGTAATTTCTTCGACTTTTAATGTCAGTCGTACTTCCACTGCCTCAATTATTGATATCAATTCTTGCTTCGTTTTTCTTATTTCATCCAAGACCATTCCGATTGTTTCAGTCATTTCAAGCGCCGCTGCCTTCAGTAGTATCTGGACTGCTTTATGTTCAATACACTATTTGCGGTGATGAGAGCTCCCAGAGTTTTTTACTGACCTTTTATTTCAGTTGTCAACATGTGGGCATTGTTTATTTTGCTTTGTTTTGGTGATATAATTCGTTCATTCTCTTCTTATTGTGACGGTTACACTTTATTATGACTTTCTCCGTAGGTTTAGTTCAAATAAAAGTTTTATTTGTGTGAGATTTTGTCGAATTTCACAGAACGATTTAACACACGTTTTCACTGTTAAGGCACATCATACACGATATATATATATATATATATATATATATATATATATATATATATATATATATTATATTTTATAAAAAGTAGAGGGCCAAGTACTGAACCTTGTGGTACACCGTGAGAAATATTTTTCATCTCTGGTGTGATATTTTTCTCTTCTACAGCATGGGAATGATTTTTCAGATATGAATCTATTAGATTCCTTACTCCATAATTATTCAACTTTTCAAAAAGAATGTCATGAGAGACACAGTCGAAAGCTTTGGACAGGTCGCAGAACAACAGAGATATGTGATGGCCCCCCTCCATTGTCTCGACAATGTCACCCACAACATTCATCACTGCTCGAGATGTTGAACAGTCTTTCCGAAAACCATATTGTGATTTTGGAATTCATGAGCGACGGTGGAAAAGAGTTTTATAATACAGGAGTGAGGAAAAATCTCCAGACATATCACTATGCCATATAGTCCTCAACATAAAAACTTTTTAACAAAAAATAAACCGACGAAAAAATCAACTGAAAAGCAGAAAATAAAATAAACCTTAGTCTAAATGATAATTAAGCTCCTAAACTAATGTGGGTTACTGATTTTGAGTCGGCGCCAAACAAACAATTATCGAAGATCATTATATTACTTTGAAAGAAGTAATCAAAACGCAGCCGTGCATCTCGCTGCCATCACTCTACGCTTCACCTAATTCAATTGCTAGTTTGTTTGACGCCGACTCAAAATCAGTTACTACATTATTTAGGAGCTCAATTATCATTTAGACTAAGAAGGTTTATTTATTTTTTGCTTTTCAGTTGATTTTTTCGTCGGTTTAATTTTTTGTGAAAAATATTTTATTTTTTACTTTGCAGTTCCGTATTTCGTCGGTTTAATTTTTTGTTAAAAAGTTTTTATTTTTCAATTTTTTGTGGCTAAAATCTACCAATTACTACCTACTTGTTTTTTGATTACTTCCAAAATACTTACACACCCACCTTACTTCAGTTGAATAATATGATTATCTACTTGTTCTATTTGTTGTAATATAAATTATTTTCGTTGTTCTGGTTAGTTTATTCCATTACTTTGTATATCATTTCATCCTCTCATAAAATATACTGATTTTGACGGATGTGGAACAAGAATAATGTCAGTAGCGATCTGTCATTGTCAACTACGTTTGTGTGTGCCAATGTTCACTCGTGAAAAATCAATTATCCCCTATTTTTCTACCCGTAGGGTGGGTAATTCCTTCCAAAATCCAAATATAAGGTATACCCTATCTATTAAAAAAAGAATCATCCAAATCGAAGAACCCAGTACAAAGTTATGCCTGATAGAATCGGTTAACGGACCAGAATTCAGAGGGTGAGTGATCAATATCCTTCATTTCGCTACCCTTAGGGGTGGATTTCATCTTTTAAATTCAAATGGAGCCAAATTCGAAGTACACCCTATCCACTGAAGAAAGAATAATCGGAATCGGACGCCTCAGTAAAAAGTTATGCGTGATCATACATAAAAAAATATGATGGAAAAAATAAAATATACGGGTCGAATAGAGAACTTTCTCCTTTATGGTTTCGTCGGTTAAGAATGGTTCTGAGGAAAGAGAGAATAGAACCCTGGTTGAGAGCGCCGAAACTGTGATCCACACGAAAAATCTGCCAATTAATCTTTGGGCTGAAGGTGTCAATACAGCTTGTCATGTTTTGAATCGAACAGATTCAACGAGTATGAAAGACAAAACCACGATTGAGCTATGGAAAGGTAGGAGTGCGAAAATAGATAATCTCCGTATTCTTAGAACAATCTGCTATGTACGTGTTCCGAAACAGCGGATACAGAAGTGGGACAAGAAAAGTATGGAAGGTTATTTAGTAGAATACTGTGGAGGGAAAGATGGTTACAGGGTGTGGTTGCCTACCGAAAACAAAGTTTCAACAACTAGATATATCATTTGAAACCTGAAAACTTCGTGGACAAGAAAGTCCAATTGGAAATCAAGTTGAATTCAGATGTTTTGCAAGATTCCAAAGCAAATGAATTCACTTCGGTTGATGGAAACTCTCTGAGTGACAGCTTTGTTGATCCTGATCCAGAAACCTCAGAGGAAACTGATAAAAAAGAGGAATCAGTTACTTCGTAGTGGACACAGGGTACAACTTCCTTTATATCTTGAAGATTATTTGTCATCAGCTGAGTCTGATGCACCCGATAGCTACAGTAAAGCGATGGAATCTTTCGAAGTAAAGCAGTGGAAAGAAAGTCATTCCAAATAAGTGGGTGTCCAAACTGAAAACAAAACCTGATGGAAGTGTTATTTGTTTCAAGGCAAGATTGGTAGCGAAAGGATTGAATCAAAGAGCTGGAGTGGACTATGATGAAACTTTCAGCCCTGTGGCGCGTTTCGACACAGTAAGAACTCTACTGAGTGATGACGGTATAGGCCGTGTCTGTAAGCTGGATCGGAGCCTGTATGGATTGAAACAATCATCTCGTTGCTGGAATAAACGGTTTGTGGATTTCATCGAAAGTGAGGACTTGAAATGTAGTACAGCTGACCCATGTTTATTTTTCCGAGTTAACGACAATAGAAAACTTATCGTAACTATTTGCGTTGACGATGGACTAGTGGCAAGCAGTGACGAAGATGAGATAGATGAGATAGATTGGGACAAAAACTATTTTGGATGATATCAAAGCTACTACTTTTTTAATTGAAAGACATTGTTATTGCTCGATATTGGGAAAACATGTTTGAATAGAATACATTGATGGAAAAGTTTCACTCAGAATGTGTCAAGTTCGTTTTTTCGAGAATAATCTCAAAAAATTGAAAAAAAGAAACTCTATTTCAAATAGAATGTGACGCCTCCAAATGTTCAAACGATTAACAGAAGGCTTCAGAAAGGGACATCCCGAAAATCGCCACCGGCAGAAGATATTGGCTGTTCTATAATAGTATATTATGCAACGATCATGTAATGATGGTTATTAATACACGAGCATTAACCGGGATACGAAACGAGCCAAAGGCGAGTTTCGTATGGTTTATGCGAGTGTATCAATAACCATTACATGAGAGTTGCATACGCTATTTTTTCTACACCCGATAAATAATGGAGAACTATAAACATTATATTTATATTTGTATTGAACACAATAATAGTAATTACTCGTATTTCTATAAAAAATTCTACAAAATTGTAATTAATGGTATTACCTCGGGTATAACCATGGATATAGGAAAACTATGAACATTCTATTTATATTTATATTAAACATAATAATTGTAATTAATCTGATTTCTACAAATATTATGATTATGCAGTTTGAAAAGTTTATTCCAGGTACCACTGATCTGGAAGTGGAAGGAATATTTACATTTATTTCATTATTGCTAGTCTCAGTAGAGTTCAATATTGGATTGGAAATGCTGATTTTATTCTGAACCGAATTTTCAATGTAGCCTTCCGCCACTGAATTGAATTTTCAGCCACCATGACGTTTTAATGCAGAAATATCACCACCGGCATCAAGTAATACGGTTGCAGATGGCCTTCGAAAACAATGCTCTGTATATAAATTCGGATCAGGCAGATTTAAATATGTTGCTATTTGCTTCTCTAAATCACCAAATCTATTAATACCAATGTTTTGAATTGTGCATTTTCCATTAAAATAATCAACAAAAAAAGAAGGGGTGGGGCGAATTTTCGGTCGTAGATTCATATTTTTTTTTTATTGGTTCCCCTTTTTACCCATTTAAAGCACGCTTCAGCGTGTTTAAATCGAACTTTAAAAAACGCGCGTTTTTTTAAGTTACCATGACAACATCAACAAATCGAGAAACGTGAAGTCTAAATGACAAATTTTTTATTATTGATCTGACAGGAGTACCTTGTAACGTCAAATAAATTATCAATTCTTTCATTTATATGTGCTCCTCCATCCATTTGATGAACTTTTCATATTCTTTTTTATATATATCACTGGATTTTCGCGTTATTAACCGTGATTCTGCCTCACTATTCAAAAAATCGATATTAGAATAATTCATTTTTGAGCTCTGGTGACAAAAAATATTGATCTTTCATAACAAATTGCAAATGAATATATGTTTTTCTCATTTCCATGACAACGAAATGTATACTGATGTCACATCACGAATTCTACCTTCTTGCATTATTAGTTCTTATTTCTATTTTTTGTAGTAATAATACCAGTATATATGATTTCAAAGTGAACCAATAAAAAAAAATAACGTAAAGTATTCGTGGATAACTGGTCTTAAAAACACTTGCTCTATTTCGAGCACTCCGGCTGCGCCGTCGTGCTCGAAAAATCGCGAGTGTTTTAAAGCCCTTTTTATCCACTTATACCTTAATATACTATTTTAATAATTTCGTAGTATTTGCCGGTAATTGTAAATGTTCGTTGTAGTCCATAAACCGTTGAATATAGTTGTTCGTACACTTTCTTAGATTTTTGGGGAAAATAAGGTGTACTGCATTTTCTGCTTTCTCCGATATGTGTGGAGGAGTCGATGGTAATTCTTCTATATCCCTAATATTAGACATTTTAATAATATAATTATCGAAGTTTAGCTATATTCTACGAAAATTTAATACCTACTGATTCTGACAAATAAAACAATTAGATAGGAATCTAGGACAAACGTCAAATGCACAGCATGCTTGATTGAAAAACTATGGGTTTCTATTGATGAAGAATTTGTATCATAATGGATCTCATTATGAAACGGATTATGGGCATATCAGTGTATTATTATAGTACGGGTATAGAAAAAAGTTCTATTCATATATAAACAGAACATCGCAGTGGATGTTCAATATCTCAAAATCTCGTACTTTCAACATCTCTGAGGTGTTTTTGTGCTTGCTGGGTTTGAAGGGATAGAAGCTAATATTTTGATATTTACAGGTAACAAAACATTTTGGATTGCTTCTCAATGTAGTTTCGGAGGAATGTTTTCCGTAAACATACAGAAAAGCAGATTTTGGTGATCTGGACTTGAGGATTTGGCAATGCAGCAATGTATTAGTTTTCAAGGATGCAGCCCGTAGTTGCATTATTCACAGCTGTAACCGAATATATTGCAGTAACGCATATAGTTGGATGAATTATCTTGATAGCTAATTTGGCACTGGAACATGGAATTTGTGAGTTTCCTCTGCCTCTGAAAGTCATGCTCAAAGTACTCTTCGCATGATTCTGAATACGCATGAGAGAACATATCGATGTTCGAAACCACTTCATCAGAGATGCAGTTGGTACATGAATTGGTCTAGAGTACATGAGGAGTGAATGTCAACTCGACGACATATCCGCAGAATTATTATTAAAACATAAATTCCTTCCCGAATTTCAAAGGGAGGAGTGTTGACATGATAGACAAATTAAAAATAAAGAGACTGTTTGAAACATTGGCGATCTTGACCACCAAGTTTTTGGTACGGCCAGTCGCGCATGGAGGCGCTGCCCGCAATCGTCAGACGACTGATGAGATGACCATTCTCCAATTTCGATATTTGTCAGAAAATAAAAGTTTATTGTTGACACATGTCATCGAAAAATTAATGATAGAAATTATACTATGGAGTCTATGGACTCATCGTCGAAGATACAATGTTTTGTTATGTTGACGCTGAAATTCCTAGAAATAGTCTTCTACAAGGTAAAATATGAGCTGCTTTTCACGAACTGATACTTATTTCCATCCATCAGTTGCAGAATGTTTTTCACAAACTGATACTTATTTCCATTTCCTATCACCATTTGAGGAAGTAGGAAGTACATGTTCTACTTGATTATCATCGAACTGGAGTATTTGTTATACCTACTCGGTCTCCTTTGTGCTAATAAATGAACAAATTTATTGAAGGTTTGTTGTAATTTGTTTTTATTTTGGTTGAATTCATGATAAGACTGAAGAATTTTTTTAATTTTTTTTTTTTTTTATTATTGTTTTGTCTGTAGTTGTACCTTGTCCTAGATAAAATAATATATTTATAGTGTTTCACTTTTTATTCTTGTTTTATAGAACTTCAATTCTGTTCTTGATATCATGAAACGAAGATTCATTTTGAAACTTTATTTTAAGCACGAATGAACTAACAGATTCTACGGATCGATTACTGTATATATTTTATTAGTGATCGATTTGCCATTCCTGTATTTCATATGCTTCAACCATTCATATGAAATACAGGAATGGCAAATCGATCACTTATAAAATATATACCATATCAACCATATGAAAGTAACACATTTAAAAAACCGCCTTATCTCAATCGGTAACTGAAGAGAAATCTGTTTTACCAACTGTACTAACTTAGTTCGGCCAGTTGCGGAATATGTCGCCACTGTCTAAACGTGGTGCCAACTTTTACTGCAGGTTTGACAACTCTCTTTATTTTTAGTTTCTCTATGGTTGACAATATATAGAATTGTAAAAACTAAAATTCATTGAACGACAAATAGTTTCTGAATAGATTGATGAAAAGGTTCTCAGCGTTATCGAAAACACTGCAATTGGAGTGAAGTCTCACCAAAAAACACTCAGTCTGCCAATTCCGAAAACATCTTCATTCTCCTAGAGTCCAATGGGACAAGATCGAATAGGGTCAGGTGAAACACAAAAACTAATTTCCTCAAGTATTCTCTCCTTACCTGTGTTCGACGATTTCAATTCACTAGGATTGTAGCCGGCATCTATGATACATCCATAAGCAGCCTCGAGAAGCATTCTATGACGAGGATCCATGTATTCCACTTGCTTTCCATGAATTGCAAAAAAGTCAGCATCGAATTTATCTATTCCTGATATTTTTCCAGATCTCTTCGGGGTTCCCCAAATTCCTGAAACATTGTTGAATTGTAAACCTCCAAAGTTGGAAAAGGTGAAATTGAGCGCAATAACTATCATTCTCGAGCGGTGAAATGAGTATTTTAATGCTCATTTTGATATTCATCAGTTTCATCACATTTTCGCATAATACAACATTCCACTTATTTTTCATAACAATTTCGATTGGTTGCAACAGATTCGTCATTCGAAACAGAATCGTCAAATTTTGTTAATACAATTTTCAAATTGCTCAGTAACAGGAGTACAGTTTTTTCTGTTTCCTTGGTTCTGTTGGAAAAACCTAATAAAACACCTAGAAATACATGAAAAATTTCCAACTATCAACGATTTAATTCTAAAGCAATTGAAATGCATAAATTTATTAACAAACCTATACTCAAAAATGAAATTGTAAGAAACTCAAACAAGAACTTTTCGTATTGAACTCGCAACAACTCTCAAAGAACTATACATAGACCTTTCTTGAATTCAATTAGATAAATTCAAAGGAATAAATTGAAAGTACTGAAGCAGATTGATAGTACTATTGATAAAATTTGAGATCATTTTCAGAGCCAAGTCTATTAGGTTAGTATCTCACTTTAGCTAGTTTAAATGTAGTGCAATGAGCGTTAGTTCTTGACGCAATTTTTATTCCTTTTGTCAGCTAGGATTTTTTGTATTTTTTTTTGTTTTGTTTAGGAAAGATATCGCATAACACTTTATGGAATGTGAAAAATGGTTCATTTCGGGAAAGGATACTTTCCCAGTCAAAATCAAGACAAGGATACTATAATTTGCTCTGCTAAAGAGTCTTCCAACCTTACATTCTTCAGCTTATTTGTGTGGTCAAATAATATACTGCAACAGACTGCCTCATGAGCTGATGAACCCGAGAAAGTGGCAGAGCAAGATACCATTCGATTTTCAAAATTGGTACAAAAATAGTCAATGCTGGTAGAGGAATATTGGGAAAAACGAGTATCAGATTCAACGTGCATAGTCGAGTTGAAAGAGAAAAGTAGGTTTGTAATGTAATGTGTAATGTAGCTGGTAAATCATGATTATTGAAACTAACATTGAAATCTTCTGCTAGTATTATGGGACAGTTCACAGGTAAGCCCGATAATATTAATTCTAGCTTGTTCAGAAAGATATTTGGGTCAGTAGAGCGGGAACGGTAAATAAAAATTTTGTTTTTTACAATTGCATATAGAGAATACGAAAGTTTTTTTTTCTCTCAAGTTTTTGAACTTATCGAAATGAGAAAAGGAAAATTTGAGTTTTTCATTAGGATGGCAGTTTCTCCATGGGGTGAGCTGCTTCTCGAATACTAGATATAACAGAGTATTCGGGAATGTGAAAAGGTTCCTCTGCCTTGCACCAATGTTCTGTCAGCAAAATACTAGGAAAATTCAAGCTTTCTAGAAGGGCAAATAGGTCATAGGCCTTGTTCCGAAGTAACTGTATATTCAACAGAATTAGAGTGAGGAAATTATTTTTCATTTCATGACAGACACTATTTTGGGGGGTTATTTCATCATTGAAGTTTCCTGGTTCATGCGACAAAAATACGTTTTCTGTAGTAATAAATGTTGAATAAAATTTTATTTCTGTGATTGAATTTAAACTCCTAATATTTTCTTTGCAATTGCGGTAATACTCAGCGTTGTACCTTTATTGTTGTCGATATCTAATGGGGAGATATCACCTTTAGCGTAGTTATTGAGTTCCATAGTATAATCAATCGGCTTGCAGTTGAATTTATACATGAGTTCATTTATTTTGAAGTTTTTACAAAAGGGTTCAGACGTGAGTATTATGTTAGTATTAGTGCAATATTTCAATTTGTTGTTTATTTATCTATATATATATATATATATATATATATATAGAAGAAGGGTAGTCTCGTGACTGAACTAGTTGAAATAACTATGAATTTGAAATAAACTTTTTAATGGCCAGTGAAAAAAGAAAAATCTTTTTTATTTTGTCGAGCTTTCGAAAATATTTATTTTCATTATCAAGACAGCTGTGAAAAAGGAAAACACAATTGTGAAATGCAATTTTAAACAAATTTATAGAACTTACTAAGGTGAGGTTAAGTGAAGACAGCGAACTAATCACCATTTTGTGAATGAGGAAATTTTTTCAAAATCATATCACTATGAAACACTACTAGTAATATATATAAAAATTAAACAATTGTAAAAGCACATATTGTTTAGAAAACTTAATTTAAACAATTTAAAATTTGACAGGACAATTACCACATGGTTAAAGCATGACTGAAAATGGAAATGGTGGATGACAGGAAATGCATGACATAAAATGTCAAGTGTCCTATGTCGAAGTCAAAATGTCATGGGAGAAACATGTGTTTTGTCCACGAAACAAAAGGAATAGTACCAATCTATATGACAAAAATTAATAAATGAGAGAAAAAATCAAGAAATACTAAGCAGTTTTCTATATTTCGAAACTTCAGTTAGAATCAAGTTTCAACAAGTAATTGTAAATAACACTTAGGTTGGAAATAACAGATCGTTTATTCATGCTATTAGGTTCATTTTTTAGGTAAACCATTTCAAGGAAATTCCTTTTGTGGTAGTTATTATCTACTGCTAAAATGGAAGGGTTGTTGAAATTACTAAAATGATTAGAATTTATATTATGTTCAGCTAATGCACAACTGTTTTTTTAAATTTACAATCATTCTTATGAGATGCTATGCGGCCTGTTAAATTCCTACTAGTCTGACCGATATATATTTTATCACAGTTAAGGCAAGGAATACTATAAATGACATTTGATTTTTCATATTTATAGTATTTATATATATATATATATATATATATATATATATATATATATATTTACTCTGTATTTCTCATTAATTGAAGTAAGCGAATAGATACACAACTAACTTTGACCACATAAAATAGGTAAACATTCCTACTTCAATAACATATCTAATTATCACCTTTCCAAGTAAGGTTCAAATGGGCCAGAAACTTATCGGTAATCCTTTCGCCAGCGTCCAATTCAAGGGTGGGATTATAATGAGCCAGTCTGTAAGGGGTATCCGGGTGTCAACGAGGAGAGTTCTTCGATATTTTTCACTTTCTGGTCACTTCCGGTTCCACCGTAAATGGCTCCGGTTTTGAATTTTTGAATGGAACACACTGTATATTGTAACATTTTTGGATTTCTGAGACAACTCTGGATCAGAGCGTGACATTTTGGAAAGTTTTCACGCCGACTCCATTGTTTTAGAGTCACTTCTAATATTGCATCTAGGTGGCAATGATTCCCCGTAAACTAATCTGAGGACCTCAGGAGAAGACAGCAAATTACAATCGCAAAGTTTTAGTGACTAGTATGATAGATAGGAATAAGACAAGTTGGCAATATTACATTTTTGTGTCTATTATTTTTCGAATGGCGACAATTTTTTTTCAAGCTCTTTCCGAAAAAAGGATTTTTTGACGGATCTAACGATTTTAATTCATTTGCGATTGGAATAGAAATAAGAACATAAATTGAATATTACTAAGGAAAATTCTGGATAATAATGTATTTACTCTTGTCAAGTTGCCTTGGATAATAATTATTTACGTTCACTGTAGTAAATTTTCAAAGTGCATTCCTTCTTGGTCAAGACACATTTCAGCTCGTTCAATTGTTTCTCTCAACACGTTTCATAACATTTGAGGCGTTATACTTATGAATGATCGTAGAATTCTTAATTGTAAGATTTCAAGAGTGGCTGGGGCTATTGCTTAGTGAACCATATCCCCAAATGAAGAAATCGAGCACAGTGAGATTCGGTGAGCGGATAGGTCACCGTACCATTGGTTGCAATAACTTGATTATTAAAATGCTCTATTAAGTAATTAAGAACTTCTCTGGTATTGATGAAATATACTATTTCTTATGAATTGAGCCAAGAATATATCGATAATGAAGAGCAGAAATTGACTTTTCTGACGTATTGCAAAACAACTTTTATTTCAACTATCAATAAATACAATAACAACAGATGTACTTGATTAAAAACAAAATATGGATAACTGGATTTAGTTCTCCATTCCAATACTCCTCCTAGAACTAATTTTGACGTAAACCCATATTGGAAGCGCAAAATGAATGCTTCGTAAAAGTCACGGGTTTCGTCAAAGTATCCGCTACCATCCACTCAGTTTTCATGTAATTCAACTTGATCCTTCCTTCAGATATTTTGTCACGAATAAAATGATGCTTCACATCAATATGTTTTGTGCGAGCGTGATAAGCATTAGTTAGGGCCAATTGCAGTGAACTTTTATTATCACCGTTGATAATGATGCACTGGCCGGTGTCTCGAATCAGCCCATTTTCTAATCCTTTCAACCACAATCCTTCTTGAACGGCAGCAGTCAAAGACATATACTCCGCTTCAGTTGTGGAAAGTGCAACCGTGGGTTGCTTTCTTGAATTCCAGAAAATGGCTCCTCCTTGCATCAGAAACACGTAGCCTGTTGTCGATCGCCTATCGCTGATATCATTTGCCCAGTCGGAATCACAATATCCGAGTATTTCAGAATTTCCATTTTTGGCATATGTCAGCTTGACGTCCATGGTTCCTTTTAGGTATCTGAATACCCTTTTTACTGCTAACCAATGTGCTCGTCCAGGATTATTATTGAACCTACTCAAGGATGAAACCGCAAAACAAATATCAGGCCTAGTAACTTGTGCAGAAAACATCAACGAACCTACTGCTTCCTGGTAGGGAATATTTTCCATATCTTCAGTTTCCTTTTCATTTTTCGGGCTCATATCTTTCGATAATTTTTTATTTGTATCCAATGGTGTCGAGACAGCATTGCAATCACCCATTCCAAATCGGTTCAAAATTGTTTTGAGATAGAAACATTGATCAATTGAAACTGTACCTTGAGCTGGATCTCGTGAAATTTGCATTCCCAGTACAAATCTTGCCTTTCCTAAATCTTTCATTCTGAAGTTTCGGAATAAATTTTCTTTCAGATCATCTCTCATTTTGTCATCATTGTGAAAAATCATCAAATCATCCACATAAAGTGCTACAATGAGGAATTTATCTGAATGAGTATCGAAATAAACACAGGAATCAACACATGACTGGGTTAGTCCGAATTCTTTCAACTTAGAATCCAGTTTCATGTTCCAAATTCTACTCGCTTGCTTCAAACCGTAGAGATTTATTTAGATGACATACTTGGTGGGAACCATCATGAAAAAATTCGGGTTGGAGCATGTAAATTTCTTCTTTCAAATTTCCTTGTAAGAATGCTGTAACTGCATCCATTTGTTCAATTTTAAGGTCGAATTTTGCTGATAGTGCCATCAAAAATCGAATTGAACTATATCTCACTACAGGGGAATAAGTTTCCTCATAATCAATTCCCTTCTTCTGAGCACAACCTTTGATTACAAGTCGGGCCTTGTATCGTATAATTTTCCCATCGGCATCTAGTTTTGTCTTGAACGCCCATTTATTGTTAATTGGTTTACGGTTTGGAGGAGGATCTGTCAAAAACCAAGTTTCATTTTCAATGAGTGCTTCATATTCCTCTTTCATAGCTTCTTTCCACAACTTCGCATCACTTCTGGACAGTGCGTCTTCAATATCGATGGGATCATCAAGTTCGAAAATAGTTTCAGCACTGTATACAACAAAATCATCCATGTTCACTGGTTTCCGTATTCTTGATGACTTTCGCAACGGTTCAATCCCAGAAACAACAGGACTCGGCAAGATATTCTCGTATCGATGAGCATGCGATTCCATTACATTTTCGTTACTTCCAGCAGAATCGGAGGGAAGACAATCATTTTCAGCAGATGACACATCTCTGACATCTGAAACCGCCTTCTCTTTATCTTCTGTACTCATTTCCCTTCGAAAATATTGTTGAAAATTGTATTTTTATCGACTGTCGATTCAGTTTTATAGCGTTTTGACAATTCTCAAAAAATATGACATCCCTACTCGTTAGCACTCTTTTCGTTTCGGGATCATACAAACGATATGCTTTAGACTGATCACTATATCCAAGCAATATACATTCTCTAGATTTTGGATCGAATTTTGTCCGTTTCTGTCTAGGAACGTGTACCATTGCTTTGCAGCCAAACAATCTGAGATGTTTTAAATCGGGTTTCTTGCCGGTCCATAACTCTTCTGGAGTCGTATTTTCCAAAACACGGCTCGGAGAACGATTAATTACATAAACTGCAGTTGAAACAGCTTCTGCCCAAAATTTGGTATTCAACTCGGCATCAAAAAGCATGCAGCGGGCTTTCTCCACAATGGTACGATTCATTCGCTCCGCTACCCCATTTTGTTCTGGTGTATATGGAGCTGTAGTCTGATGATGAATTCCACTGTTGTGCAGAAAGTTTTTTAGAGCTTGATTGCAGTATTCAGTTCCATTGTCAGTTCGCAGTACTTTCATCTTCAACCCTGTTTGGTTTTCGGCAAAAAACTTGAAATCCTGAATTTTCCTGAAAACTTGATTTTTGTTTCCAAGGATATAAACGAACACTTTCCTACTGAAATCATCAATTAATATGAGGAAATATCTGGCACCTCCTAAAGGATTGACAGACATTGGTCCACATACGTCTGAGTGGACTAACTCAAGCATTCGAGTGGAACGTGTTCCAACGTGATTAAAAGGCAGTCGGGTTTGTTTTCCTTTGGAACAAATAGTGCACTGATCTTCATCACTTGGTGTGAAATGTACACCACTCACAAGTTTTTCAAGTTTCCTGAGACTTTGGAAGTTCATATGCCCCATCCTCCTGTGCCACAAATTCTTATCAGGTTTCTTATGCATTGAAAAATTTGTCACTTGAATAGGACGATCCAATTTGAACATATTACCTACCAGAGTAGATGTTGCAATCAAACAATTACGGGAATTATAAATTTTGCAGCCTTTTTCATCGAATTTGACTATGTTACCATTTTTTATCATTTGACTGACGGATAGCAAATTTGTACAAAGATTCGGTACATATATGACATTCTTGACTGTAACTTCAGTTATGCCTTCTCCATTAAATAAATTCAATTTCACATCGCCAACGAATTCAACTGGCAAATGTGTGTTGTCTGCTATTTGAACTTCAGTTAAATCTGGTTTTCTTGGGTTTTCTAGTAATTCCCTTCGTTTGGTCATATGGGAAGAAGCGCCAGAATCTATGAACCAATCATCAGAATCGAGTTGACCAACCACAAATGATGAGTACAAAATTGTCTCTCGTTTAGATTTATCTTTCTTCTTCGGAAATTTGCAATCACGAGATAAATGACCAAATTTGTTGCATGAGAAACATCTTGGACCCTTTACTTTTGCATGAAATTTCTTGGTATTTCTTCCAAGCAACGCTATGGAATGATTTTCAGAGATATCAGGTTTCACATCCTGCATTAACTTGGTCTCAATTGCATCTGCACTGATTTTTATCCCGGAACTTTCCAGTCCCATTATCATAGGTTTATATTCTTCCGGTAAACCTGCCAATAAAAGTGTTCCAATCCATTCGTCACTAATTTTCATGCCAATCCCGGATAATTTGTGTGCCGTAGAAATGATTTTGTTAACATAATCTTCTACAGATGCACTATCCTCTAATTTAGTACTGATTAAAGCTCTTAATAGACCAACTCTTCGGGTGAGACCGGAATCTTCAAAAGCACTTTGAAGATTTTCCCAAACTTCTTTGGCAGTCTTTGCTTGTTGCACATGAACATAGTTGATCGGATCGATGGATAGGATTATTTTAGATTTCGCCTTAGTGATCCTTTTATCGTCCTTAACTTCCTCGGTGATACACCCCCAGAGTTCTTCGTGTTCCAGCAACGTTTGTATAGAAAACTTCCATGTATCGTAGTTTTCCCGACCTCTGAGCTTCTCGATCATAGGTAATGAACTGTTTGACGACATTTTCGTTTTCAATATGACAGTTACAATTATTTCTCTTCTTTGACGGATCGAAATGCTTATTTCGCAAAAATATATTTTATTTTTATCTGTGCGACTTCAGTTCTTGACTCGGGCGTTCTGGGCCCATAACCTGATGAAATATACTATTTCTTATGAATTGAGCCAAGAATATATCGATAATAAAGAGCAGAAATTGACTTTTCTGACGTATTGCAAAACAACTTTTATTTCAACTATCAATAAATACAATAACAACAGATGTACTTGATTAAAAACAAAATATGGATAACTGGATTTATTTCCTTCCATTAAAATGACTTTTTTTATTAAAAAAAACTGGATTTAGTTCTCCATTCCAATAGGTATTATGAGGGGGTGGATGTAAATTCGCCGTAAAACTGCTGAAGTTAGATTATTAAGATGATCCTCGATTTCATTTCAAAGAAAACCTGAGTACCCAACCGCTGTTAACTGACCTTGAAACAATATTGGCCCAATTATTCTGTTCCCAACGATTCCAGCCCAGGCATTGACGCCAAACCTTTCTTGAAAACTCTCTCTCATTGCATGTTGATTTTGTTAGGCCGAGTACCGCGTATTTTGTTTATTGAACATACCATTATTTGTAAATCGTGATTCGTCGGAAAATAGAATAAAGTTGATACAATTTGGGTTAACTCTATGATTTCAAGCAGCCAATCACAAAACACTACCCGTCTATCGCCATACAAATGTTGATGTAACTGATATTAAATTGCTCGATATCCGTGCTTTTTCAGTATTTTCCTTGCTTATTTGTGACTTATCTGCATTTCTTACTAATTTTCTCAAAGTAACCGTTTTATCAACCTCAATCATAGCACGAACGTTAATCCTAGTCTCTTCATTCATGATAATCTCTGTTTCGCTCTTGTTTTCCTTCTTTCCTCACGATTTTCAACATACGGAAAATACTGATGGGCTGGATGTTGCCAATTGGAATATCTCTGAACATACAACTCAGCAGAGTTCCATGAATTTCTATGACATTCTCCAATTATTAATAACATATATACTTTTTCACTTTGAGTATACATTATTTTGAAGGAAAATTAAACTGAAATATAACGAAAATTAAGGAACTTTAACTGTCTGCTCATAAAGCTCATGTCACTGTCATTACCTAAGTGGTACACTTGACGAAAGTGAATACATTTTTATCCAGTATTCTCCTTAGTAATATTTAATTTATGTTCTCATTTTTAATCCAATCGCAAATAAATCAGTATCGTTAGATCAGTCAAAGAATCCTTTTTTCGGAAAGTGCGTGTCAAAAAATTAAAAATTTTGAAAAAAAATAGTTAGACACAAAAATGTAATTTTGCCATCTTGTCTCATTCCTATCTATCATACTAGTCACTGAAAGTTTGCGATAGTAATTTTTTGACATCACTTGAGGTCCTCAGATGAGTTCACGTTCGATCATGGCCACCTAGATGCAATATTTAAAGTGAATCCAAAAAATAAACTAGGCGTGGAAACTTGTTTAAAATTCATATTCTGATCCAGAATTGTCTCAGAAATAGAAAAATCTTCAACAACAACAATATCAGGGTGTTCCATTTGAAAATATGCAGAAACTCTTCTCTTCACATACCATTTGCCTATACCAAATCTCATTTTGATACACCTAATATTCTAGAAGTTATGACTTGTCTAATAGATTCTTTGACACCCGGTATAATCGTTTTTTATCAAAATTTTTTCACGAGTACAAAACTTTTTGTCTCCTTCGGTCGTTCAGAAGTAAAAAACAAGCCAACCAAAGAAACAAAACGGTCTGGAGCGAGTGTGGCTTGCGTATAAGTGTTCCGTGCCATGACTTAGAATGATCGCATCAGTTTATCTCTGAAGAAAAGCTAAACGTCAAGCGAAAAACACATTTTCGTACGGAA
Organism: Gonioctena quinquepunctata; assembly: GCA_018342105.1. Classification (NCBI taxonomy): domain Eukaryota; kingdom Metazoa; phylum Arthropoda; class Insecta; order Coleoptera; family Chrysomelidae; genus Gonioctena; species Gonioctena quinquepunctata. Next base: position 50,119 of record JAFIRS010002580.1, on the reverse strand, counting down.
TATGGATTTGGGTAAATTTTTGGCTTTTTACTTATCCCCCAGAACTTATTTTCAAGAATTGAGTTTCAATAGCATTGGAGATGAAGGCCACATATTTCCAATACGGACAAAATAAAGTGCAACCCTTTGACGCATTCGTAATTTACTTCACTTTTTCAGTTCCGCTCTAGAATGCTAGACTTACCTAGAGGGAATCTTCTATCATCTTCGGTGGTCAAGTCAATTCCTTGAAAAAGGGCTTCTCTCAATTCATCCACATTCTCACACTCTGGGAACTTTCCAGCTATCCCAGAGATCACAATGTCTTCTGCGGATTCCATTATTTCTGAATAAGTTGATAACAATGAATAGTAGTCAGCGATATGTTTACAATATTTTGAAACACAATCTCAGAATGGTTGGGAATTTATACTCAACAACTCCTAGTGGACTTTGAATTGCTAATGAAGTGATAAATTTCAGTTATTCGTTTCAGTAATATTTTTAAAATTTTTCCAATTATGAGGAATGGGGTATATAACTCCTAGTTGCTAATGAGGTGATGAATTTCAGTTATTCGTTTCAGTAATATGTTTTGAAAAATAGTTATCTTTCAAGGTTGTCTGACTTTATAGGTGCATAAATTGAAAATCATACCAGATATCGCTGAACTGAACATCGATTTTGATAGTATATAGTTACTGTCAATTGGTAAAACCAGATTTATTGAAAATATGATGATTTGGGGAAACTTTGGGAACGAAATTGATTAGAAATTCAGAAACAAACTATTTTCTCCGTTACAAAGGAAATTTTGATTCATATTTTGTATTTCAGGTTTGATTCTCAATATAAATATTTGTTTGGGAAAAAATATTGATGAGAAAAATTTTATGTTGCTGAAATGATTGTTTGTGATTTCTTCTTTCGAATTGAAGAGGAACAAATAAAAAGAATACTTGAAAGTATTTCTACTCATTAATTTTTTTAATAATGGAATTACCTTCCCACATTCGATATCATCAAAAAAAAATTTCAACAAAATTATCGACGAAATCACTGAAAAGCAAAAATAAATAAACTTCTTAGTCTAATGATATTGAGTCTAACTATAGTAACTGATTTTGAGTCGGCGCCAACCAAACAATTATCGAAGATCATTATCTATGAAAGAAGTCATCAAAACGCAGTCGTGCATCTCGCTGCCATCATTTTACGCTTCACCTAATTCAATTGCTAGTTTGGCGCCGACTCAAAATCAGTTACTTACATTAGTTTAGGAGCTCAATTATCATTTAGACTGAGAAGGTTTATTTCATTTTTGGCTTTTCAGTTGATTTTTTCGTCGGTCTAATTTTTTGTTAAGAAGTTTTTATTTTTCACTTTTCAATTCCGTATTTCGTCGGTTTAATTTTTTGTTAAAAAGTTTTAATTTTTCAATTTTTTGTGGCTAAAATCTACCAATTACTAGCTACTTGTTTTTTGATTACTTCCAAAATACTTACTTACCCACCTTACTTCAACTATTACCAGTTGAATAATATGATTATCCACTTTTACTATTTGTTGTAATATAAATTATTTTCGTTCTTCTGGTTAGTTTATTTCATTACTTTGTATATCATTCCATCCTCTCATGAAATATACTGATTTTGACGAATGTGGACAAGAATAATGTCAGTAGCGATCTGTCATTGTCAACTACGTATGTGTGTGCCAATGTTCACTAGTGAAAAATCAATTATCCCCTATTTTTCCACCCGTAAGAGTGGCTGATTCCTTTCGAAATCCAAATATGAGGTATACCCTATCTATTAAAAAAAGAATCATCCAAATCGAAGAACCCAGTACAAAGTATACCTGATAGAATCGGTTAACGGACAAGAATTCAGAGGGTGAGTGATCAATATCCTTCATTTCGCTACCCTTAGGGGTGGATTTCATCTTTTAATTCCAAATGGGACCAAATTCGAAGTACACCCTATCCACTGAAGAAAGAATTATCGGAATCGGACGCCTCAGTCGAAAGTTATGCGTGATCATACATAAAAAAATATTATGGAAAAAAATAAAATAAACGGGTCGAATAGAGAACCTCCTCCTTTTTGGTTTCGTCGGTTAATAAAGGACAGTATTCTATTGAATTCTATTGAATTCGTTTGCAATTTCAATTTTTTCAACTAATGGTTCACCTTTTTCATTTTGTATGGTTTGTATTTGTTTATCTATTGTTTTTTTTCACCACTGATATCCTGCACTATATTCCAGAGATTTTTTTTGCTGTCCGAATTTTTTTGAATTTGTTGTCTGTAGTAGTCGCGTTTACTTATATTTATAAGATTAGTAAGTTTATATAGATATATGCAAAACTTATTTTACCATTGATATTCACTTTAGCTCCTAATGCAAATCCTTCCAAAATTTCGACCCCACAAATATTACTTCATCGAGAATTTGGCTTTTGAATATATGTGTATTTATAGTGATTTTGGTGAACAAACCCTTTTATGAGATACTATTTAAGAATGGACATAATTGTGGTCATTTAGTTTTCATTCATATGCAAACAACAATAACCCGAACAATTTCTCAGAAATATAACATAGCAAGATACCTGCAGCATCAGGGTTCTATACAGTCCGTATTTTTTATGTCGTACCACTATTGGCATCTCGAAAACGGTAAATGATACGAAGTTGGTTGAATTACAAAAGTTGCCTATTTAGTAAACAATGGAACGATGTTTCCAAATCGAAAATATCACGAACCGTTTTTAAGATATACGGGGAAAACCGAAATGGCCCGTATTCTTTCCTTTGCGCTGGCGCCTCTATTTTTAGGACTATGGAAATCTATTTTCTTCTCTGTTTTTTGAATATGCTTCGATATGATGACGTTTTTCAGGGGCCACCCTCAACTATGTTTTTTCGAATACGGACCTGTATTTTTTTTTAAATTTAAGTTTAAAGTTTATTCAAAAGTAAGTAACATGACAATTCCACAATTCATAATATCATTTCCAGGTGTTAATTAAAATTTCGATTTAGTAATTACAATTTCAATATAGTACAGAGCCATCTCCCTCCATATACTGGAAACCTTTCACCTAAGCACAAGCGTGCTTGTGTTGTGTCAGGTATCCCATATTTAGAAGGAGATTTTTTCTATGTCAATTATTTGGTGATTCTGGAGAATGGAGGTTTGAAAAGTGTATGTTCAATAAAAAATTTCAAATATACGTTGATTGTGTCGTACAAATGATTTTATGGTCATTTTGTATTTGTTAATTTTTGTGATATTCCTGGACTCAGATGGTAGTAGGTTGAAGAGTTTTGGGCCAAAATAATGTACAAATCTCTGTGAATGACTTTTTCCAAATAATGGCATGTGAACAGACCCTCTCATAACAGATCTGGTTTCTTTCTCAATAGTTGTCCTCAGATAGTTAGCTTTATTGTGAAATATCCATATTAAACATGAGTAGGAATAAAGACTCCTTATATTGATTAATTTGACTTCCTCATAGAGCTTTTTTGTAGAAAGTAATCGGGCCTTTTTATGAATAATTTTTAGTATAGTATTTTGCGTTGTTTGTAAGCTTCCTACATTTTTTTCGAAAGTTCCTTCCCATGTTGTTATGCAATACTTGAGAACTGACTCTGCCAGTGCATAATATGAAGTGAGCATGTTTTCACGAGATAGGATATCTCTCAGGGAATACAATTTATGGGTGAGTTGTCTTGGCCTCTTGGTCATGCATAGCGTGAATTCATCCCATCGTAAATGGTAATCCACTATAACTCCTAGATATTTTAGTTTATTTGTTTTTCAATCGCAGGACATTGGCAGATATTTTCGGAGCAGTTGATTGTATGTATCTTCAGTGCGTATTTACACGATCCAATAAAATTGATCAATAAATTGAACAATAAAATTTACCAGTATGGGTTATATTTACACCTGACAGTTCATTGGTCAATTTTGGCAACAGTTTTTACTCAGTAATACCAACATACTGACAAAAAATGGTTCAACTATAGGAAAAGTACCAAATATTACTCAATAGCTTATTGAATATTGAATTGATTGTGATCCATTCTTGAATATCGTTAGAATTGATAAGGATCTGCACTCAGGAATTTTTCGTGAACTAATGTCAAGTTTCCTTTCCCTCTTTTCTCAAACAGAGATCCAATCCACCATCTTCTACATCTCTGTCTTTTTTTTTTCTATTCATCAATGCACATTGCTGCGAATGTAATGCAACGTAAATCATGTTTTTTTTTCACACTATCATTTTTCTCGTGGTTAGGGTAGGGTATGTGAAATCGCGTTAATAATAACATATAACCTGAAAATCTCTGTTCTAGCAGGCAACCAATTCATGGCTGAAAGTTACTGCAAATTGTTACTAAAAACTGATGAAAAATTAGAACCGATTCTAAACTCATCAATTTATTTTATTGATCAAGTTCAAATTGACGACAATTTTCTGTTTACACCTATCAATAAAATTCAAGGTCACAAATTTATTGAATCGTGTAAATTCGCACTTAGAAAATTTTCAGTTGGTTGGTCGCTGTTTGTCAGTGTGATGTTCATAAATTTCGTTTTATCGACGTTTAGGCTTTGAAGATTATAGTTTCTAGACTCCCTGCCATGATTTACTTGAGAAAATGATGACAGTATCATCAGCGTGAGATATAATATGGCCCAAAGAGTTTTTCATTTTGCTAAATCTGTTTATTAATACCAAGAATAGGATGGGCCCTAATATGGTACCCTGAGGTACACCTACCGTAACTATTGATGTGTCACAGAGTTCGTCATCCATCTTAACTCTTTGTGTCCTCTGTGATAAATAGTCTTTTAATAAGTTGAGTACCAGTCCCCGAATTCCATAACTATATAATTTATTCAAAAGGATTTCGTGCGAAACGGTGTCAAAGGCCTTGGCAAGATCAAGGAAGATGACTATGCATTTGTTCGATCTGTCCAGTGCCTCCACACCGCTTCTCACAAAATCTAGGACCGCTTTTTCCGTATTTGAATTTTTAATAAAGCCGAATTGTCTGTCTGATAACACTTTATTCGTATCGAAAAAATTTTTAAGTCTTTTCTTGATAGTATGCTCAAAGATTTTTGCAAAACTATTTATCACAGAGATTGGCCTATAATAACCAGGTTCTCCTCGATCACCTGACTTATGTTATGGTGTGGCCTGTTTCCATTGCTTTGGTATTTTACCTTCGATGTAACAAAGATTTATCAGATGTTCCAATGGTTTAATAATATGTAAATGTATAGACTTTATTATTTTTGTGTTGATTTTATCTGGTCCAGGGGAACAGTTATTCTTTAATTTAGATAAAATGTCTACCAGTTCGTTGCACGTCACTGGTTTTAAAAAAAGTGTTTTGTTAATAAAAATATCCTCCATGAGATTTTCAGATACAATGTCAGGCTTCTCGATGTTTTTCGACCTTTTTTCGCCAATGATAGTGAAAAAATTATGATTTTTGATGGTTGTCGGATACAACCTCTCCATTTTGCACTTTCAATGGTAAATCTAGGGTTTTCATTTTTGCTTTAGTAATATTTGGTATTTCATTTATTATTTGCCAATAAGTTTTTGTTGGTAATATTGGTTTTTAGTAAATTTTATTAGACTGTTGACTCTATTTCTATGTTCAGTGTATTCCCTTTTTGAATCTTCATTTTGCATTTGTTTCAAAGTATTTTCTTCATTTTGTCCCTTTCACGTATAGATGTAATAATAAGGCCATTTGTTATCCAGGGTTTGATTTTTTATTTGACATTTCGTACATTTCAGTCGATAAAGTTATACAATTGATTACTTTTCCAATAAATATGTCATTGGATTTTTGCATATCCTGACGAAAAGAATGTCTTTCCATTTTTCTTCTTCTAGGTGAGTGTTTGATTTATTTTAATCTATTTTGCCATAAGAGCACGTTTTTTCGGCGGTATTAAGTAGGTTTCATGTGGCCCTTGGAATAGCAAAGACGTGACAAAATGGTATGTTAAACTTGTTTGAATAACTGACGGTATTATTTTATAGTTTTTGCCACAATTTTTTCGGCTCAAAAAATGTGATCTATTATACTGCTTAAGTCATCTGATACTCTAGTGGGGACATTTATATATGAGAGAAAACCATGCTCATCCATTATATTAAGGTAGTTTTGTATCTCATTTTGTCGTGTGGAAATCGATTTTCTGGGCCGCCAAAACCCTGTCATCAAATTACCCTGTGTACATTTAATCTCAGAGCGCATATGCATATGAGGAATGAACACGGTATAAAAAAAATCGTACGGAGAAACGTCGTTTCCTACGAATCTAAATAAATCGACAATTTTCACACCTTCGGATTAGCGTGGCAAAAAGTTTGAAGGAATTGGGGTTTGAGCCGAGTGCCCCCGATGGGGGCCCATAAACATTAACTATGGACAATGGCACTTGAGATTTTCGGCTAGAAAGGCGTGATTTACCATTGCGGATAATCCTTGGAAGGCCTTTTGAAAGTTTGGGATTTCTAAAACAAGTGTACGAAATATTGTTTTTTGTTCGGCATCCGATATGTTCTCAAGTTGTCAAACTTTCTCTGGGACTGCGAGGAAAAAAATACAATAGAAAAGACGAGATTTTGCCGGCGAGTGGGAGGGTATTAGTCTCCGAAGACTGGAAGGCTTTTCAAAAAAATCGAAAATAGTCAGTTCACTTCGCTTCGCCGGCCCTCAAGCTCGAATACGTGAGTGATATATTCTTTTGCGTGCATAAGGGCGTGACGGCGTGCGATGTTCGCGACTAAGCCAGTCAGTGGAAGTTCACTTCTCGCGCCGTGCCTTCTGAGCTGGAATACGCTCTACGACCTGGGGGGTGAGTTCCTGAAACATCCTTATTCGCTGGAGGCGCTGCCTCGTCGATTTCCCGAGTAGCCAGTCAGTGGTATTAGGCGAGCGCTTCCTGGGAAAAACTTCATCCTTTCACGTTATTTGGAGTCCTAACTGTGATCTCGATCCTAGCGATAAATTCCATCTTTGAGAAGTTCTTTGACGCTTGCATCCTAACGTCCAAGGACTAGATACAGGGTGGATATAGCCAAGGCAGCTGATGGAGGTGAGTTTTGGATCGTCAACTCAAGAGTTCTAGCCTCCAGTCTTTTGATTAATCAGCCTTCATTTCAGCCCAGGTTTTCCGGGATCAGCGGATTTCACAGTTATAGTTAATTTGAAGTACGATTAATTCCTCTTCTATTCTATGGCGTGATCCCGCCGCACTCACTTGGTTCTGCTGTTGATTTTAGCCGGGGTAGGAACAAGCTAATTTGATTTCTCCATCGAGGCTTCGGGGAAAACATTACCTCCTTATCGTCGGCAGCTCACTGACGTGATATCCCTCGCAAACCGCGATTTGTGACAGATATACTGAAGCGAGACGTCAACCAGAATTGCCTAGAGATCTTACACGTGTATGAACCTCAGTGCACGGGTCTTTCTGCGACTAAAAACGTATCAGTTACACTGCGGTGATCGGTGTTAACACGAGTTATTAATAATAAATTCTGTCAACAAAACTAAAGGTTTTAGTTCATGTGTGTCGAATATGTGAAGGGATCGTAGGTGCCTCTGTATGACCGTCGTGTTTGCAGTTGTACGCGTTATATAGTTCCGTCTTAGGGAAATTTGATCAAGATAGGCCTCGGTACGCGTTTAATTTTTAGGGAGTAAATTCATTTTTGACATCCCCCCATGTCCTACAATTTATGCTCGAGGACTCGCCCCGAAACACAAATTCAACAAACTTCATCTGTACTCCACCCCGTTGAAGGTATCACGCGAGTTTCATATACCCAAGCTCTTGTTTGTTCTCCACATGAGAACCGGTCGGCTTTTCAGCCCATCTTAACAGCGCCAGTCCGTGATTCATTTTCTGTTGAAAATATTTTTTCTCTTGGCTCTAGCTTGGAGAGCCCTGAAATCGATAAGGATAATTCTGTCTCAGAAAGTTTAGGCTCGAAGAGCGCACAGCTGTTTGTTGAATCGCGACGCGTCGAAAATTGCGCAACGGAATCTAGCGTCCCACTAGATTCGCAAAAAGCAGTGCATTTAAATTCACTTACATCTCCTAGGTTAAACCGTGTGAGAGGAAGTATGGATCGTATGAATGCGAACAAAATTCCCGTGGGGAACTTTCCTGTTGAAGACAATGATGAAACACCGAATAATTTTTCCGTTGAACAGAATACAATGCGTGATCTGAGTCAGAGGGAAAATTCCAATAATTTTTGTTTCAATAGGCCATTGAGAGCCTCCAGTAATATTTTGAATTTCGGCGATAGACCCGCCAGGGTAACTCAAACCCCAGTAAATAATGGCTCACCTCAACGAGTTGTGGAAGCCTTCCAAAATTTAGAGCGCAATAAATTAAGTTCAGGGGCCTCCAGCCCACTCAATTTTTCAAACCAGTTTCAATTTATTCAGGAATGAATGAGAATAGAATGTATGAGTCAAACTGCCTTCGCACTCCAGACAATAACTCAATTATATCAGAGCTCAATTGCTCGCGAGCTAATGTCGGGCCCCCGATCGAAGGGGTCCCATCTGCACGCGAGGCCGTTCATCAGACGTCCCGCCCGAATAGTGAAATTCCTGCCATTCGGCAGGTGGTATCGCCAGAGGAACGGGAAGAATGGGATTTATTCTTGAGGTTCGAGAGGTTCCGTGAAATGAAACGGAAGACCCCGGTAATTAATGCCGGTGAGGGAATCTCACCACCCGCTTTCCCTGTAGGTAATCGACCTGTTTCGAAACAATTTGACTTTCTATCTGATAGATTTATATCGATATCACCAATGGATATTTCAATTTGATTTTTTGGGAGTGATGAATAATATGTTTTGAGGTTATTTTGGTATGATAGAATATTTGTGGATGGTGGCCTATAAGAAGCCGTTATGCCAATACTGTTTTTCCTATTTTAATTTGTGATTGAGAGTCTTAATAAATTTGTTTCTGTTTGTTTGAAAGTCTGAACATCTGCTACTATTTTATTTTTTATATACACTAGTAGACCATCATTCTGGTCGATTTTTGAGCTATTGTAGTGAGCAGTGAAATCAGGTATATCAAAATCACTTATATCACTTTCTATGTCCCAGGTTTCAGATAAGACCAAAGACGGCATGTGTTGATGTATGTTAAGGCTCGGCAATCGGTAAACAGAGTAAATTTGTTTCTCAAAAGATATACTCTCCAGCGCTGAATCACCCACAGAGCTGCAAGAAGCTCCTTTTCATAAGCTCCATACCTTTTCTCACGGTCCAAAAGTAGTCTCGAAGCACAAGCAATAATTTTCTGTTGGCAATCTACCATTTGAAATAAAATACCAGCAGTCCCTTCATCACTGGCATCAGAGGACACATTCCAAGGCAAATTAGGATCAGGGTGATATAACAGGATTTCCTTCTTTAATTCACTCTTCAAGTTGTTAAAAGCATCTTCTCCAAGTTGTTAAAAGCATCTTCTCCAAGTTGTCCCCATTTCCAAGGCACTTTCTTCCTGAGAAGTTTGGTTAGAGGAGCAGTCAAATCGGCAAAATGTGGTGAAAACATTCTGTCATACTGACAAAGCCCCAGAAATTTTTGTAATTCCTTTACTTTGGTGGGTCGTTGGTAATCGGTGATGGCTTGAGTGCGTTCTTCACTTGGTTTAACTCCTTCCGAGGTAATAATATACCCGAAATATAATATTTCCTTCTGAAAGAACTTAAATTTTCGCATTTTTAGGGTAAGTCCAGCATCAGCAAGACGTCGAAAAACTAATGACAAGTGATGCGAATGTTCCTCAAAACTACTGGACATAACCAGAATGTCATCAACATAGACAACTACAAAATCTGCAGAACTGGGTCCCAAAACTGCATCCATGCAGCGGGTAAATGGACTGGTTGCATTTTTGAGCCCGAAAGGCAAAACACAAAATCGGTACGTTTTAGTTCTATGCATAAATCCAGTGTAATCCTTGTCTTGTGCTCTCAATGGACATTGCCAGTATCCATGAGTCATATTAAGAGAACTCATAACCCCTTTTCCTGTGACATGAGTTTGATGATTTCATGTATAGGTCGCGGTAACTCATAATCAGGCTCCATTATTTTATTCAGGTAACGTGCATCCAGACACACCCGCACGGTTCCATCCTTTTTGACAGTGGTCATCAAAGGGGAAATATATTTCGATGGAGCCCGTTCAATGATGTTCCAAGCCACCATCTTATCTATAGTTCGCTGCACAGCAGCTCTGTCGGCATCCCCATGATTGAAAAAAACCAGTCTGGACATCCAATCCGCTGAATGTAATCAGTAATATGAAAAACACACAAATTTTTTAAAAGTGTTCTGGCAAGTGAAGACAAAATTTTTGCTATTACAGAAAGCTGGTTAAGGGACGGTGTCTTCAATTTCGAATTATTGCCCAACAAATATGTGGTATATCGTAAAGACAGATCTTATGGTACCAGAGAAGGTGGTGTTCTTCTTGCTGTGGATAGTGACTTTCATGAATCGGAATTTTGTCAACTAAACTGTCCCATTTAGTCTTTTGATATCGTATGTGTGAAAATAAATGTTAAAAATGCACCAAGTTTTATACTAGTAATTTATATTCCTCCAGGAACTACCCTTGCGGAATATGACGAATTGTTTGAATTTCTGGAAAATTTGGATTGTATCAATAAATCAATAGTTTAAGGAGATTTTAATATTACTGAATTACAGCAATATTATGAAACCAATGAATCATCCAATTTAATTCTCAAATTTAACCCATTCATTAGTTATTGTAAATTAATACAGAACAATTTCATAGAAAATGTAAATGGTAGAATTCTAGATCTCGTTATGTCACCCGAGAATTTGAATTGGAAAGTGCTACTTGACTCTGATCCGTTGGTTGAACTTGATGTCCACCACCCTAGTCATGCTGTGAATTTGGAAATTGATAGTGAAACTGAGAAGGTATTCATATCGGATGCTAAACATTACAATTTCCGTAAAATTAACATCCAAAAGTTTTCCCAAAAAATTAGCTAAATTGACTGGAATTATTTAGAACCTATATTCGATGTTAATATAGCTTGTGGAGAGTTCAATGCTACCTCACAAAGTGTAATTTGTCAGTGCACCCCTTTAGTAATCAATAACACTCGCCGATACTTCACCAAAAACATTATCAATAATATTAAAAGAAAAACACTACCACAAAATGTATAGAAAGTGCAAATCTAATTTTTACTTGGAACGTTATAAACACCTCTGGCGTATCATTAAAACTGAAATAGACCTTGCTTACTCAGAGTTCATTGAAAAATCAGAAAATAGCCTGACTAGTAATCCCTGTGAGTTTTGGTCATTCATCAACACCAAAAAAAATTAATCTCGTATCCCTGGACTTATGCTTATCAATGATGAAAAGCTTAACATCATCCGAATCTATAGTCGACGCCTTTGCAGAGCACTTCAGCAATGCATATGTCCATGATTCTCATCTCTCAAATGAACGTACCTTTCCCGAATGCTCTATCAGTTCCAGTCATTATTTACATATTAATAAAATCAGCGAGGAACTCATTCTAACGGCAGCAAAAAATCTAAAAAACGAATTGACATGCGGTCCTGATAATGTCCCCGTTAGACTAATTAAATCCCAGGTGAAAGTGCTATGTAGGCCTCTTCTTTTTATTTATAACCTCATCCTGAAAACCGAAACTTTTCCCACCATATGGAAACAATCCCGTTCTTGTCCTGTTTTCAAATCAGGTTTCTCAAAATTACTTGAAATCATTCTTTTCGATCTCATCTATCTATATTCATGTGAGTAAATCCCTGTCAGATTTCCAACATGGTTTTACAAAATCACGTATCTAACCTTTGCACGTTTACGCAGTTCATATCTAATTCCCTTGATAATCGTCGCCAAATTGATGTTGAAATTGGGAGCTTTTTGGTCTTTCGCCCAAGATTCAGCACTTATTGAAATCCTACTTGAGCGATAGACAACTACTTGTTGAATATGAAGGTGTGAAATCTTCCAATTTCGTAGCTTACTCAGGAGTACCACGGAGATCGAACTTGGGGCCCCTCCTATTCCTATTATTCGTCGATGAAATATGTACTACTTTCCAGTCGAGTAAACTACTTTTTGCTGATGATATGAAAATATATTTAGAAATCTCAGACACTACCGATTACTTTAGTCTCCAGCACGATTTGAATCTCTCATCGGACTGGTGCTCGGCAAATAAGTTATATTTAAATGTTGATAAATGCAAAATTATGAGCTATTCCAGAAAAGTTTCTCCCGTTATATATGACTATAGAATCGGTGATGGTATCCTAAGACGAGTGAATGAATGCAAAGACTTAGGTGTTCTCTTTGATACCAAACAATGCTGGAAGAACTCTGGGTTTTTCAATACGTAATTGTGAAGAATTTTCAAATCTCAGGGCTATTTCCTCTATCTACTACTGTTTAGTTCACAGCAAATTTGAATATTGTGATGTAGTGTGGAACCCTAGTCACGTCAAATACATATCAGCCATTGAATCAGTTCAAAAGAAATTTCTCAAATTCCTATCCTACAAGAAACACCACACTTATCCCATTTATCACTACGAATACGATTCACTCCAGAGATAGAAATCTAGGAGCGAGAGGACTTGGAACCTTGGTGCTCCTCCAGGAATGTATCATTTGCAATTTTCCTTGTACCTAAGTGAAGATTCTCAATAGCTAACGACATCATCGATAAGTTTTATTCTCTTCCTTCCACGTTTTGTTTACTTTTTGTGCTTTACACTTTCTCTTACCACAAATATCTCATTCGAAAAGCAGCTTCTGTAACATCCACGCGGAATGTAGATCATATTATCAATGATATCAAATCATCCTTGGAACATTTGAATCTTATAGGAATTGTCAACAAATTTGACATTCAATTATCGAAGAGGTGAATTTATAGTTGAAATCTGATATTTTTTCGCTTCAAAATGAAATTGATCACCGAGGAACTAATAAACATAATATACTTTTTGGGTGACTGTAACGGAAATTGTATATGAGCCAGTAGAATGTATGCAGTTTGATATCCTGATTCGAGGTCTATGCGACCAGAGTTTTTGGAGGGTTAAAGAAAGATTTGAGGAAACTGGCAGTGTCAAGAACAAGAAAAAGCAAGTAGTAAATAAAATTGCAACAAAAGAAGAAAAAGAATTAGCGATGATGCTTTCAACAGTTGATAATCCTCATGTTAGTACGAGAAAAATTGCAATAGAGCTGAATATAAGTCATACTTCCGTGAACAGAATATTGATGAAAAAAATCTTCATCTATACCGAATTGAATTACATCAAGAACTCCATAAAAGGGATTATGATACCAGAGTTCGCTATTGCAAAAATATATTGAATTTCATTCGCAAAGAACCACATTTTCTGAAATACATTTACAAAAGTAATGGGATAGTAAATAGACATAATTGCAACTACTACTCGACAGAGAATCCTTATCAGAGGAGTTGGTAACCAAAAAACATGATAGTTAAATTTCGGGGCATGATTGGAGATCAGGTTATACGACCATATTTCTTTGAAGGGCCACTGAATGGAGAAATTTACAGAGATTTTCTTTGAGTTGATTTATCAAATTTGGTGGGGGGTTAACCGATTAACGATAGACAAAGGTTACCAACATGATAGCGCGCCTCCTCACAATAAAAATCAGGTGAGAATATTCTTAAAGAGATGGCGCAGATGGATAGCAAGAAACAGACCCAATCAGTAACCGGGCAGGTCCCCAGACCGTATGCCCCTAGATTTCTTACTATGGAGATATGGTAAAGGAGAGGTCTACCGCTAGAAACCAACGACATAAGAAGACATGAAGAATGATAAGTTTTTCGCTCCATTATGAGATTAACTGTAATTGGTGACCGAAGAGCAATTGTAGATAGACTCAGTTTGTACATAGCTCAAAATGGGAGATTGTTCGAACATCTGCTGTTAATTCACGCTTTCTTAAATTTCTATCAGCAACAGTATTTCCCTATGTTGTATTGGCAAATAATTGTTTTAGTAACAAAAATATGCTTGATTTTTTTAATTGAAATTTCGTGAGTTGGTTCTTCCAAAATTATTTTTCCTCAATCCACTGGCTTTTTGATTTTCTTTTTCCTTGATACCACACATCCTTTGTTTTCTTCTCGAATTTTCGATTTACACGCACTTTTTTGTTGCACTTTTCATTATTTTCGTTTATTTGACAGTTTTCATTCACGAATCGTTTCTAAATACTTTACATACTATATACATAATATATAAAAAATCATTTTTGACGTTTTCTGCTTTTCATATTTTCAATATTCTAAATTTTTCATCAAGATCTTTCATTGGCTATTATGTTCAGATCTAATTTCATATACAGAATGTTCTTACTTCAACCTTTTATTGTCTGCTTGTACTCAAAAATTCATTAGTAAATTTTGATTTCTATAATTTTTTAAATTATGTCAATTGCTTGTTATGTTGAAAACATGTTTATTTCAAACATAGGTATCGACTAATATCATATAAGGTTTCAGAAAAACGGTAGAATCTTCAGAAAAACTGTAAAATAAAATAGCACAACTTACTTAAAATAAAAAAAAAAATATTTGTGTGTTTTTTCAATTTTTTTTTCATTCCAACTCTTTGAACATTCAACACGTACTTCTGAACATAACAATATATATATATATATATATATATATATATATATATATGTATTGTTATATAATATGAATTGTTTAAATAAAGAATTTTGTTATTATTATTAATATTATTAATATATTTTAACCCTGTATAATATATTTTTCAATGTAATAATAATTGCTAGCTAACGTCACTGTTCTCTCGTCACGTTGCTGCCAATTGTTATCACTTTTCTTACCACGACTGAACTCAGTTGGTACGCCTTTCGTCTCAGATAGCCGGTTCAGGCAATGGAGCCACTGCTTGATGTCAAATTCAATCTATTCAATGTTTATAAGTAAGATTTCAGATCATTGTGGAAAACAAACGAGAAAGTATCGAGAGGAAAATTATTTCCTTTATTCAGGAAAACTTATATTAACCTGGCCTACAATAAATAACTTATTATATGGTCAATCTACAAACTTTCAAAGACAATCATGAGAAAGGTGACGAATAAATTATACACAACCTCACTTTTACTTGAAATGTTGAAAAATTCTTTAATAGTTCAATATCAAAATGAAATATAGTTCTTATGATATGATACGAGTTATTTGTGAAGTTATTCAGTTTGTGATGTGCACTAGTAAAGTTCATACCTGACGCTGGAACTGTCGCTGTTTCAATACACACCAAGAATTTGAATTCCCTTTCAATCCACTGCTCTCAGGCTTCCCAATACCAAAAAGGAACCATACAAATCCAGAAATCAGCTTTGGAATATTTTTATATGGAGAATATAAAGGTAATGTGTTTGCTGCTTATATTGATAAATTATTGAATTTTTTTTTTCTCAAACCCGAACGTGGCGTTCTCTTCAAAAATTATTTTCAATCTCCCCAGTGGCTTTGTTTTCTATCACCTGGATACCATTTCTCCTTCTTCCATATCATTTGAATTTTCAAATTCGCGCACTATATTGTCACATTATCACTCTTTGGGATTATTTGTCAAAACTTATAAACTAAAATATTTTTCTTTTCCTACAAACTATGTACAATATTCAATGATAATTGTCTCTGACACTTTACCGTTCTTATTTTCTCAAAATTTCCAATCTTACATCTGACCATACTGTTCCCTGATTGGCTATTGTCATCAAGAAGTTTGTTGTTCTCCCATTGGCTATTTTTAGTTAGATACAATTTCATATACTGTATGTTCCAAGCTTATAATTTTGTTGTTCACATTTTTTTCAGGATGATTTTATAAATCTAGACTTTCTGTTGTCTTTTCAACAATAATGATTATAATCATTATGACAGTGTATGAAATTGATTGTGTTATAGTACTTGGATATTTTTATGTATTCATATTATACAGAGGCTTCATAAAGGAAATATAATTTCAAAAATATGTAAAAACAATATCTCTTGAACTAATAGCTATTACGTTATTATTCTTTTTGTGGGTTTTTTATGAAATTGTTTCCTCTTTTCCTTTTAAAATATATAACTGGTTTTTCATAACATAACATAACAATATATTATGAAATATGTTATATGTATATATATATATATATTTATATATATATATATATTTATATATATATATATTTATATATATATATATATATATATATATATATTTTTTTAAAAATAAAACAAAATATACACCCGGAATAACTTAAGGAGAAAGATGTATGGAACGTCAGAATTAATTTAAATATAAGATATACTTGATAGTAAAACAAATATAGTATGCCTAGTAGAATGACTGTTTTTCAGTTACTTTGTTATTGCTAACATTATCACCTCTTGTCGAATCAAGAGTTGACTCTACTATGAAATCAAATAGATGAATGGTTCCTCATTACAATATATACATATCTTTCCAAATGAACAGTTTTATTTTCTCACCCTCGTTTTAACGTTAAATGATTTTTATTTTGGATTACCGATTTTTTTTACGCGTACACTGATTCATAATATAATTATTCAGCTCCTTAGGAAACATTGAGTTCTATCCATTGAGTTTTTACGGAGACAATTTCTGCTGTTTACACTTTCACTATTTTCGGCATATTTTTGATAAACTGGCCATTTTACGAATAATTTACGAGGTCTACACTTGTTTTGTATCAGAAGATGGCTTCGCATCTTCACTAGATGGAATTTGATTTGAATTCATTCTCTGAAGGCTCTTACTGGAGATTTATATATATATATATATATATATATATATATATATATATATATATATATATATATATATATGTAGGTGGCGATATTTTTAATTCTTTCAGTTTATACATATTTTCATCAATTATGTTGGTTACGTTATTTTCATTATTATTCCTTGCAGTATGTTCATTATTATTTCACCCAGTATTGTATTTTCGGCATTCGGTAGGAATCGCCTTAGCTGGGGTTGGGTTTTGGCGGAAATGAAGTAAGAATATACTTTTGACGTTGACGGGATATTTCAAGAGAGTAGAAGTTTTTCTTGGGAATATCAACTTATTAGAAAGACGAAAAGACGTAGTATTGAGAGTCGAGCCGCGACGGATATACAAAGATTCCAAGAAACCAAAAGGGTTCAAACGTATTAAATAGGTACCCGAATATGATGACGTACAAACTTGAGTAAGCTGTCAGTGTTCATGTTGATTCACAATTTATATTGAATAAACTTGTTCATTCACCCCTGGGATTATCATTCTCCTAGACAAAGAAATAAAAACCTACATTTTGGGGGCTCAACCGGGATAGAGAATAAGATTTAGTTGAAGCTGCGAACCGCTAGACGTTTACCTGACTTTTGAAAAGTTATTCGACGAAGGAGATTCAAAGGCCTATTATTGAAGACGACGGAAGTAAGAGAACTTCAAGATAAACCAGACGTAGTAGAAAGATCCAAGGAGTGTAGACGACTTCAAGATAACCTAGACGTAGTAGAAAGATCCAGGAGTGTGGACGACTTAGACGCATTCGTTTCAATCGAGGAAGACGGAAGTAAGAGGACTTCAAGGAAAACCAGACGTGGGGAGATCCGAGAAGAAGTATAGACGTATTCGTTCCCGTAGTCCATGGTTTGGTAATTCAATGATATAATTATGGATTCAACAAGGTACGATGCACAGTTTTTCCAATAATCAGTATCGAATGGAGGCATAGACGAGTTAGACGATCATAATATACCAGTGTTGAGTAATAGAAGATATAACATTGAATTATTTTGACAAAGACTAAGAGTTTTACTCATTCAATTATTTCAAAGTTCGATTCACTACTTCTGTTTTGTATTCTGTAAACGTCACGATATTCAGGTTCAATTTGATATTTTTCCGACTAAAACATTATTGATTGTTTTAAGAATATTGAAGTTGCGACTCGACTTGTCTCAGATTCATTTGAAGTTTGAAACATAGGGAGAATTCTGTTTGTTGTATTATTTTAATTTTCAAACTGATTTGTTGATCTGACTTATTCTTTGACGCCGTATTTATTTTTTGCATACAATGACCAATTTGGGAGATATTCAAAAATTGGGAAAAATATTTCTAGTAGTTCACTCAAAGCAGTGAAGGCCTTACATGTAGTCGCCTTTGGAAACGAGGGAGAAGGTAGGAAAACGCGAAAAGAGATGCGTGACTTTTCTGGTTTTCATTTAGATAAAAAGTCTTCAGAATTTGCGCAAAAAGTGAGTGAGGTGAAACAAAAAGTGCAGTTGCCTGATCTTATTGCTATTTGTAGTATACTTGATCTTGATTATTCGGGTAGTAGTGAAGAAGTGGTTGTGCGCATCTGTTCCTTTATGAATGACCTTCAGTCACATGATGAAAATGAGAAGACAGATGATGAAGAAGTGGAAGAAGAATCAGAGGAAGAGGTGGATTCTGATGAAGACAAGAATGGAAATGACAGAGGTGCCAAGAGTGGTGAATCTTTTGGAAATACGAAACTGAAGGGTTCGTTCTCATTGAATTAAAAGTTGAAGATAGTATTAAACATTTGATGGAAAAGACAATTACCCAGTTCGAAAATGATTGAAGATTTCGAAGAAATTTCTGAGCTGACAGGATGGAATGACCTACAGAAGTTAATATTTGCGAAAAAATCGTTAAAAGGACTTGCAAAGCTCTTCATTCCGTCAGAAAAAGGAATAACAAAGTGGGTGATTCTAAAAAAAAAATTGATTGCGGAGTTTGAAGTGAAAGTAAGTAGTGCTCAAATACATAAATTATTGATGGCTAGGAAGAAACGGAGGGAAGAGCCGGTGCAAGAATATGTTCTGATAATGCGAGAGATTGGAAGCAGAGCAAACATAGAATCGGAAGTTTTGATTCAATATATCATTGATGGTATACAGGATGATACATCAAATAAACTTGTTTTGTATGGAGCAAAAACATTTGGTGAATTCAAAGAAAAAGTGAAGTTATATGAGCAAATCACAATTTCAAGAACAAAACCAGGTCAAGAGAGAAGCAAAGAGGGAAAGCACATGAAGGAACGGACAATTGAAACAAAGAAAGACAAAGACGAGAAAAGGCATAGGAAAACCAGCATGCGACTTTGCTTCAACTGTGGGGACAAAGGTCACCTGTCCAACGAATGTCCTGACAAAGCGAAAGGGCCGAAGTGTTTTGTGTGTTCTGGTTATGGTCATGTGTCAACCAAATGTCCAGAGAAGAATAATAGAAGTGGAAGTTCAAATATGACACTTGCCGAGGTGGTTCCAAGGAACAGTGTTAAATTGAATATTGATGATATTCAAATGATAGCACTCTTAGATACAGGAAGTGATACATGCGATAGACAGGTGTATATGAAGCATACTTCAAAGATATTTGAAGGGGATCTGTCACTCTTAGAGGTATAGGGTCGAACAGAGTTGCAACAATGGGGTTTTTTGAAAGAAATGTCTTCATCAATGAAGAAGAATTAGTTCTAAAAATCCATGTTATCCCTTGTGAAACATCAAATTTCAAGGCCATTGTGGGAAATGATATTTTAGCTCAAGTAGATGTAGTCTTCAGAGATGGTGAAATTGTTGTTTTCAAGAAGGAAAGACACAATTTTTTGTGGACGATAACATTAGACGAAGAAGCGAATAAAGAAACTGAAATAGTAGACGTAATTCATATAAAAAATGAAGAAAATCGGAAAGAAGTGAAGAAACTAATAGAAGAATATCATCCTGAGAAGATTATGGATGCAGATGTTAAAATGAAGATTATATTGAAGAATGAAGAGTCAATATACCAAAGTCCAAGAAGATTAGCTATAACGGAAAAAGAGGAGGTAGAAGCACAAATAGAAGAATGGCTAGAAGAAGGAATAATAAGACGTAGTTCATCTGACTTTGCTAGTCCAATAGTTCTTGTAAAGAAGAAAGATGGTAGTACTAGAATATGTTGTGATTACAGAAGACTTAATAAAAACATAGTAAAAGATAGATTTCCACTTCCTCTGATCGAAGATGTGTTGGATAGATTGCAGGCTGCTAAATACTTTAGTACCATCGATCTGAGAAATGGATTTTTTCACGTGAGAATAGAAGAAGAAAGTATAAAATATACTGCATTTGTTACACACCACGGTCAATTTGAATTCCTGAAATGTCCTTTTGGATTATGTAATAGTCCAGCGGTCTTTCAGAGATTTGTTAGTACTATTTTTAGAAAATTGTTGGTGGAAAACATTATGCTCTATTATATGGATGACATAGTAATATTGAGTTCTACAGAAGAAGAAGGACTTGAGAGATTAAGAAGAGTTTTTCAGGTTGCAAAAGACTATGGATTGGACATAAAAAGAAGAAATGTCAATTGCTGAAAACGAAGATCGAATTTTTGGGATTCATCATTGATGATGGAAGAGTCCAACCATCGAATGATAAAACCTTGGCGATCAAGAATTATCCACAACCTACGACTCTTAAACAAATTCAATCTTTTCTGGGTTTGACGGGATATTTCCGTAAGTTTATCTCATCTTATTCCGTTATTGCAAAACCTTTGAGTGATCTGTTGAGGAAGGAACAAAGGTTTTGTTTTCGGTTATGAACAGAAAGAGGCATTTGAGAAACTTAAAAAATTTCTATCTTGTAAACCAGTATTACATATTTACAAACAGGGCGGAGAAACGGAATTGCATACAGACGCGAGCAAATATGGCTATGGAGCTTGTCTGTTGCAGAAGTCGAACGAAGATGGTAGATTCCACCCAGTTTACTACATGAGCAAGAAAACTACTCCAGCTGAAGAAAAATACAGTAGCTATGAACTCGAAGTGTTAGCTATCATTCAGGCCGTCAAAAAATTCCGAATATATTTACTTGGAATTCATTTCAAGATTATAACTGATTGTTCAGCTTTTCAGAAAACTATGGCTAAGAAAGATTTGACTACCAGAGTTGCTAGATGGGCTTTATTGTTGGAGGAGTATTCATATGAAATTGAACATCGAAAAGGAAACAAGATGTCTCACGTAGATGCTTTGAGTCGTCACCCAAATGTTATGAGGATGACTTGACTAAAGAAGATGGTGTAGTAGAACGACTCAGGCGGGCACAAGAGTTGGACGAACACATATTGGCAATAAAGAAAATATTGAGCACAGAAGATTATGAAGATTTTTTCGTGAAGAGCGATATACTTCATAAATTTGTGAATGGAAGAGAGTTAATAGTAGTTCCAAAGATGATGCAGACTGATATAATAAAGAAAGCACACGAAATTGGACATTTTGCACTTTCCAAGAGAAGAAGTGGTGAATAGGGAATTTTTCATTCCTAAACTGAAGGAAAAAATTCAAAAGTGTTTAGGAAATTGTATACATTGTATATTAGGTAACAGAAAGGAAGGAAAAAAAGAAGGAATGTTACATCCAATACCTAAACAAGAAGGACCGTTGCATACATGTCGACCATTTAGGACCAATGCCTTCAACTAATAAGAATTATCATTATATATTAGCGATTGTTGATGATTTCTCCAAATTCACATGGCTATATGCTTGCAAATCGACGACAACAAAAGAAGTTATTGATTGTTTGGAAAAACAAAAGCAGGTTTTTGGAAACCCAAGCAGAATCATAACAGATAGAGGGACTGCTTTCACTGCTGAAGAGTTCAAATACTATTGTATTGACGAAGGTATACAAAACTTAACAATAACTACTGGAGTACCAAGAGGAAATGGCCAGGTTGAAAGAGTGAATCGCATAATCATACCAGTTCTCACAAAACTCAGCTTGGAAGATCCTGGAAGATGGTTCAAATACGTAGAGCGAGTCCAAAAAAAAAATAAAATACAGAAACTCAATGTAATAGAGAAGATCTCAGAGCGGAAACCAAAAAACAGATTTTGAAGGTACAAGAAGAAAATAGAAGAACTTATAATCTTAGAAGAAGAAAACCAAGGATATATAAAAAAGGAGATTTGGTAGCTATTAAAAGAACCCAATTTGGAGTAGGAATTAAAATTCAGAGAAAATTCTTAGGACCTTATGAGGTCACAAAGATGAAACCCAATGACAGATATGATGTCGTGAAAGTAGGTGCGTACTTCCACATGTGCAGAATTCATGAAACCATGGGTTGACAATCAAAGTGAATCCGGGTCGGATTCAGAGCAGGATGGCCGAGTGTAGGTGGCGATATTTTTAATTCTTTCAGTTTATACATATTTTTATCAATTATGTTGGTTACGTTATTTTCATTATTATTCCTTGCAGTATGTTCATTATTATTTCACCCAGTATTGTATTTTCGGCATTCGGTAGGAATCGCCTTAGCTGGGGTTGGGTTTTGGCGGAAATGAAGTAAGAATATACTTTTGACGTTGACGGGATATTTCAAGAGAGTAGAAGTTTTTCTTGGGAATATCAACTTATTAGAAAGACGAAAAGACGTAGTATTGAGAGTCGAGCCGCGACGGATATACAGAGATTCCAAGAAACCAAAAGGGTTCAAACGTATTAAATAGGTACCCGAATATGATGAGTAAGCTGTCAGTGTTCATGTTGATTCACAATTTATATTGAATAAACTTGTTCATTCACCCCTGGGATTATCATTCTCCTAGACAAAGAAATAAAAACCTACATATATATATATATATATATATATATATATATATATATATATATATATATATATTTATATACAGATCACGGTGTTTAAAGAAATCCGCCCCTGTCATGAATTATATTTTGTGTATCTGGGCTACTCCGCGGTATATTTCAATCGCATTCCTTGCGCGTTAATAATTCATCTCGGCTGTCAGAGAATCGTTATTTATCCATCGCGGTGTGGAGCTCAATGGTAATACAAATAAATGTCCTGGCGTAATTATTTTCGGTCTGTTCTATCTTTTGAGTCGTCGCTGTCAGCGTAACAGGAATGTTCATATTCATGAGGCTTTTTGATGGATGGTGTTATCATATCAAATAATTTACGAGATTTTACTTCTATGTCGGAAATCACCCCGCATTCCTGCCGTCTAATTTGATAGCGGACGGAGGGGAACAGTCGTTCACCTCTTTGTGTCACGTTCCTTCAGTCAAGGGCGTTACAATGTTTACGTTAAAACAACCTGGTTGAGCACGGGCATCACATTTCCATGTTTCACTGAAAATTATGACATCGAATTCATCTTCATACTCATAGGGTCTCTATAAGTTCATTCACATTTTCTACGACACTTCGGATATTTGTGTGGAATATTCAGAGGTTTTGTTTGTGTTCGTTTTTTATTAGAATGTTTTACTCAAACGCATTCTGTGCTGGTTCAGTTACAATGTCAGTATGTTTGAAATTATCAATGTACGGGTCCATAATTATTATATTCAGTGTGCTAAGCGCAGTTAGAGAATGGTGGGAAAGTACATTTGTAATGAACTTCCGAAGAAACATTGCATTTTCAATGACCATCATTTCAGCTGTGTAGATACAGCGTATTTCATGAATTTTATATTGCATAGAAATGTCATGATTCGATACAAAGAATACAAAACCGGTTCCATGATAATTTTTTGAACCATCTGTATAAATCTTTGGAAAATCATTATAATTATCAATAATGGAGTTGAAACGATATTGATTGATTGAATCCGTTTCGCGGTATTAATTAAAAAAATTACGGTTGGTTTGAGAATGACTTCTGTGAATTCAATATTAGTAATCTTTCATAGGGTGTTAGAGATAAAAAATTCCATTGAGATTTATGAAAGCATCAGCCAGGGGTGAGCAATTATTCGGAACAGATAATCAAACTTTGAATAGATAATTGAGAAATTGATTCGATTTGAGAGAAAGTTGTTGAAATTGAAAGATCGAAATTTACATACTTTTTATAAGGCTGAGTAGTTGCGTCGGATGTCTGAAGGAGTTTTCCGAGCCTCTGCTAATATGCACTGGACAGGAGATGATTCGAAAGCTCCAATGATAACGGCGCTATATTGGATCCTATCAATTTTTTTCAAATGAACATTCCTGATATGCCTGATAGAAGAGGAGAGTGATATGTGGATCAGCACCCCAATTGGTTTTTGTCGCGCATTCCAACATATTAATCCCTTTTTAGCATTTGCTTCTGATGTGACTATTCCAGAGGAATTTTCTATCTAAAACTATACCAAAGGATTTATACTCGTTCTTCACAGGAATATCCTGACTGCCTTGCTAAATTGGGAGTCATTCAGATAAGCAGATCTGATGTCAGGTGTAGATGACTGTACATTTTTCCACCATTGTCAAATATAGAGTCTTTGGTGATATTTCCAGAGTGCTGATATTCTGAGTGTTATAATGGGAAGAGGACACAGCAAAGTTCAATGAATGCTTATTTATTGAACAAACAAACTCCAATATAAATAGTGCAGTAACCATTATTGTTTATATAGAAGGTTTCACAAGAATCTATTGGTTTGAGGTTACATATATAACTTGAAGCCCTTTTTTCTAATATCAGTAACCTTTTAAATAAATTTGGAATACATGCTTCCCAAAATCTTATTCTGTAACATAACTGTTAGCCATTGAGTGCATAGTAAGCCATTTTGGCTGTGTTGAACCCCATCCCATTTAACAAGCGAGTTTCTTCACACGATCCTCAAATTTTAAATTCCAGTTAATGAACACTCCTAGTAATATTGTGTGATTTTTATTTTCCAATGATCTTACTTTAAAAAAAAGTTCGTTAAGCGAGCATCTAAATGATATTGAATTTGTTTTTGTTAAATTAAAGGATAAGATGTTTGCATCACACCAATCGTTAAGTTTTTTCAAAGCGGCTGATATTATGTTGTGCAACTCACAAGTATTTTTATCATTCCAGAGTAGAGTTGTGTCATCTGCGAAGAGGGTGAACTTCCCAGAAATATTGATATTGAATGACATACAATAAGAAAGGGGTAGGACCCAACACAGATCCGTGTGAAGCTCCCGAGTTTATTTCCCTTTTTTCTGAAAGTTCCACTGTTTTGACCATTTGATTCCGCCCTGTTAGATAAGATTCGAATTATTTGAAAGTCAATCTCCTGCATCCATACCGTTGAGCTTTGTCAGCAGAATTTTGTGATCAACGAAGTCAAATGCCTTCGACAGGTCACAAAACACTGATGTTGTCTTTTCACCCGGCATTTATCTCGGAATAAACTTTATTCGGGAATGCATCGTGTGTATTTTTATTATTCTGAAAACCGAACTGGTTGACACTGATGATATTATGTTGTATTACGAATTCAAGTAGATGTTATTCAGTAATTTTTCAATGATTTTTGCGATGGTTGGAATGGGAGAGCTAGGAAGGAGACTGGAGGGAACATCATCACAATCTCCACAATTCTGCTCGATATTTCATCCTAGCCTGTTCCTTTTTTTTCAATATCCTTCAATATTTCAATCAATTCATGAATGATGGTCTCATACAGAATCAGGTTCTCCTCTACTCCCAAATTTTCAAGATGAACTGATGGATCATTTGGGCTTGCAATATTTTTACTCCTATTTTATGCAATGGAGCGGTAAAAGTCATTTATAGTATCAAGGCTTAGAGTAATGTTACGATTTTGTTTTTCTTAGTTTTCTCTCGAGTCATTTATAATTGAGAAGATCTCTTTAATCTTATTTAATAATTTATTGCCAGAGGGATTGAGATTACATTTTATTTATACTTTATTTATTCCCATTCAATTTATACTTATTCGTTGTATATGTCCAAGAAAAACTATTGTTTTCTTGTCAACGTTTCGTATGTAATTAAATTCTTCTACAGGGATCTCTGTAGCTTCAAAATAGTTTAGGCTTGCCATGACGTATCAATGCATCCCACAATAACTCACCAAAAATTAGTTTTTCCAAGATGAATGCGTAAAAGTATGGAATATTGTAACAGTGTACGCTGTTATGATATTATCAGTGTACCTACCCTATATAAACAAGAAAGATAAATTTAATTCCTGAATTGAATTTTTTAGACAAATTTTTCTGGGTAACAGTGTTTCTGTGAAATGTTTATCGGAGAAATTCATATTGTGACGAGTGATATGATATTTTACCACTGGTCTTTTTAATATATGAATAACAAAAAAAAGGAATATAGTTCATACATTTTTCAAACAATCAATTTTATTACCGAGCGGATTGCGATACCAAATTCCCCTTGAAAGAATTGAAATGGCGTGGATTCAAAAATGCTGTATCAGACTCCAAATCCCTACCAAAAATAATGTCTTTGACACACAAGTACCATTCTATTTTTAAGGTTCTCAATTTCTGAGAAGACTGATTCAATCTTTGAGACCTGTGAATTTTATATTGAATATGGTTCAGACTTCTTTTTTTTTTCAACATTCTTTCACTCTCATTCGTTCGAATAAAAATACTGATTGAGCATTTGAAACAGTTGAATTTAATTCAGCCCAGTTGAAGGAATTATCTGAGGTTTGGTCCCTCATATAACTAATGAAATAACAGGAAAAATATCCATTCGAGAAATCTTAATATTTGAATAGTAATCAATTATAATGAATTGAACTCATTATGAATTGAACTACTACTTATTTGAATGGTAATAAATTTTGACTAATTTAAAATCAGGCTGGCAAGGCCTATATAACTAAGAAAACACTGAATGCCAGAGAGAAGTGTGCATTGTCTCAAACTTCGACCAGAACTACTTCCTCTGATCGGTATATGGATATGCTTACTATCTCGTTTACCCATTTTCCAAACATATGTGAAACATTATTCGGTCAGGCTATTTGTTTCAGTCTTACCTGAAATATCGTTTTAAATTCAATATTTTCTGGTTCCAAAGGCAAAAATTGATAACACCTTTTTTGTCAATGTCAGAATTGTTATTTATTTTTTTTTCTTTTTATCATAGTCAACTATCTGTAACACAGCAATAACATTCAATAATAGTTTGGTCAATAAATGATAAATATAACTGTAACATATCTCCCCCGAATTCTCCTAATCTTCCTTGTCCTCCTTTCCTCTCACATCTAGTATACAGAGTCTGGAAATAGGTCGTCGTAGTTGACTTCCATTTGCCATGATGACGTCTACAACTCTGATTTTTCCATCTCTTGCTGGATAAAGTTTAGTTATTTTCCCTTTCATCCAAACATTCCTAGGGCCATTTGGGTCGACGATTAGAACTATCTCTCCAATTTTGACGGATCTTTGATCCTTATGCCACTTGGTACGATTGATCAGAAATGGCAAATACTCCTTGGTCCATCTCAACCAGAATGAGTCGACGATCTTCTGGGCAGCTTTCCATTTGGATAAGAGATCAATATTTTTGACATCCGTGTTTGTACATGGCAAAGCAGTGTATGACTGCCCTATGAGGAAATGATTCAGTGTCAAGGCTTCTTCGTCGTCAGGGTCTACAGGTACATGAGTCAGTGGTCTCGAATTAAGTATATTCTCTACTTCCGTAAAAACTGTTCTAAGAACATACTCTTGCGGGTAGTTGGTTTTCAACACTTCCTTGATGTTTTTCTCAACAGATTGGATAAGTCTCTCCCAGCATCCTCCCATGTTTGGTGCGTATGCAGCATTCCAAAACCATCTTATAGATTTTAAGGAACAAAATTTCATAATTTCTGATTGATTCAGCTTCTCAAGATTCTCAGAAAGTTCACGTTCAGCTCCTTTGAAACAAGTCCCATTATCACTATAGACTTCTTCTGGAAATCCTCGCCTACATCCAAATTGTCGAGAGGTATGAATGAAACCATCTATGCTCAAATCGTTGGCAATTTCTAAATGGATTGCTCTGGTTACCATGCAGGTAAATATAACACCCCATCTCTTGACATGACTTCTTTCAACTGTTACCTCGATTGGTCCAAAATAATCCACACCCGTTTTCACGAAAGGTCTAATAGTCGGCTCTAACCGACAAGTCGGGAGTTGTCCCATTATCGGAATCTTTGGCAGTGACTTGCGATTTTTACACTTCTGACAATTTGCCCAACAACTTCGTACAGCTTGTCTCATGCGGAGAATCCAAAATTTGTGACGTAAGTTATTGATAGCAATTTTCTGTCCATGATGATTAACTTCCACGTGGTGAAACAGTATGATCAATTTTGTTATCTCATGTTTTGAGTCCAAAATTATAGGATGTTTCATGTTTTCATTGAGTATTGTCGAATTGTTCAATCTTCCTCCCAGTCGTATCAGTTTCTCTTCTGTGTCATAGAAACAATTGAACATGTACAACCTACTCGAATGAATCCTCTTGAATTTTTCGTAAAAGTAAATTTTCTACTTCTTTCATTTTTTCCACATCAAGTTCCTCATATGTTTTTTGAGTTCTTCTGCAATTCTTGATGAATCTCTTCATCCATGCAGTAGTTCTCAAAAGCCTTTGCCATTTGGGAAATCTTCTTGGTTCTGGTATTTCTAAGAGTTCCCTAGTAACGTTGACAAAAACAAAATCTGTCTTTTCTTCTGTGTCATTCACATCTACAGAAGAATTTTTGAAATTGTCTTTTGGCCAACATTCAGTGATTTCGAAAGGAATGTAGGTCCATTAATCCATTCACTATGTGAGGAAATTTCTATTTTCTCGGAATATTTTGTAGCTTTATCTGCCACATTTTCCTTGGATCCAACAAATTTCCATTCACAAGTATTTGTTAACTCCTGAATTTCTCCCAGTCCTTGAGCCACAAATACTTTGAAGCGACCTGCTTCTGAACGGATCCAATATAAAACAGTTTTTGAGTCAGTCCAGTAAAATATTTGATTTATCGTCAGTATCAAATTATTTTTTTTAAAGTATCCTAGTCTTGCCCATATGAGTGCAGCTTGGAGTTCAAGTCTCGGTATTGATGTTGGTTTTGGAGGGGCAACTCTGGTTTTGGCATTCAAAAAACAAATTTTCACATTATTCCTATATTCCCATCGAAGATAGGCAACACAGGCATATGCTTTTTCAGATGCGTCGCAGAAAATGTGAAGTTGAATTATACTGTCTCTCACTCATTGTGCAGTACTGTCTTGGAATTTCGAACTCAGATATTTTCACAATATTTGTGATCCAAATTTCCCATATTTTGTTCAGTGTGTCAGTTACTTCATCGTCCCATCTTATTTTACTTCTCCAAAGATCCTGTGAAAGAATTTTGCCCTGTATCATGAAATGTGCCGAAAATCCAAGTGGGTCAAATATAGACATTACAACTTTCAGAATTTCTCTTTTGGTTGGTCTTTTCGTATTGTTCATAATGTCTTTGTCGATTTTGCTGAATTGAGTTTTGAAACAGAAAATATCAGTTACTGGATTCCACCAAACCCCTAAAATTCTTTCGGTTGATGTGTCGTGATTATTTTCCAAACATTTCATTGTGTCCGCCACTAAATGTTGGTCTATATTTTGAAGAACATTCTGTACATTAGATATCCAGTTGCAGATGGTAAATCCACCCTGTTCATGTACATGAATGACATCGCTTATTAACTTTTTCGCCTCCTGTTTCGTATCCGCTGTTCCAAGGTAGTCATCCATATAATGGTGGTCAATAATAGCCTTGGCTGCGTCAGGATACTCTTCGGCGAAATCACGCGCATTTCTATGTTTGCTTCTTGAGCTAAACACGGTCCACATGTTGATCCAAAAAAGACTACGTTTATGTCGTAAACGTCAGGTTGTCGTTGTTTATCCATTCCTCGGAATAATATTCGTTGTGCTGAACGATGGTCTTTTCTTACACCTACTTGTAAGAACATCTCCTTGATATCTGCAGTGAAGGCAATATTCTTAATATGGAAATTCAGTATGATGGTGTGTACGGAATCGTACAAATCAGGACCAGTCAATAGACAATCGTTCAAACTTAAACCATTTGATTTCGCTGAGGCGTCGAAAACAATCCGCAGTTTATTCGGTTTATTAATATTAATTATGCCAAAATGAGGTAAATACCATGATTTTTGACAAGGTTTCTCAACTTCATCCGTTGTCAGTTTCGTGATATAACCCTTTCTCTCCATGTCTAACATTTTCTCACAATACATTTTTCCATAAGTCACATTTCTATCCATTTTCCTTTCAGTACACCTCAGTCTCCTCAAAGCATTCTCTCTACTCTCAGGCAGAATGAAATCGACATTTTTCCATAGAAGACCAGTTTCAAATTTTCCATTCGTTCTTACCATCGTAGAGTCTAGAATCTCTTTAGCTCTTACATCCTCT
Organism: Gonioctena quinquepunctata; assembly: GCA_018342105.1. Taxonomy (NCBI): domain Eukaryota; kingdom Metazoa; phylum Arthropoda; class Insecta; order Coleoptera; family Chrysomelidae; genus Gonioctena; species Gonioctena quinquepunctata. The sequence goes on along the minus strand of JAFIRS010002580.1, from coordinate 19,661 downwards.
CTGGACATAACCCTAGTCTGATTGTCAAATGAGTCCAATTTCCATTGTTCTTTAACTAGTTCATGTAAAATATCCAAATCATCTTTTAATTTAGAGTCTATGTGGCATACCGAGTGTCTATAGCTACCTTCATGGGGCATGTTGCAATTACCATGGAGAACCCATCCAAGTAACGTTTTGCTCATTGCTGGACCATTCCAATACCCATTGATAACCTGTCGGCTAACCAATAGAGGCCAATTGTCCTGTCCAATCCAAATTTTTGGTTCAGCTTGAGTCATAGATGTCGTTTCATTGTCGATATGGGGATATTTACGTGAGATGTCTTCAATATTTATGGTCTGTCGAGGTAGGGGAAGTCATCTGATTGTCCTGACGTGTCGCAAGTAAAAGTTTTTATTATTAGTTTCTGCAGAAATCTTGAAACTTACCACTCTAGAATCATCTTGTTCATTTACCTGATTGTTGGTCCACTGTAAACATAACGATTGCTGGGGTCCAATAAGATTTAACTCGTCAGCCAAATCTTGATGAATCAAAGTCACAGTGGATGCATCGTCCAATAGCGCATACGTTTTCATCGATATATTACCATTAAAATAACAACCGGTACTATTTTCAATAAAACTCTTTTATCCTTCATTATATGGCAGTTGTTTTCAACAGAGTGATCTTCCGAAGTAGATGGACTCTGTTCGGTTACTTAAATTTTTTTATGATGTAAAAGTTCATGATGCAGTTTTTGACAATTATCTATGCCACAAATTCTACGCTTTTTACAGTCTCTAATGCCGTGATATGGCAATAGACATAAAAAACAGAATTTATTGGAAGTAATGAATGACCATCTTTCGTCAACAGACAAATCTTTGAATTTCGAGCAAACACTCAAGTGGTGAATTTTATTTGCGCAACATGTACAATTTTTATTCATACCTCTGGTAGTCAAGGTTACTGCCTTTTTGAAATTTCGTGCTTTCGACTTTTCGCTGTCAGATTTAATGTCAAACTGAGGTATTTGAAGCTGGCAAGCAGCATTGGATTTCACTTCAAGCCATGAACTGAATTCAATGAGTTTGCATTTATATTCTGGAATTGCAGAAATGTATTTCCAAGACAATTTAAAGGATGTTGGCAGTTTACTAACAATTTGCGCAATAATATAGGATTTCGCAAATGATCCATATCACCGAGAACTTCAATAGTGGCCAAAGATTCTTCACTTCATCTGAGAAATTTATGAGCATTTCAAGTCTATCCTCTTTTACGATGGGTGCCTTTTTTACTTTATCTAATAGTAGAAAAATAATATGTTCAGGACGCCCAAAACGATTTTTTAAGAGACTAATCACCTTATCTACATTTTGTGGTAATATCAGCAAAGATTGAACAATTTTTTTCGCGTTCCCTTTCAAACATTTCTGTAACCTACATTGGTTCTCTTCATTGGAAAACCCACAAAGAGTTGTCGAATTCTTGAATTGAAAAATAAAATTTGGCCATTCAGTTGGGTCCCCACTAAATATAGGTAGATCCTTAGGAATTGATTGTCGCGTTAATATTTTTGTAAGATTTGGATTACCTGCCTGACGCATAACAAAATCATTTCCATATTGAATTGGATGTATTTCCTGATTAGAATCACATACCTTAGAACATCTTTCACGCGAGTACGTATTGGGATTGTGATTACCATTCCATGGATTTTTTCCTGCTACCCATTTCTCAATATTTGGCGCCTCACTTACCACTGACTCACTCCCAACCGACCTACTCATTTCCTCATCAGGTCCCTCTTCTTCAATTTTGGCCATTTTGAGTGCAAATTGTAAGTCCAACATTTCCTGTTGTTTTTTCAACATCTTCTGTTCCAATTCTACCTTCTTAATCTTCATTTCCATTTCTATTTGTCTTCTGCTCGAAACTTTACTGCTTCTTGTTTTCTCAGAATTTGACTTCTTCGAACTATTTCCTTTTTCGGGCGCAGTCTTCCTGCTGTCCGCATTCAAGGATACCATGGAACCGTCATGATTATGTTCCGTATTCTTGGATCCTTTGGAAACTGTCTCCTGCTTTTCTTCTTTGGAAATATTCGATGTATCTCCTCTTTTTTCTACCAGTCGTTGGCTTCGTCTTATTCCGGACATTGTTATATCCACTCGTACGGTTGATATTTGTATTCCAAAGTGCTAGATTCGATAGTAGCGATGAAGGACTAGATGTTTCAGTCTTACCTGAAATATCGTTTTAAATTCAATATTTTCCGGTTCGAAAGCCAAAAATTGATAACACCTTTTTTGTCAATGTCAGAATTGTTATTTATTTTTTTTCTTTCTATCATAGTCAACTATCTGTAACACAGCAATAACATTCATTAATAGTTCGGTCAATAAATAATAAATATAACCGTAACACTATTATTATGGGATGGAGTATCCCAGTAATAAAACTTGAAACCATATACAAACAATAGCCCAGTGATTTTTATTCCTTATCAATGATATTACTTTTAAACAATTCTTTCTCCTAACCTCACATATATCCATTATTACAATATTTCATACTTACAGACGAAGAGATAAAAAAAAACTCATTATTGTGGGCAAAAAACGTTTCTCCTCGCCTATATGATTCCTCATTTCTAACAATGTTTTCTGTTCTATAACTATTCTCCCAAGAAATCATGTCATAACTCATCATTTGCATATATGAAGTAGCATTTCACGACAATAGAACGGATATTGAAAGGAACATTCTTAATTGAATATTGAATGGTGAGATTTCTCTGAAAATTGAAGGAAGTCTACCACAATAATAGAGTTAAGAAACAGATATATTTCATAAAGTTATTTTTTTTTATATGTATTGTGTTATACATAAAATCGAACTACAATTTTCTTACCAGATACTTGAAATAAATGATTGTAATGAACATGGTTGACAAATCTAAACTTAGAAAAATCGAATTAAACGGTTTTCTTCACATAAAGGATTCAATATAAAATTGAACCAGAAAATGGTACATCTCAGGTGAAAAACAACTACTTTCCTGGCAAATACCACGCAGAACATTGAATGATATTCACCTGAAAATCCATGCATACTTCCATAAAATATCAATGGACATTGAATGCAAATGTTTCTCTCTGATAAGCTCGATTATGTTTAATTTATGTCGTGTTCACCTAACAATCCGCATACCGGTTTCAGGCTTCTTGGCCCTCATCAGTACGGAGTAGTCAACCAGCCAAAGGTCCAAAGAACTCTGGCTGAAGTGAGACACCATTGTGTCTCACTTCAGCCAGAGTTCTTTGGACCTTTGGCGGTTGACTACTCCGTACTGATGAGGGCCAAGAAGCCTGAAACCGGTATGCGGATTGTTAGGTGAACACGACATAAATTAAACATAATCGAGCTTATCAGAGAGAAACATTTGCATTCAATGTCCATTGATATTATATGGAAGTATGCATGGATTTTCAGGTAAATATCATTCAATGTTCTGCGTGGTATTTGCCAGGAAAGTAGTTGTTTTTCACCTGAGATCTACCATTTTCTGGTTCAATTTTATATTGAATCCTTTATGTGAAGAAAACCGTTTAATTCGATTTTTCTATTCATTCCACTTCACATGGCACTTATCTTTCACTATATGCTAGACGGGCTTGCCACTCCTACTGAGAAGGAATCTTTTATTTAGAAACCTATCGAGGTGGGAGATTTTCAGAGTGTTTTTTTCTGTCACTAGGTACCGCCAGTTAAAGTTTATCTTTTCCGGCGTACCTATAGGTGTTACAAGCTCGATGATGGTTTGTTTACGTTGTGTCTCACTTCAGCCAGAGTTCTTTGGACCTTTGGCTAGTTGACTACTCCGTACTGATGAGGGCCAAGAAGCCTGAAATCGGTATGCGGATTGTTAGGTGAACACGACATAAATTAAACATAATCGAGCTTATCAGAGAGAAACATTTGCATTCAATGTCCATTGATATTATATGGAAGTATGCATGGATTTTCAGGTGAATATCATTCAATGTTCTGCGTGGTATTTGCCAGGAAAGTAGTTGTTTTTCACCTGAGATCTACCATTTTCTGGTTCAATTTTATATTGAATCCTTTATGTGAAGAAAACCGTTTAATTCGATTTTTCTATTTTCCTTGGAAGAAAACGTTTAATTCGATTTTTCTATTCATTCCACTTCACATGGCACTTATCTTTTATCGTTATCCCTCCACAGACCCAAATACATTTAATGACACATGTATGACCACATCTTCATCAAATCTGAATTAATAAGTAAGGAACAAATTATGCCTCTCATTATACAGACCAACATCACAGACCACTATACAATCGCACTTCAAATCTTACTCACACAAAGCGAGCACAGAACTCCAAGATCACACCCTAAGAAATACATTGATGACAAAGAACTAGAGAATATCTTACGGAATGAATCTTGGAATTCTGTTTACTCTTCAACCAGCCCCAATGATAGTATATGCGAATTCATTGACACCATTGGTCGGGCTAAAAACAATTGTACATCAGTCAAAATTTCCAAAGGAAAAGACACCAAAATCGCACCTTGGATAACGAAATCTCTAGTCAAATCTGCTGATACAAAAAATAGACTATACAAAAATTCACGAAACAATCCTGAAAACGTAGAACTGAAATTGCAATATAAAAGCAACAGGAACATATTACATACATATAACAAAACTTGAATATAACCAAAATCAAATAAATAAAAATGCATCCGATAACAAAGCACAGTGGAAAATGCTCCTTGCTAAATTTAATATCGGTTACCTGAAAAGCAATGTTTGTAAACAACGCTCATTTCGAAATGTAGAACATTTAGAAATTTGTATAAGGAATTGTGCAGCACTGATAAACAGAACTATGTTGATAAACAGAACAATCCTAGGTATGGAGCGCGAAGATGATCACGTAGGTTATTGATTTTTTTTACATCATTTGTTTATCGAGTTTTTTTATTTTTCCACATTTACCTAAAAAATACTATATTTAATTAGGATAAATAATGTATTTCAAGTTTTAATTACAAATATTAGTTGGTTTAAATTTTATTTACGGGTTGAGAATATTGAATAAGCTCATGTGCATCAATATACAGGGCATGACTACACCTAGTGACAAGACTCAATTGTGTTTTCATAATTAATCTCATGCAAAATGTCTATTCCACAAGTATTTGATATTTTTGTCCCAAACCCATGTGATTTAGGTTATTAATGCTGTTTCCAGATAAAACAAGGGTAGAGCAATAAAATGTTTTTTTTTTTTTTAATCTGGTTGAAAATTGGTACATAAGGATTGATTTGTTGAAAATATGAACAGGATGTTCATAAAATCAGATGTGGAATCATCTGCGACTGAAAGATGAACTTTGGATTCCAAACACATTTTCTCATTAAATTTTTTCGATATCTTGTCAATTTGATCCATTTTTCGGCACCATATACAACTTTTTTTTTAGTTCCCGCCAACTTTGAGGTCACGTGATATAAGTCGCAACGGATTTTTCAGTTGTCAGACATCCAGAAACGAACCGCCATCATTTGCTTTTATGAAAAAGCATTACATGACGATAAAATTACTTTTCTCTCATTTATATTTATTTATCCGGTGAGGGGTACCTACTCTATATTTCAATATATATTTTGTGGAGAGTGTAAGAGATATTGTTGAAAGTATACAAAACATGGATTGAAAACAAAGAAAGAAAAATTCAAATTCAAATGTCGAAATTCAAAACTTTGAATATAAAAGAATTAGAGAACATTGTATCTAGCATATCGAACAAAAACAATAATGAAATATTGAGTATAAAATTCATCAAGGGCACTTTTGATATTATAGGCAATGCAATTCTAAACTTCATTAATGTCTCACTACAAACTGGTACATTCCCGGAGAAATTAAAATTAACAACAGTAACACCGATACCAAAAATTACGAACACAATAGAAGCGATAAATTTTCGTCCTGTTAATACATTGCCCGGGCTGGAAAAGATTTTAGAAATAGCAGTGTATAGACAAGTTGAAGAATTTTCAGATCTCAATAAAGTAATCATGTTGAATCAATCAGCTTTCAGGAAAAAACACTCATGTGAAACATCATTGCAACTGCATATTTCCAAATGGAAAAAAATATGGATCAGGAAAAGTATATTGTGGCTGTTTTTGTTGATTTCAAAAGGGCTTTCGAAACTATCGATAGAAGCATTTTGTTAAAAAAGTTGGAAATATTGGGTTTCGATGGTGAAGTGCTGGGATGGTTCAGGAGTTATTTGGGTAATAGAAGGTGATGTAAGACGTACAGGGTGTTCTTATTGAAAGACCACACCTGTCCACCTTTTGTTATAACATACTGAGTGTTATCTGTCTATTGACCAATAACGGAACAATTTCCCAGAGCGGCTTGAGATCTTGTTTCTCCCAGTATGTAATGAAGCGAGGGAACTTAATTTGACAGTACAAAGACCAATCTCAAATCGTTTCGAAAGAATAATACAATTAAGACTTGTAATAATATATATATATGTATTTTCTAAAATATAAAAACAACTATTGATACACCTGGTATAATTTACTGAGAACAATGTATAGAAAGTCAAAATGAGGTTGAATAAACAATAATTTAAAATGAGAAACAATATGAGCTGACAATTAAAATAACTGTTCTCCAGTTATTTTAAACAATTGATAATAATTTTACTTTTGTTGAATCAATAATTTCTTTTACTATGAAATTAATAATGGAATATTTTCTTATAACACTATACATATATACCTTGCCAAATAAACAGTTTGATTTCTTACCCTCCACTGAAGAGCCACTGATTTAATTATTCCGTTTTATTACCGAATTATATTACGCTTTCACTTGGTGCAATATGTTATTTACTTAAAATTAATTTTTTTGATTTCTTACCCTCCACTGAAGAGCCACTGATTTAATTATTCCGTTTTATTACCGAATTATATTACACTTTCACAATGATTCTGCATATGGTTGATTAATTTGCTACTTCTGATAAACTCTACGGAGTCTACGCTTATACTAGTAGGAAGATGAGACTTCATCTTCGCTAATTGAAATTAAACTTTACTTTTATTCGCTTCATAATGAAGCTGAACTAGCTTTGTACTGACTGACTAGATCGACGACTGGATTCTGAATGAAGAGCGAGAGAGAATGAGAGTTCTAGTATGGAGAATCTTATATATATAGCGTTGATATTCAAACGGTGCCGCCCGCACTCAATCAAATATATTTAATGAGTCGGCAAGTTGCCTCGTTTGAGTTGACACGCCGCCATGATATATCACCAAACCTATTATTGCTTCTAAGAGACCGCGGTCATTCATCTGTCCCGGCGTACTATTAGTTATGAAGGTCTGAACATAGGATTGGAATTTAGATTGAGGTGCCGACACAATTAATAGAGGAAGTATTCGACTTTATGAGTTGTCATATAAATTTTACTATTAATGCGACCGTTTTTTATTTCGAACGAAAATTGATTTATTTTATTGGCATTCTTCAGTTTCAGTTTACATATGGCTATATTTAAAATACTTGATAAGGAGTGCTCACAACACACCTCCTTTTCCCCATTTAAAAGGTATTAATTCTAATTGATACCTTTTTCATGACCCTAATATCTTGGGTAGATGAGTGGTATTGGATCTCAACTTGGTTATGGCTCTGACAATTGTTTTAGCATACCATGAGCAAACTAAATAAATTCTTACTGATAATACCTATGATAACATATGACCTTTACCTTATTCAATCATGCACCTAATATTACATACATGGTCAACAATATCCCTACTTATATAATTACTATTCTAACATACTAATTTTAACATGCAAATCTTTATATAATTCTCAATAAAGATCCTTTCAAGTCAGTGTCTTCTGAGACGGTGCTGGCTTCGAATTGGAACGCCACCCTGTAGATATGACCTGTCATCACCTGCTGTGATAGAGTTCGTCTGTGGTCTGGCGAAATCAGGTTGAAATTCTCCAGCGACCTTATGTCTGCTCTTCGACTAGGGATGATGTAAACATCATCTGTGAACCATATGACTTAGTTCCACTCAGTCTGCAGTGAAGTAAACGGCCTTGTCGTTAGTTTTTCGAGCCACCCTTCGTGTAGAGGACGTGTTTGACGGTAATTATCGACTTCTCTCTATGATGCAAAATGTCACCTGACATTTGATTAAAAGTTCCAGTGAGTGGTAGTTTCTAAGGTTCTTCCGTGTTAAATTGATGGTTCAACCTTCTATTTAATTGGATAATTTGTGCACCCTTGCACACTTGCGATGAGGCTTCCTGGGGGGTCCCTCAACTCTGCACTCTGACTATGGGCTTGGATTATCCATTCACCCTTGTGTATTGTGAACTTAATTGGATTAAAAGTTCAAACTCTCCATGGCGATACGATGCTCAGTAATTAACTATTTGGTGAGAAGCTGATAATCATTAATTTGAACTCCGTTATAGTTCAAAAATCCATATTATATTATCCGTAATTGTTAACGATAATTTTAAAATGTTCTTTATCATCACCGATATTTTTCGCACATGTTTACGTTTAATTAATGTTATTTCACTTAGTCATTATAACACTTTTAATTACATGCTAAAATCTCTTCTCGGTAGAGAATTATAACCTTTTATATTAATACTTCATTAATGTCTATAAAGTCCTTCCGAATTTTCAGGAAATACACACCATTTTCTCTTACTGTCTATGCTTTACTCAAAAGTTCGATTCTCATGTAGAATAACCGACACTAGATAATTTATGTGTCCCATTCCGTCACTTAACGATATTTCCAATGGTACGCGGTACGTTATGGTTCAGGTAGAAAGTCCCATCAATATTTATTTCGCGTTAATTTACAGGGTGTTTCAATTCCTTTGACTACACGTTTCGATACGTGCTTGTGTATACTTGGCAAGATTTCATGATTTCCAATTATTTATCTATACTGGCTTACTATACTATTTGATCTCAACTGTGTTTAAAAATATTGACAATATTATTACTTCATAAGTGCATTATTTTTGAACTTTTGAAAATTACTTATTTTGACTTTTTGCTTTGGAATAAATTCATGGAAACTCTTTTACTGTACCACGTGTTCTAGTCTGATAACTATGATCTATCTCCGGAATACTTTCTCCTTCATATTCTGTTGATTCAAGTTGATTTCTATCTTCTAATGTTTTTAGGTTTTCTAGGGGTCTTTTTCTTGATCTTTCTCATCGGTTTTTCCTTTATTTCCTCTTGAGTTCCTGCTTGCAATTGTTCTTTCGTCCTGAAGTTCTATTCTTCTAATCTTTTTTCCTTCCCATATTCTAACTATTCTCCTTATGTTCCCTACACTCAGTAGAAAAATTGGCGGAATTCTTATCTCCTGTTTACTATGTTCACTTTCATTCCTTTTGATATCTTTCAACAAATTATTCTCTTGAAAAAGTTTGATCGCTTTTCCGGGGCATACTACCGTATTGTTAAGAGTTGGATTGCCACCCCTAGGTGGAAATAATCCTTTCCTATATACAGGACGCTCTGGGTTTAACGTTACTCATCCTTTTATTCTCTAAAATAATTTCCTGCCTATTTTCTAGTTGCGGAGATTTTTCTTCTCTCTGATTAACTTTCAGTCGATTCATGTGTTCAATCCTGTTTCCAATTTGTGGGATTTCTGAATTTTTATTTGTTATTCTTTAACTACTTCCTTATTTTCTTCGGTATTTTCTTTCAAATCTCGTACGATAATACGTTTTTTCGATGTTGAAAATTCATTATTGGCTATTTTCTTTAATTCTAAATTTTTTCCGAATTCATGTTACTCCTTGCTTTAACTATGCATATATTCAATAATCTGGGCGGCAAATTCTTGTCCTTGGACGAATAAAATTCAGCCTTTTGATTTTCGTCTACTGCGAAAGTACTTTCTTTGGCGACTATCATTCCGAGGTTCTTGGCATTTTCCAACGTCCTGGAGGGTAGAATATCTCTCTTGGGTGATTCATATCTACCTTTTAGACTGTCTTTCAACGATTTCCTATGTGCTACAACGATCATCTCCCCTAAATTTCTTGATGCGTTAGCTTCGGCAATTCCGATACTTCCTGTATATGGTTTGCTACCTTCTTGAATATTTTCATTATCAAAAACTTTCATACCTATCCGTATATCTTTTTCCATTTTCCGAACATAATTTCCTTCATTCCCGCTGTGGTACTGCATTGGCAATTTTCCGTTCCATCTCTCTGTTTCGTTAGGCAAGAAATGTTCGTTCTTTGACGAATAAATTTCTACTTTTAGACTGTCACTTTCGAGTGGCGTACTATTCATGATGGTCGTTCTCAGATCATGGGTTTTTCCCATTGTTCTGGTTGAAAAAGTGTCATTCTTGAATGATCTGGCTCTTTCACTACGACTATACTTTGAACTTTTCCGGCTGTCTCGCTTGACTATCCTTCCTAGTGTACAGGGCGTTTCGGTTTTGTTAATACCTTTGCTGATTTTAATGGATTTTTCAATATCCACCTTTGGCAATTTTCTATCTTCGCGATTTTCTCTAGTTTAATGAATGATGTCACTGTCAAATCATCAATCATATTTGGCTTGTTTAATCGATAACCTCTGTTATCTTCTTTCCTAGACGATTTTCCATACTTTTCCGTTGAATCGACTTCTTCGAAACCTAGTGTCTCAAACACTTCACTATTTTCAGACATTTCCATTTGATTCGAGCCGGCTGGACTCATTTCATGGCGTGAAAATCCATTTTTGATTACTCGGCAATTCGTTTTGGGCGTGCACTCCCTTGAGAAATTTAGCTTTTCGTCAAAAGTTAATTCAATCCACTGTTTTATCATTTTGGTCATGTCTTCAAACCTTTTTCCCATTTCTTCCAAACTTTTTAGCCAATTATTATGTTCGTTATCTAAATTAATACCGTTCTTCTGTTCCTCACCTTCACCGTAGGTTAGTACATTCTTTTCTTGCTTTTTTCTATTCAAATTCCTGTTATATCCGGACATTTTTCCATACTTTCTCGGACTATTTCCATTCGCGTAACTATTTCCTGTTTGTCTTCTGTCAATTACTCTCCCAAAATTCTGATATCGGTTTCTATTTGATTGATTGATAAATCTACGTCCTTGTTCGTTCATTCTTCCCTGAGTTCGAAATCTATTTTCCATTGAATAGTTAGAAAACCTTTTTCTTGGTTTCTTTATTTTTCCAAATTTTCTAAATCTGTTTCCCTTAGCATAGTCGGAAAACCATGGTCCTGATTCACTTAATATCTCATTTCGAAAGCTATTTCTATTTGGACATCTATATGAGAGGTGACCAAATTCTTTGCAATGATAACATACACAATTTTTCTTCTTACAATGTGATTCTTCATGACCCTTACGATTGCAATGTGTACACACTATTTTATTCGTATTGAAATTTCTAAAATTCATATTAGTTTGAGCTGTTAGTGTCTCAATTAATTCTTCTTTCTCTGCTAATTTGATGGCTTCTTTTAAACTGACAGGACTGGCAGATAAAACTTTTTTCCTTACAGGATCTATCAATCCTATACAAAATTGCACGAGCGTATCTTGTTCAAATTTTTGCTTTAATACATCATCAACCCTATTAATTCCTGTAAATTTTCGTAATTTCGCTGCGGATGCTCTCAATCTTATGGAAAAATTCCTTACTGATTCACTATTTTTCTGATAACAATTCAAAACTTTTTTTTTTAATTTAAAAAGGTTCCTTTTTTTTTAACTATTGAAGGTATTTTAATTTTTCTAAATTTTTCTACAACTCCAAATACTCAATTTCACGAATAAAATCTTTGATATCTGTAGAACCATTAAAAGAAGGTAAATTATCCACACTGATAATAATGGTAGGTTCATAGTTAATCCTACCAGTCCATGGCACTGTTGTCGGAGTTTCCATGATTTAACAATTTTAATAAAAATCCCCATTGAATAAAAAATTTCACTTTCCTTTCCGAATACTTTCTGAGATCAGCTCTGTATAAACGATATATGTTTTGATTTTCCACTCGTCAAACTCTCTGTACTGATATTACTTTCTAAATGCTTTTCGTATTATTTTTTTCAATTTTTCAATACTTTTCTGACCTTATTCGTTACCAAAGGTTTATCTTTTGCTGAATATTTCTACAATTTCATTCCTTTTAGCATTCCACAAACAATATTAAAAAATCTTCTATATTTGCAATTATATTTTTCCAAATGACTTTCCAATATGACAACTTTAGTGCAAACTGCAATATATGCACACTTTTAACTACACAAATTCATATAATATTTTTACGAGGAAAACAATTTTTTACTATATTTTCATTCTTATTTGCATCGAGTAATTTTGAGTCTGACATCTTCTGCGAAAATCAACATATAAACGTTATTTTCCTGTAAATACACCTCGACACCTGACACCATTGATGTAAGACGTACAGGGTGTTCTTATTGAAAGACCACACCTGTCCACCTTTTGTTATAACATACTGAGTGTTATCTGTCTATTGACCAATAACGGAACAATTTCCCAGAGCGGCTTGAGATCTTGTTTCTCCCAGTATGTAATGAAGCGAGGGAACTTAATTTGACAGTACAAAGACCAATCTCAAATCGTTTCGAAAGAATAATACAATTAAGACTTGTAATAATATATATATATGTATTTTCTAAAATATAAAAACAACTATTGATACACCTGGTATAATTTACTGAGAAAATGTATAGAAAGTCAAAATGAGTTAATAAACAATAATTTAAAATGAGAAACAATATGAGCTGACAATTAAAATAACTGTTCTCCAGTTATTTTAAACAATTGATAATAATTTTACTTTTGTTGAATCAATAATTTCTTTTACTATGAAATTAATAATGGAATATTTTCTTATAACACTATACATATATACCTTGCCAAATAAACAGTTTGATTTCTTACCCTCCACTGAAGAGCCACTGATTTAATTATTCCGTTTTATTACCGAATTATATTACGCTTTCACTTGGTGCAATATGATTATTTAGCTTCTTGATAAATATTAATTCCTTTTATTTAGTTATTACTGAGATGAATTCGGATGAATTACACTTTCACAATGATTCTGCATATGGTTGATTAATTTGCTACTTCTGATAAACTCTACGGAGTCTACGCTTACTACTAGTAGGAAGATGAGACTTCATCTTCGCTAATTGAAATTAAACTTTACTTTTATTCGCTTCATAATGAAGCTGAACTAGCTTTGTACTGACTGACTAGATCGACGACTGGATTCTGAATGAAGAGCGGAGAGAGAATGAGAGTTCTAGTATGGAGAATCTTATATATATAGCGTTGATATTCAAACGGTGCCGCCCGCACTCAATCAAATATATTTAATGAGTCGGCAAGTTGCCTCGTTTGAGTTGACACGCCGCCATGATATATCACCAAACCTATTATTGCTTCTAAGAGACCGCGGTCATTCATCTGTCCCGGCGTACTATTAGTTATGAAGGTCTGAACATAGGATTGGAATTTAGATTGAGGTGCCGACACAATTAATAGAGGAAGTATTCGACTTTATGAGTTGTCATATAAATTTTACTATTAATGCGACCGTTTTTTATTTCGAACGAAAATTGATTTATTTTATTGGCATTCTTCAGTTTCAGTTTACATATGGCTATATACAAAATACTTGATAAGGAGTGCTCACAACAAAGGCAGCGGACCAAAGTGGGTGATTCAGTTTCTGAGGAAATAACAATTCAATCGGGAGAACCGCAGGGCAGTGTATTGGGGCCGCTCTTATTCATTTTGTATTTGAATGACAGAGGCTTGAGTAATACAGAGTGTGAATTCATAAACCTATTTGCAGAGGACACACTAATTACTGAAAGTGATATCGATCTAAATACAGCTATTACAAAAATGAATAATACATCGACAATATTGAAAACATTTTTGAAAATGAACAAACTGAAATTGAATGCTCAAAAAACGAATGCAATGATAATAGCGAATAAATATAAATATGATCAAATAAACATTAATGACATCGAAATAAAAATAGAAAATACTAAACTACTACTACTGAAGTCAAATACCTTGGATTCATTGTAGATGATAATCTGAATTTTTATAAGCATGCCCAGTACATCAAAAATAAAATATCCAAAAAAATATTTTCTTTTCAAGAATATCTAGTCAACTCTCCATAAACTCTCGAATTACTTGCTATAATTGCATCATTCAACCACATTTTGATTATTGCAGCTCATTATTATACTTACTCAATTTGAATGAAAAATCTCAATTACAAAAAATGCAAAATAGAAGGATGAGGATAATTCTGGGATGTAATGAATTAACACCTATAGCTTTAATGCTGGATGCACTGAAATGATTACCAGTTACGAGCAGGTTGTATTATATGACTATGACATTCATCTTCAAGATAACCCAGGGAAGTCAACCTGAGTATTTTAACAAATTTGTTATTTTGAATCAGAACATCCACAATTATGCCACTAGAAATAGGGTAGATTTCCATATAAATAGAACAAATCTGAAAATGGCCATGAATTCTCTGTTCTTTAAAGGTTCAGAATCTTTTTATAGACTTCCACAAATGTTAAAAAATGCAAATCTGATACATCATGACTTGTTTTTTTTCGGAAGGTATTTTATGGACACCTCCTACGCACCCTCTGCACTCAGAAGAGTACTTATTGAAAACTCCACTCCGTTGGCTAGTATGGTCGTGACCTCCAATGACACATGGGCCTTTGACCCTTTGTATTTCGCCTGTTGCTTTCTCTTACAGTACTCATTTCAGTTTTTTCGTGCCTTGCACGAGTTTTTACAAGTCATTTACTGGCTTGGTGCAGCAAAGTTTCGGTTCACCAACTGGTTGCCTGAAAATCGACTGTTCTTTGCGGCTAAAGCTCCGCAGTTGCAGTATATGCGTGACATTGTTTCTGGTTCTTTCCCGCATATTCTGCATGTTAGGTCGCCACTGAACAGTCCCATTTTATTAAGATGTTGTTTCACTGGAGCGTGTCCAGTTATGAGCACCATGATGATTTTCAATTGTTCCCTGTCCAAAGTCAACAGGACTGCTATTTTTTTTCGGCCTCCAATGTGTACTTTGCCGTGTCTGTTCCCTGGGATATTATTCCATTATGATTTGTGCCCCGTATCCAGTCTTCTACAGACCCGGTCTGTTTTCCAATTCTTTTCTAGCGAGTTCGTCGGCTTTTTGGTTACCTGCGAATCCCTAATGTCGTGACACCTGAATCAGCTAGACGCAGTTTTGTACTACCAGTATTATCAGTTCCTCTCTGCAGATCCATACTAGTTGGGATGTCCCTTCCTGGCTACTCAGAGCCTTCAGTGCTACCTCGCTATCTGAAAGAATATAGATCTGATCCTCTACTATTGCTCTCCCATTTTTTTCTTGGCACATTGAAGAATTGCGTTGATCTCTACCTGAAATCCAGAGGTATGTTTACCCAGTGAATAGCTGTTAACATTCTATAATTTTGAATGAGGTAATGGCAACTTTTGTCTGTCAAAATAGGCGGAGATTTGGTGCTTACCTGGATTCCGTTTTTCATTCATTTCTCGCCACTTTTGATTGGGGTTTCAACCTCCTATTCACTGTGGGGTGTGGACTGTATATCTGGTTGTTCAATGGAAATGTAGAGTTTCCAAATTTGGCACTTTATATGTGACGGAGCGAGTGTTATTACCACAATGAGTACACGTTTTCGCGATTGGCAATACTGACTTCCAAACATCGAACTGATTCTTCGCGGTAAAAGCACCGAATTTGGTCTAGCCTGACTGACAGAAAAAATAAAAAAAATATATATATATATATATATATATATATATATATATATATATATATATATATTGTTATGTTATGAAAAACCAGTTAAATATTTTAAAAAGAAATGAACCACAAAAAAGAATAATTATTGATTAGTTATTAGTTCCAAGAGATTTTTTTTTAATAACTTTTGAAGTTCTATTTATTTATAAGCCTTTGTATAATATGGATAGATACAAAATGTCAAAGTACGATAAAACGATCAATTGTATACACTGTCAAAATTATCATAACCCATAATTGTTCAAAAGACAATAAAAGTCTAAATTTTACAAAATTTAAGAATAAAAGGAAATCAACACATTTATAAACTTGAAACACACTGTACATGAAATTGAGAGGGTATCATAAGCAATTATTATTAGAATTTGTAAATAGTAATAAGTATGGAAAAATAGCTCGATATATAAAATGAGTAAGATAAATATAAACAGTGAAAAGTGACAATTTAGTGCGCGAATTCAAAAATTCAAATAGGAAAACAACAGGAAAAAGATGTATCTAAGCGACAGAAAAACAAAGCCTGGAGGAAGATGAAAAAATATTTCCAAGCAGATAGCACGCACAAATTTTATTAATAAGAAAATGGAATAATTCCATCATTTGGGAAACAAAAACAAATATTACCTTAATGATATAATATAACCACGAATCCTGATGCTGATTTCCACATCTATATCGTTCCTGATACTGGTTTTGCAGTCCTGACAGCGAATGAAGAGAGGAGACTTCCTGTTATTATGGTATAGTTTGAACACCAACAGTTCCAACCAGGTATAAAAACTTTCATAATGTATTTCCGGTCCAGAACTATTTCACAAATAACCAATTGCACATTCGAAGAACGCTATTTCACTTTACTTTGAACAATAACAGAAAATTTTACATTCACGAAAAGTGAGGTTCTGTTTATCTATCCATGATCTGATTCATTATTTATCCGTGAATATTTGTTTGATTCACTCTAGTATAAGATATTTCTCGTAGGCCAGGTAATTTTAAATCTTCCTGAATAAAGGAGATAATTGTTTTTGATATTTGGTTGTTTATTTTCTCACAATGATCAACTAGCATAACAAAGATCATTCAATAAACTGAAGTTAGTCACCAGTGGCAGTGTATCTATTGCTTTGAACCGGCCACCTTTT
Organism: Gonioctena quinquepunctata; assembly: GCA_018342105.1. Lineage (NCBI taxonomy): Eukaryota > Metazoa > Arthropoda > Insecta > Coleoptera > Chrysomelidae > Gonioctena > Gonioctena quinquepunctata. The sequence goes on along the minus strand of JAFIRS010002580.1, from coordinate 2,517 downwards.
GAGAAAAGAGCGTACCAGCTGTTGTCTAGCCGTGGCAAGGAAAATAATAATTGTTGGTAGCGTGACGAGAGAACAGTGACGTTCGCTGGCAATTATTATTACAGGGGCAGAAATATCTATTTATATCATATAAATTTGGCTCTTGAAGAATAACGAAAAATATTAGCTTCATTCATTATATAAAAAACAATTTATATTTTTCAATTATCAAACCATATCAATTGTCGCCCAACGAGGTGCAAAAATAATATTTGAAAGCAAAATTGAATAAAAAAAAATTATAATTATTCAATTCATCAAAACATAACAAAAGGCACCCAAAACGTGGGGCAAAAATATTACAATATTTTATATTTAAAAAAATTCATCAAATTATAACAAAATGGCGCCCAACGCGGTGCAAAAATATATTAATTATTAAAATAATAAAAAAAAATATATATTTACCAAATTCTCATAATCAAAAAATAATAATATATATATATATATATATATATATATATACCGGACGTACCGCAAAGATGTGAATATTAGAATTATAGTTGATTACATGTTTAAGAATTTGATTGAGAAATATTACTGGGAGTAAATGAGAAACATATTTGAATTGTTGAATCATAGAATTATATTATACACTCACCTAACTTAATGTTGAATGAAAAAAATGGAAACTTAACAAAAGCTGAACTCAGTCAGGGTTTTCAGAAAGCATTCCTACTCCCGCTCCATTCTCCATCTCAGACCTGTCTGTATACTAAATTATTTTTTTTTTTTTTTTTTTTTGGCTTAGACATTTCGTCACTCGGCCAGACACATGTGGAGTATTTTTTATTAAATATATATATGGCAACGACACGCGGTGTTCCAAAGCGGTCACCCAACCAAGTACTAACCGCGCCCGACATTGCTTGACTTCGGTGATCAGACGAGAACCAAATCAAAATCAAAATCAAAAATATATTTATTACCTATAATTACATGCTAGGTTGCCCTAGGGGGGTCACAAATTACAAAACATAACATACAAATATATACATATATACAGTCAAACTCCAGGGAGATCCACCGAGGGATATGCGTTACTTGCATGGGGTGCTGGAAATGTGGGGATCGCATGCACCTACCTCCCCGGGTCTCCCCGGGGAGGAGGTGCTGGTCCAGTTCCAATGCTCCGCACGAATTCACAGGAGAAAACAGTGGGGGGCATCCCTGCTGGTGTTGGCAGGTAGACCCGCTTTGGGCATTGTGTCCCGTTGACACTGGAAGTTTAGCGACTCGTCTCCAGTATTCACCTAAGTAGGAGATTTAAGCCGGTTTTGGCTCTCCCCCCACCACTATGACGTCACGTGTGACCTTGAATAGTTGCAGGTGTGCAATGTGTGTGTGTTTGACCTTGAGATTTGACTTTGAGATTTGTCATTGAGTTTTGATATTGGGTTTGGTCGACTTTGAGATTCGACTTGACCTTGAATATGACCTTGAGATTCATAACATTAAGTTTTGACTTTGAGATTTGACCTTGAGTTTTGATGTTGGGATTGTTTCGGCAACCAAAAGATTTGATCTCGATGTTTGTTTGACCTTGACTGAAGCTGTGGTGTAGGCATACATATTATGTGTGATCATGACCTTCATGAATCCTTGCACTCTCCAAGCGAGGAGGGCATTCATCCTGTAAGAGAGCTAAGAGTGAACTGCGAGTATTGATGAGTGTGTTGATGCTCAAGTGTGTAATGACCTTCACAGTCCATCTACTGGAAATGGAGTGGGGATGCCTCTATATAAAATGTGTGGAGTCGTTGATGAGAAATCAGATGTTAGATAATATCATCAGAGTGAATACAGAGTACGAGAAGTTTCTCAATTCAGTGAGTGTATTTTTTATAAGGTGAAATAATCTATATTTTTTCATACAGTCTTACTATGTCTTTTCTTCCAAAAGTTGTAGATTTGAAGAGAATCAATTCTTCAATAATTGAAAAGAGGGTGGGAGCTTTTGAACAAAGACCAATATCATCATTACCCATCGGTAAAGCTTTCAACATACTTGGTATGACGATTTGTATAACCCGATATGGGAGATCTATTCTAATGACATTACGTGATGATAATGATACTTTATTCAAATCATGGTTGTCAAAAGTATTTCGGATGAATTCAATGCGGACGATGTCAGTTGCATAAATGCTTCAGATTTCAAATATACAATAACATATTTGGGTCAGAGTCCACAAGTAGCAGGGAGTTTGAGAACTCGTCCTCTAGTAGAATTCAACTACATTAAATGATAATATTGTTTATATGTTAATAGTTAGGATATAGTGATTTTATGTTGAATATAGATATTTCTCCATTAAAAAATAACATTCAGTGTAGAAGTACTATATTTGGAGCATCACATTTTCTCATGTAAGTAAAATTATTTGAATATCAATGGAATATATTAACAATTCTTTTTTTCGTTTCAGTTTTCAATATGTGGATGCATTACTCGAGTCAATGTTGGACGGAAGCCGT